>OY720344.1:85064106-85456907 GCA_963082975.1 Labia minor
GTATATATATAAGAAAAATCTAATAGATATTAGATAGTAATGAGATGAAGAGAAGAGAAGAGAGAGAGAGAGAGAGAAACATCTTTTAGTTGTAGATATATATAAGAAAAATCTAATAGATAGTAGTTAGTAGAGAGATGTTGCTTGATTTAAATTTAAATTTAAATTTAAATTCTTCTCAAATATTATTATCCTTCGTGATTACATTCAATTTTTATACATATTCAAATTCTATATTTTGTATCTTAAGATTTTGTATGTTAATACTCTTCCTCTTTGTTACTAAATATTTTTTCTTATCACTATTAATTTCAAACCTCCATTAAATTTTCCTCGCTATCTGTAATTGAAATTGCCGAATCTCCTATTATATTTAAGTCGTCTGAGTAACCTAATATTTTACAATTGATTTCCGCATCTTATTCTTTCTTTACTACCTTCAAGAGAAATTTGAAGATTGAAAATTTGAAAAAGTTTATCCGGATCTATTGAGTCATACGTATGTTTTACTAAAGTCTACAAATAATTAGTGAACAGAAATATTGAATTCGCGGTTTTTTTCCTAATATCTGTCATAATGAAAATATCTTAATTAATGTTGATCGATTTGGCCTGAACCCGCAATGATATCTCCTAATATTTCCTCCGCCTATGGTTCTTAAGTATTGTATATGTTATAATAGTGAAATAGAGTATAATATTTCTTGATCATTACATTTTGGTATTTTATTTTCATTGCTAGATTATTATTGAATATTTTTAATTATAATGAAACTTGAGAAAATGCAACAATAGAGACTTGAGACAATTTATAAAAATTAACGGTATAAAACTATAGATAAATGACCAATATATACATTCATTAATAGTATTAATTTAAATTAATTGATTTATTTGTTTTTTTTATTATTAAGTTCATTTATTAATTTTTTTAGATCATAGTTATTTTCCTTAAAAGAAACTTAAATTCTGTGGTGCTAGGGGATTTGAAAATTATTCGCCGCAATATGAAGATTTCGCTTACAGTTTCTGTCATGTCCGACCTCCATCCAACAGTTATTTTCTGTTAAGTTTTTTGCTTCTCTTAATCATGTGATCTATATATTTAATTTTTTTTGATTCATTATAATAAAATTTAAACAAATAAAAATTTTTATTGTTAATTTATATAAATTTCAATATAAACTGATTGTGAGTGATACGCTTAGCCAATACTCTGAATAATTTGTGTACAAAAATATTGAATGTTCTTAGCGAGATTTGATATAATGTTGTACGATTTGTCCTAAATCTGAATTAGAAGAAAATTATAAATTGCATTAAAATGAGACCTTTTAGAATAAATTATTTAATTGAAATGATATTTAAATATAAGAATTTAAAAAAATATTATATTCTTTGTTTGGCAATTGTTATTTAATTATGTGCAACATGATTCGACTTGCACAGAGCATCGTTATTTTTTATTAATATCACATAATAAAAATGAATCTTTTAAACATAATAAATAAAAAAGACATTTTAATAAATTTAAAAAATATACCCAATTTAAAAATGTCAAAAATTTAAAACAACTTTATATCATCATATTTTAATTTTTATATAATATATATATATATTTAGTAATTAATAATAGAGTAATTAAATTAAAATAAAAAACAAAGATAATATAATTCAGTCATTTTAATTCAGGTTAAATAATATTTTTTTTATTATTCAATGATAAAATTTATATATTATTATATATATATTATAGAAAAGAAGAAATATTCAATTAAATAAAAAATAATTTAAGATAAAAATATGATCTAATAAATATTTTAATTAAATTGAGAACTTTTAGAATAAATTATTTAATTGAATTGATATTTGTATATTAGAATTTAAAATAAAAAGTGAAATATTATAATAATTCTTCGATTGGGAATCGCTATGATAATTCATTGTTTGAAATGATTCCGCTAGGCCGACAGTGAGCCGCGAGCTGCTCTTGAATGAACAACACGGAGAATTATATAAACTTTAAAAAATTAATTTCTGCGGTTATTGATAAGATATTAATAAAATTTATAGCCTATGTTACTCTAGAGGTATATATTAATATTGTGATGTAATTTCAAAGAAATCGGTTCAGCCAATTCTGAGTCTATAAAATAGTAATTTTCCGGACAGACAGACCGACAGACAGACAGACAGACAGACGTGAAAAATTCTAAAGTCACTTTTGGATTCTAGAGGTCATGAAACGCGAAGATATGCAAAAATTTTTAAATTCTGAGCAATGTGCAGACAAAAACCTTTTTTTATATATATAGAAGATGTATTTACTCTTCTAGCTTTCATATTAGAAAAATCGTGTATAATGCTCTCAAAATTTATATTATTTGTAATTTCTTGTTCTATTGACAATATTGCAAGATTTTGTAGTCTTAATCGACTCATTGTAGTACGAAGATAATTTTGCCGAACAAAATCTTAACGATGCGTTTACAAATTCAACGAATTTGTATGAATACAATAAAATAAAATTATTATCCTGTTCTTGGAATTAGAATTCAAAGTTTACACTAAAATGCATTTATATACACCGAGGAATAATATTCGAAATCATATAGTTGATCATAATTTATATAAATCAAATAGTAAACTTATAATAATCATAATAATCATTTATTATTCAAGAAAGAAAAAAAATAAATATGAAATGAATAAGTTGCTTTTTACAACTATAAATAAATATAAAAAATGCCGCCCCAAGATAAGTGCCGCCCGGTGCGGACCGCACCCACCGCCCCCCCTTAGGTACGCCACTGACTATCTAGGTTCTGGCCTTTGTATCCCCGGAGTGGTATATAGTATTTTTTTGAAAATCTGTATCTTTAATACCTTTCATTTTATATTATTTTTCTTTTTGTTTTTTATTTATTTTTTTAATTTAATCAGTAAATTATATATTTATATATAGGGTCCTCAAACTTTCGGTTTCCGGCGGCCCTAAAATATATAAATAAATCTCAAAAAATACATATGTTACTTCATTTCATTTTTAGATATTTAGATATATCTATATTTCTCATGTTTGTTTGTTTTAAAGTTTTAATAAATATATTAGTGATATATATTTAATTAAAATAACTATTAACTTGCATATAAAAAAGTTAATTCTTTAAAATTTTATATTATGTTCTAAAAATTTTTAATCATGATAGCGAAAGTTTTTTACCGACCGACGATAGTAAGGGAGGTATTGTTTTCACACCAAATTTCACATGTGGAGATTTTTACATATCTCCACGAATCATGCATTTTCTTAACAGAAAAAAGTATTTTTAGCATGATGTCTGTCCGTCCGTCTGTCCGTCCGTCTGTCCGTCCGTCTGTCCGTCCGTATAGATGTGTACAGCCTGAACGGCTTAACGGATTATGATGAAATTTGGTATATTTACTTAATGCATCAGTGGGATGAATTGATCAACTTTTGGTGCAAATCCGGAAACCGGAAGTGGTAGTATTAGCGATCGACGATAAGAAGGGAAGGGTTATTTTCGCACCAAATTTCACATAAGGAGATTTTTTTACATATCACCACGAATGTATTGGTTTTATCCTCGGGAAAAATCATCTTCATTATGTTTTTCTTAATTTAAAATTATATGACGTCACCCAGCCCTTCATGACGTCACAGCCTCGGGTAACGCCGGCTACTTCAGCTATATATTATAAATAAAATAAAATTAAAAATATTTATGTTATATCCATATCTGTTTTTACATTAATAGATATATTAAAATTATTTGAAATTGTTTCTGTAGCTGGAAATTAATTTATTTCAAACCGTCGGTCGGTTCGGACCTGGCCACAGGTCAACTTATTTTTTTATAAAATGAGTTCACAAGACACTTTTTGTAATTGGGGATGGTGTTACCACCCTCGCAGAGCTCATATCTAAGCCCATTCAAAGTAAGGCCGCCGGTGGCATCATTACAAGGTGAGAGGTGAGGGAAGGAGGACGGGCGGAGGGGTGCCTGTTCCCCTTCTACGGCGCCACGCGCTCAACGCTCAGCCTGTCAGTCGCACGTTGCCCGTTGATTTGATTATATACCCGCTTGTATTTTTAGTGAAACTGTATTATTCGTGTGTCATTTGTTTATTTGAAGACAAATCTTTAGTTAATTCGATACCATTCTATTCAGGCTTTGACGAAACTCTGATCAAAGGTAGGATGCGCCTTAAAACAATTGTCATATTATTTATACTAAATTATTATTATTATATATTATTAAAATTAAATTAAATTATATATTTATGTATTTATACAATAAGTATAATGAATAATTAAATTTTAAAATTTTAATTTTTAATAATTAATTTCTAATATTAAGAAATTAAATTAAGTTTTCCCAGGACATTTGAGTTCGGTAGAGATCACATAAATGATAGTTTGTAAGCAAATTGCACTTATATAATATATTTGAAAAACCAATTTAATGTTTATTTATTTATTTGCTGAATTTCATTCTTCCTCTTTTAGGGGTGGGAGATTTATTTACAATATTTACATAATTCATGCTTACATTTTGTATTTAAATTTAAATAACAAAATACATATTATATCTGTTTGTTGTTTTTCAACTCCCCAAGTACAACAGACTCCTATATTAATTTCATTTTTCCTTGTTTTTTTCTTTATTTACATTTTTACAAAATAAGCACTTTATAATTTTACTTTGGTATTCACAAATATTTACATAGCAGCATGGTCAGATTTTTTTGCAAGGTAAAGGTTGAATAAGACCAGTTCTACTGATCATCGGACATCTAATTAATATAACATAGGCGCTGTCCTTGTGTAGGATGTCAAAAGTCAGATTTTTAATATCTAATAAACTGTAACAATATGAATTTTTATGATATATACTTTTTTATTTAATAAAGAAATAGGTTTACTTTTCCCTTCTATTTTGCTATACTGAAATCAAAGAAAAATTATAAATATACTAAAACAAATGTGATAATAATGATATTAACTCATATACATATTACAATTTTTTTTACTATTTCTTCAGAGATAGTATTGCGATCACGAAAATTTTCGATGTCGAGATTTTGATGTTTTTATATATTTTGAAGGTTCTTGAGTCATTTTCACTAAGGTTGAGAAAAATGTCTGTCTGTCTGTCTCTCTCTCTGTGTGTGTGTGCATGTAGACAAGATTACGCGAAAACGGTTTGAGCTAGAATAATGAAATTTGTACACGGGCATTATTCAAAATTCGTGTTTTCTATCAACATTTGAGAAATCTAGCTCATTCGGAAGAGGGTCATTACCTACCACGTCTTTTATTTTTATTAATTTTAATTTATAATTTATAATTAATTAAATTAAATTTAAATATAATATATGCTAATTAATCCAATTCAAATTCCTTTACTTCCTTTAGCGACTGATTCCAATACTCATATTCAATAATTAATATGGTTGTAATAAATCTAATGATAAACATGTTGAAATCTTTAATTTTTTAATTTTATATATATATATATATATATATATATTTATATAGACTTATATTTGATGCCTAAATAGAAATCGAAATACTTATTGATTTAAATGTAAAATTTTTTGCATTTTTAAAAGAAACCCCTGAACTTATATATGAAACCTTGCCTATAATGTCTATTGGTTGCATATGTTAAAGGCGTTATTAAAAGCATTTAACATGTAATTTTCAAAGTTGTTTTTCGTACAAATATGAGTTTAAAAGATAATTTTATTACAAGTTTATCAGTATAATGTCTAAAGATGCTGAGTTAAAGTGGAGTAACAAAAATCTGATTATTAAATTTTAAGTAGATTTAAAAGTAATTAAAAATAAATTTTGATAAAACCAAATATATTAATTTAAATAATTATCAAGAAAGACATTATTCAGAGCATTGATATACAAACTCTTTGTGACGCGCCCCTTTTTTCATACAGGTAAAACTTGGGCCTCTTTACATGTTATGTGTGATTTGTCAAGAAGTTTTTGGACTGTATAACATGACAATGATAATAAAAAAACATTAAATAGTGTAAATAAGTTTGAGATGCCCTGTTTTAGTTGAATAGTCGAAACATTGTTAATTGTTAATATTATAAATAAATAAAATCTGGAGTGTCTCCACTCGACTATCTCGCAAATTTTAAATGGAAAAATTAACATATATTATATTTAAATTTAATTAATTATAAATTAAATTTAATAAATAGATTTTTTTTCAAACCAGCGCGTGTTTGGCTCTGTTGATGGCACCACGTCACGTGCTGGTGCATGAGTTGAAGTCAACGTGTAAAAAAATTAATTTCGAAACATTCAGCTATTCAATCAAGCTGAAAATTTAAAAATAGCACTTTTATACAATTTTTAATCTTGTGAAAAACTATCAAACAGATATCTTTATTTTTATGGATAGTTTAGAGGAAAAAAATGAAAACGTGGTAGGTAATGACCCTCTTCTGGATGAGCTAGATTTCTCAAATGTTGATAGAAAACTACGAATTTTGAATAATAACCGTGTACCAAATTTCATTATTCTAGCTCAAACCGTCTTCGCGTAATCTTGTCTACATGCACACACACATACACACAGACATTTTTGTCAACTTTAGTGAAAATGACTGAGGATCCTTCAAAACGTATAAAAACATGAAAATCTCGACATCGAAAATTTTCGTGATCGCAATACTATTTCTGGCGAGTTAGTAATTAATTAACAATTTGTTTATTTTTATTAATTAAAACAAAGATTTTATTAGTGAACTTGAAAAAAATATTTCAATAAAATTCAAATTCATAAAATGCATTTTTATAACTTGATAGTGATATATTTACACGTATATATAAATTTGAAAATAATTAAACTTAAATATTTTCTATCCCTTCAACATCAGTGAGTTAAGTTAGCATTTCTAAAAATAATAATTTCAACAGTGAAAGAATTTTAGTAATTTACTATTACCGAAATAAAATAATATTTTTTAAAAATCTTACACCTTTTTTAATCATATTAATGTTTTTTTATATTTAGTTTTATTTATATTTTATCTAATCTTACTTAATTTCTTATTTATCCAGGCACGAGAAAGGAGACATCAATTGAAGTCTTCGAGCTGGACTTCGAGTATAATCTGCGAGATCTATCAACCCTTTATTTAACTCCGAGGTTAGTATTTATCATTAATTTTAATTTTAATTTAATTCAAATTTATTTATTTTAAAATTTTATAAACTAATATGTTCTCTTTTACTTCTTTTTCATGTTTCAATTTTTGTTCCTGCTATTCGATGTTGATTTGAATTCCTGATTATCTTCTCCATTCCTGCTGATGATCAAATGATCTACTTAATACAGCTCACCAAATGTAAGTCATCATTGTTATTTATTTCAGTACATTTTCAAATGGGTATACATTTTATTAGTTAGATTAGTTAAATGTAATAATTCAAATAAAGTTGTATATTTATAATAAATAGTAAGTATAATTGAATTTAAATTAATATTTTTTTGTTTTGGTACTATTCTTTAGGAGATTATTGAGAAATATATTAAACTATATTATAGAATTTATTGAGATCAGGGAATTACAGAGCATATCTGTCAAGAATGAGCATTGATAAAGAAGACAGAAGAGAGAAAGGTATTAAGAATTGGTAGGATTCGATACGTGGCTAATCGCGGTGGGCTAATCTTTGATATATATATTTTGTTGTAGGGATTTTTAGGCGGTTGCCTTCTTCTTCCATTGTAGGATGCATGTTCTCACCATACTAATCCATAGATTAGGTTAGAACTAATAAATAAAAAACTGTGGGTGGATAAGGCAGGTGCCATGTCATTATTAAGGGATGGATTGCATGAACTGCATGAATTGCATGTCAGGTCTGAATTCTGCCTTTTTGTATTGCTGAGAGTGTATTTGATCTGAATCAAATGAACAGGTATTCGGGAAGGTAATTCAGCACAGTTCCAAAATGGGAATAGCCTGAACAGGAACAAATTGTTGGTTACCTTTTGAGCATAGGGTCTTTTAGATTAGCATAGGTGATCCACCCATAATGATGGAGACCATGCGCATCGTAGGTAGATTCTCTTTCAGGTTGCTCCGAATGTAGCACTCCATTTTGAAATCCAAAAATTCAAAAACACTCTCAGTTGATTCAAAGAGGCTTACAGACCAAACTTCTTATTATTGTTTTTTAATAAGGCGAACTTCTTTTTTTATTACTTTTTCTAAATTCCATAAGGCGAGGCTTGGAAGGGCTAATTTATGGGAAGAGGAGGAGGCCCTATTACATTCATTTATTTTTTTTATTTAATTAACAATAAAAAAAATAATTGATATTCGCGATGATTTTCTTTAACTATTTATTTTCATTTTGAACTACACAATGTATAATTTAATCTTTATTATTTATTTTAAAGTTTTTACTATTTTGATTGAATTAATTACTATTATAATTACTCAATTTAAAATTTAAATTCAAACACCTAAAATATCATATAGGTATATTATAAAAATATAAGTTTTTCATTATTATTATTTTTTAACTTATAATTCTTTCGCCACGTGCCTTGCCCATCGCAGTCTTCTCGATTTTATAATCTTAACTATGTCTGGAGATGCATAGAGGTCATGCAATTCCTCATTATGCAGTCTCTGCCACATTCCCCGGT
This sequence comes from Labia minor, assembly GCA_963082975.1. Classification (NCBI taxonomy): domain Eukaryota; kingdom Metazoa; phylum Arthropoda; class Insecta; order Dermaptera; family Spongiphoridae; genus Labia; species Labia minor. The sequence goes on from OY720344.1 coordinate 85,072,824, forward strand.
GACCTCATCTCCCAGGGTCATAGACCACGCCTTACACCCCTATTATATAATAATTGTTTTATATATTTTAATTTTGATCCTCTTTGATAATCATTTTGAATAGATCAGCCCCTTTACTGCATGATAACAGGCGTAACCCGATTGCAACCTCGATTAAATTCTTCTCGAATATTATTATTCTTCGTGATTACAGAACCTAAGTATTTAAATTTTTCTACATTTTCAAATTCTATATTTTTTATGTTAAGACTTTGTGTGTTAATACTATTCCTCTCTGTTACTAAATACTTTGTCTTAGCAATATTTATTTCCAGCCCCACCTCTTTTCCTGCTTCGATTAATTTTTCTACGCTATCTTTAATTACACTTGCCGAATCTCATATTATATTAACCTATTATAATATAATATATTATATTATTATAGTAACCTAATACTTGAAGTTTTTTGTTTAAATGGATTCCGTTCGATTTTTCCCTAATTTGTCTAATCATAATCAGTACTAAATTAAATAAAATTGGGGATAGTGCGTCTCCTTGTTTTAATCCATTCCACATTTCGAAAGTTTTTGACACACAACGATTAAGGCATTTTGCTCTTCCTTTACTACATTCAAGACAAATTTGAATCATACGTACTAGTTTTTAAGATCACAATTTTAAAAATTTATCCTTCATTTTGGTCTATAAATAATTGTTGAACAGAAATATTGAAATCGTATTGTTTATCTAATATCTGCCCTAATGAAAATATATGATTTAATGTTGGTCGAATTGGCTTGAATTCTTATTGATCTTAATATTTCCTCTTCATATGGTCGTAATATTTATAAAATACATATTTGGACTTAGTAATGAAATTTTAACCTCAGTGTGAAAAAATAATACAATTATTGAAATTAATCATAAATAAAAATGTTTATGTTAATCATGTTAACAATTTTTATTGATTCACACATAGTTTTCATGAAAATTTCAATTAAATCAATAAATAATCATTAATATAACTACATTTACTTTGTTTTTTGCCGAATATGCATTGAGAGAAAGTCTAAAAAGTCCCTTTCCCCTGCCATAATAAATATATTTTTATAAGCATGAAATATTAAATTAATTATAAAAATCTATTACTATTAGGTGGCAGCTCTAGACAGACGAACCATTTTGTTTTTCAATCATCTCACTAGGTAAAAAATATTAAATTTAAAAATTCTTGCACCTCATTCAATTTTTTCATAACTTTTCTTCTTCTTACTTAATTATTATTAACTTTTATTATCTTTCTCACCTTCTCATTATATTTTTCTTATATCGAAATCTGTTTTTTTTATTTAATTCTAACAAGGATGCACACTCCTAATATAGGTTTCTCTATTATTTGATTATCTAATTCCCTCTCCCTCTCTCTCTCCTCTAAAACTCTCTATTTTTCCTTCCTCTATTTAAAGAATTATCTTTTTTACTATCTCGCCAGAGATAGTATTGCGATCACGAAAATTTTCGATGTCGAGATTTTGATGTTTTTATACATTTTGAAGGTCCCTGCGTTATTTTTACTAAGGTTGAGAAAAATGTATGTGTGTGTGTATGTAGACAAGATTGCACAAAAACGGTTTGAGCTAGAATAATGAAATTTGGAACACGGTTATTATTCAAAATTCGTAGTTTTCTATCAAAATTTGAGAAATCTAGCTCATCCGGAAGAGGGTCATTACCTACCACGTTTTCATTTTTTTTCCTCTAAACTGACCGTAAAAATACAGATATATGTTTGATATATATGTTTTTCACATGATTAATTTATAATTTATAATTAATTAAATTTAATTTAAATATAATATATGTTAATTAATCTAAGTCAAATTTGCGAGATAGTCGAGTGGAGACTCTCCAGATTTTTAATTTTAAGATTTTCAATTCTAGATATACTCATGATGTTTCCATCTTTTTTCTATTGTTCTTTCTAATAATTTTTTATTTCGTTTTGTATATATATATACCTATATATAAGAATTTTGAAAATTTACGATAAACTATTTAATATCTAAAATATACATTTATCTCCAGTACACAAAAATCTACAGCATTTAGATTTACTATCTTTTTTCAAATAATATTTCAGAGTGCGCCTCTTCTACCAGTGACATCTAGTGGTACAATAAATGTAACTATTGTGACACTTGTCATCTGGTTATTTCTTAAAACCTATTATCACCTATTATAGTGTGCATTTAGGAAAAAACATGTTTTAACAAACTTATATTATATTTTCATTTATTACATATTTTATAAATACTTGTTCAATGTATCCTTAAAATAATAAATACTAAATATCCATTTAATTTATCACAATGATTCACAGCCTATTTATTATTAATTCTTCTTGGTAAAGATTTATTTTCTTTTATTGCTTTGATTATATGATTTTTTATGATGATTATTATGCATTATATTTTGTTCTTAGTGATGTTTTTATGGAAAAACATTGGAAAAGTGTCATCTCGAGGTCGGTTTGTGATTATTTCTTTGATCAGCAAAGAAAGATCTCTTCCCCTGAGGATACCCCTCCAGTTTTAGCTACACCTCATCATTATCTTATTACAATATACCGATGTCAATTATTTTTTGTAGCCGTCTGTATGACCGAAGGTAAATCTCATTCCTTCTTATCCTAAACTTTTATAAAATTAATTGTAATCTTATAAAAATTGTTATCACATAAAATCAGATTAGCCTGTAACATTTTAATATTGATTGAATAAACATGTTAAAAATTTAATAAAATGTTTGATATTCTGATATAATTTATTTATTGATTTGACATACTTTTATTGATAATTTCCTTTTCATTTCAGTTCCTCCTTTATTTGTTATTGAATTTTTGCATCGTGTTGTTGATACATTCGAGGATTATTTTGGAGAATGCACTGAATCGATTATTAAAGAACATTATGTTGTTGTTTATGAGGTATATACAGAAAGCATAATAATTTATTGATTCTTATGAATTAAATATTATATTAATAATTATAATAACATATTATTATTATATATATTTATTATATTTTTTATTGTTATATATGACTTTTTAATTTTAATGTTATAATAATATAAGCATTTTTACATTAATAGCTTTTAGATGAAATGCTGGATAATGGCTTTCCATTAGCAACTGAATCCAATATCTTAAAAGAATTAATCAAACCTCCTAATATTTTAAGATCAATTGCAAATACTGTAACAGGCAAAAGCAAGTCAGTTTCATCTTTTTAAATTTTTTTTATTTAATTTTATTTTTCTCTATTAAATTAAATAATTCTTTCTCTAGCGTTAGTAATACTCTACCAAGCGGGCAACTTTCGAATATCCCTTGGCGTCGAACAGGTGTTAAATATACAAACAACGAAGCATATTTTGATGTTGTTGAAGAGGTGGATGCTATCATTGATAAAACTGGAGCAACGGTTTTCGCTGAAATTCAGGGATATGTAATTATTTGTATTTAATTATTCTAATATTTTATTATTCAAATTGTTTGAGAAAATCTTATTTAGTATGTATAAAGAACCAGATACATTAAATATGTATATATAAAAGATCCTTTTGTGATCAAAGCAATATCTGAGTTTTAAAATAACATTCGTCCTCAATTATTTTCTTTTCTGTCTTTTCGGATATATTTGAACAAATATTCCGATCGTGAAAAAGTAAGTTTATGATGATGGTGTAACAACTGAAATGCTCATAATGCAAATATATCAATAAACTTGACACTACATCGAATGTTTCATTAAAAATTTTTCTTATTAAGTTATATATTTTTAAATTTAATTTTAATTTACATAATAAATTACTATTTTTAGTTTTTTTTGTATGTTCTGAAAAGTTTTGTGTTTTTATATCTTTGTTTTTAATTAAAATTAGATAAGAAAATAAATTTCAATTCAAATTAATTTTTAAATAAGATAAAAAGATTATTTTATATTTCTCTTTTCTAAATATTTACAGATTGATTGTTGTATTAAATTAAGTGGAATGCCAGATCTTACGCTCTCTTTTATGAATCCCAGACTATTCGACGATGTCAGCTTCCACCCGTGTGTGAGATTTAAACGTTGGGAGGTGAATAATATAAAAATAGTTCTATCTAAATTATAATAAGCTAATGTATGTTTTTAATAGATGTATTTGTTTAAATTAGTCTGAACGTATTTTGAGTTTCATTCCTCCTGATGGTAACTTTCGTTTGATGTCATACCACATTGGTGGGGGTGGCGTAGCAATTCCTATTCAAGTGCGACATAGTATTACATTCCGAGAAGGAGCTACGGGTCGAATTGATATTGTTGTCTCTTATCGACATGTCATTAGTCGAGTGGTAAATTATTTTTTCTTTTGATTTTTACTTTTATTAATTTATCTGATCAATTCGATTAGATTAAATCGATTGATTTCGTTTTTCATTGTATAGGTAGAGAATGTTGTTATTGAGATTCCAATGCCTAAATCTGTGTTAAACGTCACAGTGACTCCCACTCAAGGTCGATCATCTTTTGATCCAGTCACGAGACTCCTCACTTGGGATATTGGAAGAATCGAATCCCAAAATAAACTTCCGGGTCTTCGTGGAACAGTAAGTCATATAATCTTATCGGAATTTAATGAACTTCAAAAAATTCGAGACATTCAATGTTTAATTTCCTTTCTATTGTCATTTCAAATAAACATTATTTATATTATTTACTTATTTATACTAGTAAATTTGTATAAATATGTTTATGTGTTGAAATATGAATTCTTTTATCATTTCTATTCAGATCACATTAAACCAGCTATAATAATATGTATAAAATTCTTTTGAAACGTATTAATAATAATATTGCATTAAGACCAAAGAAAAAATGAATTCATGCGAATACAAAGGTCTATTTTAACATTTTTTAACTATGGATTAATTCTATTATACAAGAGTCAGGACCCTACCAACCTCTTGACACCAAGTGGAGTTTATCTTTCCTAACATTTATATAACCAAATATTTTAAATAAATGAATTATCTATCTTTAAACCTATAACCAACATTTAATATTAATTAATTCTATATAATTTCTAATATTCTATTTTAGATTAATCTTCAAGCGGGTGTTACAGCAGTGGAGGCTAATCCTGCAATAAATGTAAACCTTTCTATATATTTAATTATTTTAGATTATTCATTTATATTTTTATTATATTTATATTCATATATATTAATTTATATATACAGGGTTATCATAAAAGAATGGTGTGGTTTCGAACATTGTTTAAAGAAAAACAGAATTACTTATAGTTAATGTTGTTTATTAATCTAATTTGTCGTCTCATACAGTTTTTTTTTATATAATTTCAATATGGGCGCCCTTAGTCGCTCGACAAATGTCCAAACGATATTCAACTTCTCTCCAAACATTCGCTAACATTTCTTCGGTTATGGTTGTCATTGCTTCATTAATCCTGTTTTTTAAGTGGTTCAGGTCGCGATTTTTTGTGAATAAACAATGTTTTTGATGTAATCACACAAGAAAAAATCACAAGGTGTCAGTCTGGACTCCTTGGAGGCCACAGCATAGGTCCTTGTCGGCCTATCCATCGTTCTCCAAATTTTTTGTTCAAAGCGTCCGTGCACTGAAGTGTGGGGGAGTACCATCTGGTATGGACTTCCCAGGACTTCTAATTGCCCATTGTCTAATTAGTTCAACCGTTTCGTCTGGTACACTTGGTCTCTCGGTTGATTTCCGTCTCTGAACTGATCCAGTTTCTTCAAATTGTTTAAACCAGCGTGTTATGTTATTTTTGTGTGGTGGATCTCTTCCAAATTCACATCGGAACGCACGTTGAACTAAAATTACGGATTTTTATTCAGCCATCAATAAAACACCCTTTGCTTTATCTTTAACAGAGAGAACATAGTAACTCACTAAACTCACCGCAACAACAGTACAAGAACTGATGTTGAGGTTAGAACAGCTTATAAACAAACTTTTGGGTTGTAGGCTTTCAGAGATACCAATATAACATTTAGAAATTTCCCTACAATCTTCCTTCGAATTACTGAAACCGCACCATTCTTTTATGATAACCCGGTATATAATTTATACATTTCACGTAATTTGACATAAATTTTAATTAATTCTTTATTTGAAAATATTAATTCATTTTACAAATATTTTTTAGAAATAATACACGTAATTTTTAATAATTTTTATAATTTATTATTTCATTTTCAGGTGCAATTTACAATTAGTCAATTGGCTTTATCAGGGTTAAAAGTTAATCGACTGGATATGTATGGGGAAAAGTATAAGCCTTTTAAAGGTGTTAAATATATCACAAAAGCTGGACGTTATCAAATTCGCATGTAAATTAAAATTTATCATATTTGTTTTATAAAGGAATATATAAAAAAAATTAAAGATTCAAATTTTATTAAAAAAATATAATTTTTTTTTATTCTTTTTTACTTTGTTTTATAATTCCATCATCCTCCACCTTAGAAAAATAAAATTGAAAGTTGAAATTATTTATAAATTAGAAACAAAAGGTGCTTGTCCAAGTCCTCCAGCCATACGATGAACGCATTCAGCAGCAGAGGCTGCTAGCCAAGCCACTTCGGCCTCTGTTGCAGCTTCTGCATAAACTCGAATCACATCTTCTGTACCAGATGGTCTAAAAATTAAACATAATTATAACTGTAATTTTTTTTTAAAAAAAAATTCATTTTTATTTACCTGACGAATGTTCTGCCTTGTTTCACTCGACTCATTAAGGTATCCAGCTCCTTTTGCAGACCTTCCGGTTGGCTGCAATGCCCTTTCGCGTTACTATTAACAATCGCATTGCGATCTTTCACGATTACTTTATCAAGTCGATTGGGAAGATCGACGTAACAGGAAAACCAGTCGCTGAGTGTCCAGTCCTTGGCATAGAGGATGGCTTCAACGAGTAGAAGATCAGCAAGCGCATCACCCACGGCAGGATTGATCACTTGAGAGGCAGCTAATAATCTCCTCGTTGCTTGTAATTCAGCCTCTGAAATATTCTATACATTCCGCTCTTTGAATTTCCCTTTATTTTCTTATTTTGTTTTTAATTGAATTAAGGATTTAAATAATAATACCATCTCATTCGATTTATCTTGTATCTGTTTTAATGCTTTGTTACTGAAAAGTACTGTTCCATGTCCGTTAGCTTCAAAGTAGACACCGATATCGAAATCATGCGCTTTCTGATGGAGATGTTTTACTCCTGTATGAACGCAAGCAACAGGGATTTTCTGAAAATCATCGATAATTTAAAGCAATTATTACTTTTACTAATAATATTCGACTAACTTACTAAATTGTTTTCAATATAATGAGTAGAAGCACCATTAGCATATGCGGTTTGTACAAGTCCCACTTGTAATGAAAGACCACTGTCTCGGATTAATTCAACAAGGAAAGATGCCACTAAAACAAATATTAACTTTTCATTTTTGAATACTGTGTAGATACCAAAATATCTTGTTCTATTAGTTTCTCCAATTTATTTTCTGCAATATACCATTCAATAAGTTCGTGGATGACAGATAGAAGGCGTCACTATCAAAAATTTCTTTTTATTTTCAAAACAATGAAATTGCATGAATTGGCTTTGAATTGGTTTCCCATTTCCTGACCCCAGAGATTATCTTGTTTGCAAATTTCGACAGAATATTAAAATGTAACCTATTTTAAGGCAAAACTCAAATTGTACTATAAAAATCTGGAGTGTCTCCACTCGACTATCTCGCAAATTTTAATTGGATTAATTAACATATATTATATTTAAATTAAATTTAATTAATTATAAATTAAAATTAATAAATAATATTTATTAAACCATATAGCGCGTATAGCTCTGTTGATGGCACAACGTCACGTGCTGGCGCGTGATTTGCAGTTTTAAAAAATTAATTCCGGTACTTTCAGCGATTCAATTTTTAATCATGTGAAAAACTATCAAAATATATCTTTATTTTTACGGTCAGTTTAGAGGAAAAAAATGAAAACATGGTAGGTATTCCGAATGAGGTACATTTCTCAAAAGTTGATTGAAAACTACGAATTTTGAATAATGCCCGTGAACCAAATTTCATGATTCTAGCTCAAAACGTTTTTGCCTAATCTTGTCTACACACACACAAAGAGAGAGACAGACATTTTTCTCAATCTTAGTGAAAATGACTCAGGAACCTTCAAAACGTATAAAAACATCAAAATCTTGACATCGAAAATTTTCGTGATCGCAATATTATCTCTGGCGAGATATTAAAAATGATATCGGAAAGTTGGAAATACGCTAAAATCGGTTTATTGCCCGCGAAGACAACTATGTTAAATAATAAATTCAAATTTTGCCAATAAATGTTTTTTTCTTACTTATCCTACAAATCTTATTTATATTTAAATACTAGTATATTTCTATAAAATTAAATACTTATAATAAAAACTTACTTAAAGTAGCAATCCGATCGCCATCAAGGAGTTGGATATCCTCTGCAGTTTTTTGAAGGAAATAAACAAGCCTGTCAGCATCCCCGTCGACACTACAACAACGAGTTCCATCCAAGGCATCAATACACCGTGGAACCTTCATTTTTGTTTTCACAAAATCTGCACCGCACTAAAACAAGAATAAATTAAAATCCACCGTTACCTTACCTATCACCGATTTTTTTTTTACCTGATGATTGAGAATATCTTCCGAACGAGATCCATCATTAAAAATGGTCGCCTCAAGCAGATCTGATCCGACATACTTAAGTAACTCAGCAAATTTACTTGCCCCTACACCATTAGAGCCATCAAAGTACAACCGATGAGAATAATGGGCTTTTGAGCCTTGATACTACGAACATAGATTATTCATTAGTTTTTTATTTCAATTGGAATGGATTTTCTCTTCGCTTACCAGGCTTATTAATGACTTAAATGCTTTTGCAAGGGTTTCATAGTATAATTTCTCTGTTGGTTCTCCTCCCGTGTTGCATTGGAGCACTGCAAAGTGAAGTTGTGGGGTTGTCACTTGCTCCAAATCTAAACAGTAACCCTCGAGCACGGAGATACCCCGCTTGACACCATCCGATAAACGCACGCTACTTGATCTATATAAACATTTTTCACCCAAGTCATTTAATTAATGAAAAGATAATTTTTATTTATTGTCTTTTATTAAAAAGACCCTAATTTAAATTTATTTGTTAATAAACTATAATATATGTTACCGTGTATCTCTGCCAATAATAACGTTGGCCGGTACTTCGAAATCAATTCCTTTCGTTTCAACAATTTCCTTTAAAAGCGGAGCCAAATCCTCATCACTAAAAATCAATCATAAATAACATAAATTATTCAAATGAATTCAAATTCTATTTTACTCACTTTACATTAGCGAGTCGTGTAGCCAGTGGCTCCCAACTTTGCTCCAACATTTCACCTAAAGGATCAACGAGTTTCACTCCGTTATCGACATCAGGATTATGACTCGCTGTGACCATCACACCGATACGTTTGCCTAAAAGAATAAATTATATTAATGAAATTTGTAGGTATATATTTGAAAATAATTACTTTAAAATGAAAGGTATAAATAGTATAAAAATAACAAAATGTGCCTTTAATATATAATATATTATATATTTATTTATAATAAACTGAAAATTACTCCATTTTCATTGTCCTTAGGCGAAGTAGGCAATTGCCTAAGGGCCCCTAGCTATTTAGGGGTCCTACAGCTTAAGATTAAACTGTGAACTGGACATAAAATTCCAGATATTCTGAATAAATTTACATCCAAAAAATTTAAAAAAACATATATATATATATATATATATATATATTATTTAATTATATAAAATATAATATGATATGATATTTATATTTTATATTAATTTGTCGGAGACTAGACTTGGGGACCCATATACTTTACTTCCATCGGGGACATTTATAGAACTAAGGACAACAAACTTAAGACAATTACAATTCTACCTGGGAAGAAACAGATACATATTAGACCCAAATCAGGTCTGCACCCTATGCAATTTAGCTAAAAAGGAGGATTTATTCTACTTCCTTATAGAATTCCCAATTTATGCTCCGCCAAGGGAGGAACACATGAAGTATGTGTACCCATGTGAGAGGGTACATGAGGGAAATTTCATTGAGATCTCATTAAATGCTGGGAATGACACTCAACTGATAGACTGTCACAAATGCATATCCTGCGCACTGAAAATAAGATCTTTTGTTATGAACGAGTGAGGCCGGGTGAGATCTCCAGTATGGATCGTTAGATTTTTTTTATTTTTTTTGGTTTCATAAAATAGTCTCAAGAATGTAAATAAATAAATCTTTTTTTTTTAAATAATTAAATCTTTATTTATTTTATAAAATATTTGAAGATGGTAAGTTCAAATATAATCTATTATTTAAATATGAATTATAATCGTACTTTGTAATTTGTGATAAAAAGATGTTATTGGATTGATCTATTTAAATATTAAAACGTTGATCAAATACTAATATCTATTTTAATCAATATTTTACTTGCATTATATTGATATTTTTAAATAATTATATTACTATTAATAAATAGATTATATTTTTATTATGTGGATATATTTTTTTAAAAAAAAAATTAAAGAAATAGAATTCGAGGGAGAAGTAAAAATAGATGGAATGGCACCTTGGCACAAGGTCTAAGAAGAAGTTTATTGTTTATGCTACAGATAGGTTTGAATAAATTTTTAATTTAATTTAATTATATATAATGGAATAACATGTCAAGTGTTATGTTAATAAGAATAAGAAGAATGTATGAATATATTTCAATATATGATATATCAATATATGATATTATAATTGAATCTATCTATTTTAATTTTTATAGAGGATTCAATAGAATAATTAAAGTATTCTTAGACGAAAAAAAAATTAAGTCTAGGCGATTCAAAAATTGTGAACTAGACAAATGTTTTTTAAATAGTCCTTGCTTAAAACGTTAAGGTTAAGGTTAAATTAGCTGGAGTGTCTCCACTCGACTATCTCGCAATTTGAATTGGATTAAATAACATAATATATTATATTTAAATTAAATTTAATTAATTATAAATTATAAATAATAAATAATAAATATTAAACCAGCGCATGTTTGGCTTTTTGTTGATGGCACCACGTCACGTGTTGACGCGTGAGATTTTCAGTGTTAAAAAATTAATTCTGGTAATTTCAGCCAATCAATCAAGCTGAAATTCTATATATAGCAGTTTTATATAATTATTAATCATGTGAAAAATTATCAAACATATATCTTTATTTTTACGGTCACTTTAGAGGAAAAAAAATCAAAACGTTGTAGGTAATGACCCTCTTCCGGTTGAGCTACATTTCTCAAAAGTTGATAGAAAACTATGAATTTTGAATAATGTCCATGTACCAAATTTCATCATTCTAGCTCAAACCGTTTTTGCGTAATCTTGCCTACATACATACACACACACATACACACATACACACATACACACACACATACACACACACACACAGACATTTTTCTCAACCTTAGTGAAAATGATTCAGGAACCTTCAAAACGTATAAAAACATCAAAATCTCAACATCGAAAATTTTCATGATCGCAATACTATCTCTGCCGATATAGTAAAAATGCATTATTTTCTTACATTTATTTTTTTACCGACCGACGATAGTAAGGGAGGTATTGTTTTCACACCAAATTTCACATGTGGAGATTTTTACATATCTCCACGAATCATGCATTTTCTTAACAGAAAAAAATATTTTTAGCATGATGTCTGTCCGTCCGTCCGTCTGTCCGTCCGTATAGATGTGTACAGCCTGAACGGCTCAACCGATTTTGATGAAATTTGGTATATTTACTTAATGCATCAGTGGGATGAATTGATCAACTTTTGGTGCAAATCCGGAAACCGGAAGTGGTAGTATTAGCGATCGACGATAGGAAGAGAAGGGTTATTTTCACACCAAATTTCACATGAGGAGATTTTTTTATATATCACCACGAATCATGCACTTTGTATTGGTTTTATCCTCGAGAAAAATCATATTTATTAGTTTTTTCTTGATTTAAAATTATATGACGTCACAGCCTGGTCTTGCATATATATTATAAATAAAATAAAATTAAAAATATTTATATTTATTATTTATGTATCCATATCTGTTTTTTATTACATTAATAGATATATTAAAATTATTTGAAATTGTTTCTGTAGCTGGAAATTAATTTACTTCAAACCGTCGGTGGGTTCGGACCTGGCCACAGGTCAACTTATTTTAATTGTTACGCCAGCTACCATTACAATATACCTATATTGTTACGTTATAATAATTAATAATAATGATAAAAAATTACTAACCTTTGAGACATTTCGAACGAATCACAGCTAAAAGACCCATCCTGTACATCACGTGATCCAGTAAATCACCCCTAGAAAGCAATTTTAATTAATGAACTCCATAATTTAATCATTAATATTTATTTATTACTAATACATTTTATTTTTTCCTTTATTTGAAAAATAAAAAAATAATCACTAATATTACATAAACTTTTGGGAAAAATTAATCAAAGGGGTAAACTAAAAAACTTAAAAATCTGTTAATATTAAATATTGAACAAAAAGGATAGAATATATCCTTCACTAAATTAGGGTAAATATATAAATATAAAGTTGTGATTTAAAATTTCCAAGAAATATATAAAAAAATTAAGTGTAATTAAAATGAATATAATTATGCACCGTAAAACGTAATTACGCACAAAAATGTATATGTTGCTAAGTTAATTATTAAAATTTCTTAATGACTTAAATAACTTGTATTGAAAAATAAATCTTTATCATTGAGAAAAATTTTATATTAGAATATACAATTTTATAAATAATTGTTGAAAAGAGATAAAAAAACATTTTTTTTTAAATTATATAAATTATTCTTTATACAAGTTATATTATATATCAAAAGCTCTTCATTTTCAACTTTCTTATACATAATTAAAAAAAATATTTTCTTTAGGGTTAGTTTTAAAAATTCTAAATAAAATCATCTATTATTATCTTTCTATTTTTACTAATGTTCTATTTTTTAATTTTAATTTTAGCTGTCAATATTTTTTTTTTATTTATTTTTATTGGTAAAAAAAAGGTGATAACAAGAAATAATCGCATGAGTGGTAATAATAGAAAGTAAAGAGACGAATCAAGTTTTTATTAGAAAATATAAAACACGCAACTGACGAGGGTTGAATAAAAATATTTGTCCTTACATGAAACTGTGATGCAGTTTTTAAGTTATTTTAGTATAGTCAGATATAGTATTGCGATCACTAAAATTTTCGATGTCAAGATTTTGATTTTCCCGAGTCATTTTCACTAAGGTTGAGAAAAATGTCTCTCTCTCTCTCTCTGTGTGTGTGTGTGTGTGTGTGTGTGTGTGTGTAGACAAGATTACGCAAAAGCGGTTGAGCTAGAATAATGAAATTTGGTACACGGGCATTATTCAAAATTTGTAGTTTTCTATCAACTTTTGACAAATGTAGCTCATCCGGAATACATACCATGTTTTCATTTTTTTCCTCTAAACTGACCGTAAAAATAAAGATATATGTTTGATAGTTTTTCACATGATTAAAATTTGAATCGCTGAAAGTACCGGAATTAATTTTTTAACACTGCAAATCACGCGCCAGCATGTGAAGTGGTGTCATCAACAAAGAGCCAAACACGCGCTGGTTTAATAAATATTATTTATTAATTTTAATTTATAATTTAATTAATTAAATTTAATTTAAATATTATATGTATATAATCCAATTCAAATTTGCGAGATAGTCAAGTGGAGACCCTCCAGATGTTTTTTTTTTAAATATTATAAAACAATTTATAATAATATAGATTTAGTAAAATTGTTTTTTGTTTAAATTTCATCGACTATATAATAAATAATAAAATAATTTATTAAAATTTAAGGGAGAAAAAAATAAAACAAAAAAAATAAAAACCTGGAAATATTTAAAATTTCTATTAGTATATTATTTTGAATATCAACTATGATTTTTAGGTGTTGAGTGAAATTAAATTCGCCAGCCATATGCTCACCTGGTTCGAAATCCCGCGGTGCCATAATCAATCGTTCGGGCAGTTCCTCGGGGATAGCGAAGCCGCCCTTCGACTGCGGCGGCTGTTGTCAACTTCTCCAACGACGTCATCGCATAGAATCCAAGGAATCCCAACCGAGTTCAAACTTCGTTGTTATATTTCAAAGCGTAGAGTTGACTACGTTACTTGCTACGTGGACGGGTGGATTTTCGATCAGCTGTGGCTGTCATTGCCAACTTACCAGCCCCAACCCAAACCTTTCCCTCCCTCTTCCCTCCCCCCTCTCGTGCATGCTTTGATTGTTCTCCCCACTTTCACTTTATCAATTCCCGCCAATAGAAAGCTCTAATTTAAATGACATTTCATAAATACAATACACAAATTGAACAGAATAAACTTGTTTTAAACATTTCAAATGATATATAATTATATTAATTTAACTTTTAATGTATAAAAATTATGAAAGAAGATTCCTTAAATAAGTTTTTATTAAATTTAAATATAAATGTATATATATATATATAAACAAATATAATAGTGTAGATTGTAGGATTTTTACAATTTATTTTTATTTAAATTTAGATAATTAAATATAAAGAATATATAAAAATGTTTGGTTGTTATTTGACATAAAAATAACAACGAAATTAAAATTATTTTTAGGCAAAAAATAAAATTGAGGTTTCTGAAAGGTTTCAAAAAGTTTTTAAAAATTTTAATAAAAAAAAAAATTAAAAATTATAAATTTTTTGTTGACTGAAGAGCGTAGCGATTAGTTTAAATTAATTATTATTATTAGTAGTAGTAGTACTATTTGTTTCAATTTAAATGACTAAAAATAAATAAAAAAGAATATATAAGTGTTTAGTTGTTTATTCTTCTGAAAACTTATTTTTCTTTTATAACAATTTTCAATCTATAAATGCAAATGAAAATGAATAATAAATTTCAGTCAAATCTTTAAATATAAATAAAAATTATGTTTTAGTCATTTTAAGTGAATAAATGAATGAAATAAATAAATTTTTAATTGCTATATAGAGGAGTGGTTCATAGTTAAACCCTATTTTGATTTTCTTTTAGTAATACGAACCATCATAATAAATTTGAACTTTTTTTCAACCAAGCCTCATTCCATACTCTGATTCATTCACCTATATAGATCTTTTTATTTGACGAACAAAAACGGAAAATTAGTTTATTCAAACTCCTGCGTAAGGAAATTTTGAACTGCAGGAATTCTTTGTTCGAAACATTAATTAATCATTTCTCAAAATTTGTTAATGAATATTTTCAAACTAAGTTATGATATAGTATATCATCTCTAGGTGAAAAATTTGTCAATTTGTATATGAAAAATATTTTGCCAGCAATCAAAAAGGAAATTATTTAAGTTTATACTTGTTTATTATTTAATAAAACTATTTCCTATGTTGTCGATTTATTAGTAATTAGAAAAAATTACTTTCTCGTATGGATGAGTGAATAAAAAAAAAGAAAGCAAAATGATTCAATAATTAATTTCTCTGTTAACTCAAAAAGAAGGGGAAAAACGTAAAATAAAATATTCTCTTTAGTCAATAGCGTAACCGCACTACATGTTATTTAATTAAAAAATAATCAAATAAAAATTAATTAATAATAAGAAAGAGAAGATCCTATCGATATCTATCAATTCGAAAATATTTATTAATTTATTTATTTTGTTTGGAACTTAAAATTTTTTTCTAAATAGTTTTAATGCTATAATTTATTAATTAAGATTCAAGCTTTGTATATTATTTGATTATATATTTTCTATAATTAAATTTATTTATAAAAAAAAATCTCACGAATATTATTTATAACAAAATTTTTATTAACAACATTTTTTTAATCAACATTTTATTTACATTACATTTTTCTCAGCTTTTTGTCTTTTTTTTCTCTCTCTCTCTATTTAAATATCTATATATTATAATATAAAAATTAGTGTACAATGGGAATGGTATTTAGGGAACAATGTGAAAACATCGTGAAAAATTTATTTGCTTGAAATATTTGTGAAATGATTAGCAAATAGACCAAGGGGGAAAACAGCTGGAATTGTCGTTTGGGTGAGGTTGATTAGGGATGGCACGAGATGGGTTAGTTAGAATTATATGGACTATGTCCAAGAACATTCCAGTTCAGTGGTGGTACTCAGGATATTAGTGGTCTCATAATCTCTTTTTATAATACGATATTTTATAAAAATCGTTTTAAAAATATTTACAAATTTTTCATTCCCTCTCTCATTTTAATAATAACTTCGATACATTCATTTGTATTTAAATTATAAATAATGCAGACCTACATTAAACAAATGACAGAATTGATTTCTAATTATTAAAATTATTTATATTTCCTTAAAATACAATTTATATTAAAATATGTATTTTTTAAGCAATTATTAAAGTAAGATAAATTAATTCAAAAAATTTATAATATGATATTAAAATTTTCATTAAAAAAAAAGATTTGCATTACTCAATCACAACACTCAAAACTCATTCAACATACTGCGTATGCAGTCCAATTATTTTCTTTACCCGTTTTTGAGACCACTGAAATATATACAATTATTTATATGTAATTATTATTAAGATTATATAATTCATATTGTTTTCTATTGGAAAACTTCTCTGAATTACCTAAAGGCACAAATATCTTTTAATTAAATCCACAACATTTGAGTATTCCAATACATTTTGATTGATGTCTTCTTTTTCTTCTTTTTCTTTCATTCAACTAGATTTCTGTGACTTAGAAATAATTTTTTTTTTTGAGGTTTCTTTAATTTACAGTCTTAAGATTCTACATCTAATATTTCATCAAGATATTGTCGATTATCTTTCAGATAATTTTTGAGCAAATTATTTTGTTGGATGATTTGAAGACTATCTTGTTGATTTTCCATTAAGACATCGTCACTATCCCAATCTTCTTGTTTTCCAGATCCCTCCAAATGCGTCATTAATTCGGAGAGTCGTCCTGGCAATTCAAAATATAGAAATTGATTACCTAAAAACTGTGGAGGATCCACTGGCATTGATTCAATTCTACAAAAATAAATATAATGTTTGAATTATTTTTCAGTTGTTATTCCATAAAATAATGATTTTTATTTTAAATTCTTACCCAATTCTTATAATATTGACATTGAATGAATTTTCTTGGAGAGCTACCACTCCATAAAGAAATGCATCATCCGTCCATTTTGGACAACGATACGGGCTTTTGGACGGCTAGAAGAACATAACAATAATTTCTTAGTATTTATATTTTCTAACTTCAATTTTAAATACTAATTTGATTTAAAAAAGTATATGGACCTAATAATAACAGTGATTAATTTTCCCCAAATACCGTGGCTACTTAACAAACTCAAATACTTTTAGTACCTAATAAGTTTGATCTAATAAAACCTAATATATAAAATAAATAAGCTCAATTTCAGATTACGATTATAATACAATGTTAAAAAAAAATTTAAACAAATATTCTAAATTTATACTAATTTTCACTGATAGGTCAAAATTTAAAAACAAGACTGGATGTGTCTTTAAATTGAAAAAATGAAGAAACATTATTCAATATCTCATTTTTAATGCAGAATTGAAGGTTATTGAAATTGGTGGATTATACGGTACTCGGACTAAGCGGCCGCGGGGAGTCCGATCTTGTTGAGAGCCCCGAGCTAGTGTGTGGCTCCAAAAAAGGCCGATTGTGTAAAGTATTTTAGACAACAAAAGAGGAAACTATTTTTTGATGAAAATAATGAAGTAGGCCATGACTTCAGCAAGAGAAAATTTTATAGTAAACTCGTTTTATGTTATGAGTAATAAATGATAATCAGAGTTATCCGTAAGAGCTCAACGATAGGAAGTGATTATAAAGCCTTTCGGTATATTGTTTTGTTCAGAAATATCACAAGAACAAAAACAGATAGCAATAAAAACATTATTGAATATTTTCAGAGATGATATTGACGTAGATGTAAAGATGAATTTGAACAGTTTGTTTTATTTGGGGACGAAATTAAGGACACCATGTAAACTATAGCAGAGGTTCATAAATCTACAAAAGCCATGTCATCTACGTTTTTTAATGTTGAAGTGTTGTTAAAAATATTTAGAACGATTCTGTTATCTAATGCATCAGGAGAAAGATCATTTTCGGTCCTGAAACAAGTAAAAAACAATTTAAGAAGCAATATGTGGGAAGATAGATTAAATGGCATGGCGATATTGAATATAGAAAAAGATATTCTTCTTTTGACTCAAAGTAGTCTCATTTTAATGTTCAACTAAAAAACATTTCCTGGTCCAAAAATTTCAAATTCTTTACCCAAACATAATTAATAAAAGCAAGGAAATTTACTTTATATGAATTGACATAGGCAAATCATTGGAAATTAAATCACTCATCAATTAGGAAGAAAAGGAGCAAATAAAAACGCTTTAATTTTCCTGAATTAACTTATGAGGACATCAAGAATTTTTAAAAAATCACCATTCTGAATAAATGGAAAAATCATGGGAGGAAGTTAAAAATAATATGTTAAGGGAATACCAATTTTAATATAATTTCTTTATAATTTTTAAAATTCAGACAATTATAAATATTAGAATACTTATAAAATCATCGTAATGCATCAGATATTTTAAAAAATCATTTATGTTAATGAATGAATAATTTATTTTTGAAAATTAAATTGTTTTAAAACTTTAATTTTTCATTTCTCTAAAATGACTAGAAAGACTTTATCTATAAATGGTTACCATATTTCGAGTGTAAATGTATTGAGCAGTTGGTGACCAGAAAAGCATCACGTGACCCTGATTAGCCACCAGTTCAATAGCATTGGAGATCCATCGTTTCAAACCCAACTCGCTTGCTTGGGCCATCGTCCGTTCCTCATACAAGTCCACCACCTACAACAAGGACAACAACATCATTTACCATTAAGATACGAATCTATTTACCAAATCATTCAACTCACTTGATATCCTTTAGATCTACTGAAATATTCTCGAATCTCTTTCATAAGATCCATAAACGGATCACAATCGCGTGGATACCACAATAAAAGTACATTTTTTCTCGTATTATCTGAAATAAATAAAATATATTTCAATTCTAGTCAATAATTTAATTTCTTTTCATTATATTGATAAAAAAATTCTATACTATAATTATATTTTGAACTAAATTGGAATTTATTAAATTATTTTTTTAAATAATAGGATTATAAATAAATACAAATGACTTATATATATATATATTTGCCCATAATTATGAAAGTGGTTTAAGTCATATATTTCTTGTTTCGAAATATCTAATGATTTGCATTTGAATAATTTAAAAAAATATTTTTATATTATGTGGAATTTTAAGTTATAATTTTCTTAGTTTTGATTAATGGAAATTTATTATGAATATGAAATTTTGCGTAAATTTCACATGAAAATGTTTTGAAAGCTTGAATTGACTTAGACCACTTTCATAATTATGGGCACATATTTATGTATAAATTGGAATAAATTTTATAAACCAATAATAATATATATTTAACTTTAGTAAAAAAATACTATAAGTAAAATTACTTTATTCATTTTTGTTAATTTCTGATTAATTGATTATTATTATTATTCTTATTTTTCTATAAATGATACTCTTAAATTAATATATTCTTATATATATATATATATATATATATATTCATGTAATTATGTAGTTTATTTGATTTTGGAATTTTGAATTAAATTCATCATGTATTGTATTTTCTATATTATTTAATCTTTTCCTATTAAAATCAATTCTCTTTATATTTGAGGTTTTTTAGTATTTTCTACAATTAAGCTATAATTTTATGAGAGAACAAAAAGTAATTTTTGACAATCATGATACATAAAACTTTTAAAGCAGCTCGTTTTCTATCATTTATCTTTTTATTTGTTTCTTTTGTTTATTTGACTAAATTTATATTTTTTGAAATGTTTTTCTGTTAAGCTTTAAGAACTTTATTTTTTTAGATTCCATAAATCTCCATGAACAGGTAAAGTTTTTTTATTTTATTATATTACAAATTACTATTACATTGATTATCTATTATACATTAAATAAAAAACAAAATAATAGTATATTACATCTATATACATTTTGTTCTATTTTTTTATTTTTATATAAAAATAGTTTTAATAAATAGCTTATATATAAATAGTACTAATAATAAAACAAATAATACTGTTAAAATGTTTTTTTATTTCATTATATAACATTTAATGAATATCAAATCACCAGAAAAATAATTAGTATTTAAAAATTAAATAAAAAAATTAATTATTAAATTAATTAATTAAAAAAAATAAGTATTTCCCTATTTTTCAAAAAAATAAAAACAAATTAAAAGCTGAATCTAATTATTAATTATTTAACGTGTCTACCAAGAAATTATAACTAAATATTAAAATAATAGATGCTAATATATTCTATAAATTCACCATAATTTATCATTACTTGAAATACTAATAACTTTTATTTAAATTGGATTATTAATTTTTTTTTATTTTGAAAGTCCTCTTAATATGGTCATTAATACAAGCAAAGTTTTACAATTTTTTATCATGATCAATGATAATATAAATTGTTGGTATGAGAGTTAATAAAATAAACATAACTATTATCATTTAATAGAATTAAAATATGCTTTTATTTTTTATTTAATTTTAAAACACTGTGATCAAAAAGTAGTAAGATTTTTAAAACCAATAAAACAAAAACGGTGTATTATTCACACAAAATAATGCCATCCCCTTCATAGTATTGCCTTTCATCACCATTCCCTTGTATGAAAGCTTCTTCCGAATATTTGAAACATTTTTATATTCGTTTTTCAGCATCATCTTCAATTTCTTCAAAAAAATTAAAATCATGAATCGTTGTTTTGAGTTTTGAAAACAGCCAGAAAAAAGTCAAAAGGAGCCAAATCAGGAGAATGTGGTAATACAATCCAGTTTTGATCAAAAAGTTTAAAAACTGTTTAATATAGTGCCTGAAAGACTCTACTGTTCTTTTAAAATCGATTGAATCCATCAAAATCAAATTTTGTTGATGTCTTTAAGATCTAATTGACTCTCGATGATTTTCCAACCTCAAATTCTTTATTACTTTTATTCATAAGTCTTCTTTCATAAATCAATGTCGAAACCAATAAAACCACTCGCATGGATTATGGTATGTCACTAAATACCTTTCACAACATTTCTAACACCAACAAACAAAACTCAATAACTATTGAAATTTCTTATCGTCGACATAAAAATCAAAATACACAAATCCAATCCATGAGATTTAAATTAAACAGTATTTGATCACAGCCGAATTGATTGATTAATTATTATCTGAATCAAATTTTATTTTATAACAAAAAAAAATCACTTAAAAATATATTATATTTTACAAGAATTATTAATTTGTATTTTTTATAAATATATTAAAAATAAACATTTCTAAATAATTTAAAATTTCATATAATTTTAAAATTATTATTATATTAATTTATTTAACTTGTGTGTGTAATAATTAATATTTAATTATTTATTTAATTTATTTTAACTGTTTGGATGGGGTATTTATTGGAGTGCTTACATTTTGGATTATAATTTAAATAATTAATGTATTACAAGAATTCGAAATTTTCCTTTTAATAGAGAATCAATAAATAAATAAATTATTAAATAAAATAGTTGACAAATAATTTTGAAGAATCAAAACAATGTACATTTAATGAATTAGATTTGTTTTCTCTTTTATAATCAACAAAATACATTTTACATTGTTAATTGTATGATTACCTTTTAAATTGGATGACTTAATTTGTAGTTTCACATTGCTTTCACTACATGAGGGATTCGTTGTGATTGAATCCAATGAATCAATGCTGATACAATCAAAACAGAGGACAGAATTTTGTCCGATTGGCAATTCTGTTCGAGTCGATTGCCGTCGTCTTTGAATAAAAATAACCAGCCAGATGATTACAACAATAAGCATTAAACAGAGAGCACCAAAAATCCAAATATTTGGAAAATTTGCACTATCTTCTACATTTTGACGAATTAATAAATCTTAAAACAAAAAAAGAAAAAATAAGTTTAAATGAAAAACTAATTAAATTTTAAATTCATTAATATAAATGTTAATCTATCTATCTCTCTACAGAACTCGAAAGTTCTTAGCCGCAGCAACCACATTTCTACAAGTGTCCCTATCCTGAGCCACAACCATCCAACTCCTACCCTCTTCTATCTCTCTCACCTCCCTTCCTACATTGTCTACCAAAAGTCGGTATGTCAAAGGTTTTCATCCATTTTGTTTCAATCAGTATATTAAAACATTCATTTCTTATTGTGTTCTTATTTAAAATATATTTTAATTTAATCAGTAAATTAATTATATATTAATGCTTTTGTTATATCTATCTATCTATCTATGTGGCTTTACGGATCTCGAAAGTTCTTGGCCGCAGCAACCCCATTTCTCCAAGTATCCCAATCCTGAGCTCTAACCATCCAACCCCTATCCTGTCCTATCTGTCCCACGTCCCTTTCTACATTGGCCACCCACTGTGTCCATGGACTTCCAAGTAGACGTTTCCCCATCAATATATTTTTAGCCATTCTTTCCTCTTCCATTTTAGCCACGTGCCCTGTCCATCGCAGCCTTCTCGATTTTATAACCCTATGTCTGAGGTCATGCAATTCCTAGTTATGCAGGGTCATAGAACATACCTCACACCCAAATATATAATACAACGGGGAAAATAATTATTTTATATATTTTAATTTTGATCTCCTTTTATAATACAGAACCTAAGTATTTAAATTATTCTACATTTTCAATATAAATGTTCAATTTATTAAAATTAAAAAAATAGTATTAAACAATACTAAAATATTTACCAGGTGCTGATAGATTTTCCAATTTAAAGTATTTTATACAATCCAAATCATTTTGATCCCAAATGGAATATTGTTTACATCGGATATCATGAACTTTTACAAGAATTTTGGTCTCATTTGGAAAATTATTATCAATTTCACAAAGATAATATGTTAAATTCGCCACTTGATGTGTATACTAAAAAAAGAGAATAAATAGAATTAACAAGAATTTAACAAAGTTTAAAAAAAAATATTTTGACTTATTTTATATTCGTTTTCTTTTCAGACTGAATGATTTTATAATATATTATTAATGCAATTCACTTCTTAAATATAAATAGTAAACACTCAAGGAAATCTTAATACTTCGTTATAATATTAGTAATGAAACAATTTAAAAAGTCTATACATTTAAGTAAACACTCGACTTTTTATTACATTTTTAAAAATAATAAAACTATTAATTGTCTCTCAGGATTAATATTTTAATCATTTTTCAATAATATTTGTTAAACGCATTTCTTTTACTTAACAAATACTTCCCTTCCTATCTTTAGTCGGTAAAAAGAGAAAATAGATTGAGTATACTTCACTAAAAATCGGTCCTAATTTTAGTTGTTTTATTTTTATTGTAAGTATATACCTATATTTTATAAAATAAATGGATTTTATAATATTTATATACAATATATATTCTTTTCATTAATTTTCTTTTTTTTTTTTTAATTAAATTATATTACTATATATCTACTATATATTATATTTTTTTAAATTAAATTCGTACTATTTAAATTACTTATTATCATTTTATATACATACTAGTTTTATTACTATTAAATAAAAAATACTTACTGTGCAATCATTTTCAAATGTCCTTTTCTAAAACACAAAAGATAAACAAAAATAGATAATAAAATAAATAATAATTGATAGATAGAATAAAAATCGATTTTAAATTTTTAAAATACGAACCTTTACAGATACTCGTTCCACTTTCGTTGTTAAACAAACCCGTAGATAAACACTAAACATAAATTATCATTGTCTTTAATATAATAAATGTGATTTAACAAAATTTAAATAAACAAATAATTTAATCTTACCGATTATTCTCAGTATAATCTAAAAATTGATTTTTTTCAAAGAGCATACTTGGTAAGCTGGCAATTTCTTTCAAACTTGTTTTAACATAATAATATTCTATTCCAGATTCTCCTTTTAATTTATAATATCCAGTTACAATGTATGGAATTAACAGATGATCCTAAAAGTAAATATTCTGATAAGCTATTTTCCAGATTCTCATTTTTTTATCAAACAATTGATTAAATCATATTTCAATAAAATTTTACTCTGAATCACGAATTTAAATAATGATATCTAAGTGTGTAAGCGATATTTATAAATTCAAACATTATAATATTATAAAAGATTTGAAATTATTAATTACTATCTCGCCGGTTTGAGCTATAATGAAGAAATTTAATACACGGCCATTATTCAAAATTCGTAGTTTTCTATCAACTTTTGAGAAATGTAGCTCATCCGGGTCATTACCTACCATGTTTTCATTTATTTTTCTCTAAACTGACAAAAACTGTAAAAATAAAGATATATGTTTGATAATTTTTCACATGATTAAAAATTGTATAAAACTACTATATATAGAATTTCAGCTTGATTGAATCGCTGAGGGTACCAGAATTTTTTTTAACACGTTGATTGGCAATCACGAGCCAGTATGAGACGTGATTCCATCAACAAAGAGCCCAACACGCGCTGGTTTAATAAATATTATTTATTAATTTTAATTTATAATTTATAATTAATTAAATTTAATTTAAATAAAATATATGTGTTAATTAATCCAATTCAAATTTGCGAGATAGTTGCTTGGAGACACTCCAGATTTGTTTTATTTTAAAATAAATTTGTTTATAAAAATTTACTTAAATTTAGATTTTACTTGAACAATCCATTTTTGTAATCTGTTAAATATTTTAGATTTTTATTATAAACATTTAATTATAGAATTACTTACTGTAAAATTGGAGTATTCTGAATGCGTTGACCAATAAATTGAACTGTTGTCCGGATTCCAAGTCTCCTCATCCAAGGTGTTGTTGAAATTATCCAACCATTTTGAATAGTAAAGGGAAATATTCTCACGTTCATTTTTTGTTAATAAAAGTATCGCATTTTTATCATCGACGGACTGAATCTTGAAATCGGCACATTCTACAACATTCATATTATAATATTAAAACAATCTCTAAAAACTAATTTATGAAAAAAAAATAATTAACTTTAATTATTCATAAACGTTTCAAGGATATCAAATTATACTTGCAATCCATTTTTAAATTCTATATTATATAATTATATAATATATATTTATCTATCTATGTAGAAATTATATATATATATATATACAAGTATTATCTCTAGATTTCTAAAATATAAAAATTTATAAGGACAATCAAAATTTAGGCTTAGATTTGTATTGATTGTCATGGCTTACTCAAATAACAGACCAGAGATAGATAAAGATGAAATCAATGGGTTTTATATATATATATAATGAAGAGCCACAATTGACGAAACAAATTAAAATATAAAATAATTATTTCAAATTTTATCTGTAGTCAAAACAAGTTCAGACATAAAATAATTAAATCTGCGTAACACAAAATATATATATATATTGACTGATTATTTTAATAGTTAATAGGTATATAAGAGATTCAATGAAATAAGAATTAAAAACAAAATGAATTTTAATATTTAATGGGAGTCGCTGTCACCTTAAAGAAAAGTCGTTATATGCCCACTCGCCCACTGTAACTATTGGCTCTCATTTGTAATTTTAAGTTGATAAAGAATAATTTTAAATATTGAAATTAAAAATATTTCAATAAATTTTTAATATATATAAATTATATTTAATTACACAATTTTTTAGAATAGAAATATTATCAATAACATCAAATTTTTAATAATAAAAATATCTCCTAGTTGTCAGCAACCAGCTTTGCACAATTCTATTTATTAATAATATATAATAATATAATTCATAAGTTATCACCTTTATAATTAAAAATATGTTTTCTCTTATCTAATTAATTGTAAAAGTGAAATTGTATGTTTTACAACACGTGGTCGATTGATAATTTTTTTTTTTTAAATAAAATTAAAACTACTAATAAAAATATAAAATAATAGTATTAAAATATAAAATAAACAAATAGTAATTAAAATACATATAAAATAATAATTTCTTTCAGATTATAATAGACAAATTATTAGAGAGAATGAGTTTAAATAATTTAAATTGTAAAATTATATGTCCATATAAAAAGAAATATTCATGTTTAAATATACTGTTATATTTAAATTTAAGTTATATATATATAACTTCAAATTGCAAATTAATGAGAACTAAAAGTCAAAATCCGTTTTTATTTTTTTGTCATTAATACTTATCTTTTTCTAAAAACAATTATCTATTATATTTAACATTACAAACTCCTATCGAAAAAATGTTTGTCCATTTATTAATGTCTGTCTTCTTTTAATAATAAAAAGTGAAACTACGATAAAATTATTTCAAAAACTAATTAATTATTTTAAAAGACAAACAAATACTTAATAAAATTAATTAAATTAAAAAAAAAATAATCAAAACAAAAAACAAAAAAGTAAATCAATTTACCTGTATTGGAACAATCACGCGGATAAATTCGCTAAAACAAAAACAAACATTAAAAATTAAATTATTTATCTACTATATATTGTTTATAGATTTATATATATTTATATAAATAAATAAATCAATATTATTTCGTTCTTTCATTATATCTAGAATTGTGATAACTTCATTCTCTTTATACATTATTTATAAAATAAAAAATAGATAATTATGGGTATAAAATTGAATTAAGAGAATTAAGTAAAAAACAAATAATTAAATTTATACTTGATAATTTTTTTCTCTATTTACTTTTTATCGGAAATTTTCAATTAAAATAAAAAAAAATAAACAAAATAAAAAAAATAGAAATATTTCATTTCTTTTGGTTTGAATTTTTTTCTCTTCTTTTCTAATGCCATCTTCTAAAATAATTAACTGTCTTTTTTTATCTTCTACAAAAAATTGATATAATCATATAGTAATAATAATAAAATCAACATTAGCGGATTTGGTTTCCTTTCACACTGGTCTTTTCCATTTTGGTCTACTTAAAAGTAGTTGAACTCACATTAGTACAACCTACTGCCAATTTATTTTATATTAAAGGCATAATCAAAAATATATTTCTATTGATATTAATAATTTCTATTAAGTATTTGATAGTTTAAAATTACTTTATAAAAAAATACATTCAATTAAGTTAAATTTGTTGTGATTTATATGCGCAATCTAAAATGCAAGGAAGGAACAAACATAATTTATAAAAACAAAAAATGAAATTAATTTTTTTCATTAATCTAAATTAAAGGAATTTTTTTCAAAAAACTTATATATATATATGTGTAAAATAATCAAAATAAATTTATTTATTTAATTTCCATATAGCTTGAACAATCTGACATTCTTATCAGTTTTTATTTCCCATTTGATTTATATATTACTCTGATATTTACCAAAATAAATTTATTTAAATAAATATTATCAATTTTTCAAGGATATTTCCTTTTTAATTGATTTATCTTCTTATCTATCAATTTATTAATTGCAGATCCGGTTATATTAGACAATTTCATATATTATTACATTTCTATAAAATTTCTATTCAATATAATATATATTATATTATTTTGCTTATAAATTTAAAATAAAATAAATTAATAATTATTCATTTCAAATCTATTAATTTCTTAAAATAATTTTAAGAGTATTTATTTGATATTTATGAATTATTGGAATTATAGAATTAATTATAATTGATATATGTAATACAATGAAAATGTTATCTACTTCTGAATGGATATTTTATGTAACTCGTAGTAAATAGATTATTTTTATTAAATTTCATATATATATTTTCAAATTAATTCTTTTCTAAAAATTATATACATTAATAATTAGTTTAAATTAAAAAATTGATAACATACAATAAAAAATATTTATTCAATTAAAATAAATGATGCAAATGTATTCACTTAAATATAAAAATAAAAATATATATAAAACATTTATAAAATCATGACCTTTCCCACTAGCCCTTTTCATCATTTTCTTTATTATTTGCCAATATATTATTATGAATATTCTTTTAATTATTAATATTTCAATTTGAATTAATCAACATTTATCATTTTTACAATGTTAAAAAAAATATGAAAAATTACCAAAGGTTATCGGATAAATGAGTTTTGAA
Source organism: Labia minor (assembly GCA_963082975.1). NCBI lineage: Eukaryota > Metazoa > Arthropoda > Insecta > Dermaptera > Spongiphoridae > Labia > Labia minor. Next base: position 85,101,363 of record OY720344.1, read on the forward strand.
TCATTAAAATATCTAAACATATATATTAATAATAATATAAATGAATGATAATTTATTGAAATTAATGAATCAAATATTTGGAAAAATTAGAATATCATAAATTGACTGATTTTATTTTAAAATAAATATTTAAGTTCAATAAATCTATATTCTTTGTTTTTAATAATTAATAATTTTATATAATAATGGAATTTTAAATATTTAAACTAACAATTAATTATTAATTTAAGTCATTTTTGAAAAGTGAGTTGTTTTTTATGTAATATAAAAAATAAAAATTAAACAAATAATAATTGCATTAATAGATTGTGAGGTTGGTTATAAATTCTATGTTGTTATTTCTTGGAAAAGCTACAAGATTTAAAATCCTGATTAGAAGTGAGGTTAACATTGAATCTCCACCAATTGGCGAGATAGTGGGATAGGAAATTGCGAGTTGTTCAACAAGTTTTTATCTTCTCTCTCACTCTCTCTCACTCTATTTATTCTCTTCCCTTAAATTATATTTTTACTTACCATAAATTCTGTACTGCCTGGTGTACTACAACAAATCACAACAAGGATGTTAATCACAACAATTTCGACTGGTATTGTACGAGACCCATGCATTGTGGTGTTGTTTTGGTGGATTAATTCCAGGGGCCCACTGCGTGCTCTTCACGATCAGACACCATTTTTGTTTAATCCTTTGGGTACGACGACAAAACTCCTAACTGACTGACGCTGTGTCTATTTCTCTCTTTCACTCTCCTTGAAATCGGTGACGTCAGGTCAGATAGCAGCAGCAGCAAACAACACCCGACCAATGCGGCCACTCAACAACTCCACTTGACAACACTTACTCACGATTTTATATCGCCTATTCTCTGAGCGGTTTTTAATAACGATGAATTCCCCAAATCACCAGGCATTACCTGGACTCCCCCCACAATGAAAAGCAAAAAAAAAAATACATAAATATAAATCCTAGTATGACGAGGTGGTCCATTCATCTCTTCTATTTACTTTACGTTGTATTAATCAAAGATAATAAACGTGATTCATCTGATCTGATAAACCCCATTCATGGTAGTAAACTCCCTGGTTATCTTTCGTTATTTTCATAAGATAAATTCAATCAAGATTAAAAAAAATACTCGTGCTAATACAAAGGACTATATTTAAGGTTTTATTATTTTAAGATCAGAATTTCCTTAAACCAATTTAGTAAATTATATTTTTTTCTAAATTATAAATATATAAGCTTTTTAAATCCCAAGTTCCTTATTCATCATATGATCATTATAAAGAACAAAAATTCATAAGGATTTAAAATAATATAAACATTATCATTTAGTTAAGCTAAATTAAAAATTGTACTTCAACAAAACATTCCAAATTATTATACTATAAATATATAAAGAGTGTTTTTTTTGAGGTATAGAACTTTAAGTTAGCATTACTGTTCAAGTTGACGACCGATTTAACAGCTGTCAAGTGATTTATTCTCAGTTTGGTTTGGCAATTCATCATGAATAGACTCTCGCCTGAACAACGCTTGCAAATAGTGTAATTTTATTTCTTTGCGGAATACGTATCGTGCACTACGTTCATTTTATCGTCGACAAAATCGTCCATCAGAGCAGTTAATTCGATTAATCATGGAACGTTTTCGCACCACGTTTACTCTTATTGATAACTCGCATCCTCAGAGAAACCGTACGGTGCGTACAGAAGAAGTTATTGCTACTGTAGAGCGTAGCATTGAAGAAGACCCGAATGAATCCATTCGCCATGATTACTAACTTTTTCATTCCTGAATTGAACAACCATGATGTCCAGGAGCTGTGGTTTCAACAAGACGACGCAACATGTCACACAGCTCGTACCACAATCGATTTATTGAAAGACACGTTTGGTGACCGCCTAATTTCACGTTTTGGACCTGTGAATTGGCCTCCAAGATCTTGTGATTTAACACCGCTAGACTACTTTCTGTAGGGCTATGTAAAGTCATTGGTCTATGCGGATAAGCCACAAACGCTTGACCATTTGGAAGACAACATTCGCCGTGTTATTGCCGATATACGGCCACAAATGTTGGAAAAAGTTATCTAAAATTGGACGTCCAGATTGAACTACATCCAAGCCAGAAATCATATATAAAATGTAATGCCACAAGATTATCTTTCGAATAAATAAAATTCATGTCAATCGAATAATCCATCGATGTTTTATTGCAATTTAAAGTTCTATACCTCTAAAAGAAACACCCTTTACTTAATATAAAAAGTTTTATTTTATTGAATCCGATGGAACAGGTGGTTGTTAGTGAAACAGGAAGTTCCCATTGTCTTCAAATCAATTTGCCAAGGTATTCTGTAATTTAATTTAGGATGCGTAGTCGTTTAATTATATAGGTAGATTTGTTAAGATCGATAAATAAAAATCTTTATATTATTTTATATTAATTCATTTTATTATCAAAATTATTAAAAAATAAATGATATATAATTATTTCTTGTTCTTTTACTTTTTTTATTTTTATATTTTTTTTTTGATTATTGGCAATACATTGCCTTAATTTTTCGAATATCGCTATCACTGAAGCCATTTCTTTGCCCAATCGTCACTCTGGAGTTTTTCTGAAAAAATAATTAATAAAAATTTTAATTAATTTATAGGTATTTGTTTATTTCTACTAAATAATATCAAGATTTATAAATCTATTTCACAAATACTCTACCAACAATTTCCATATTTTAAGATTTATTTATTTTTTTAAAAAACAAATTTACAAAAATCTAATTATTAAAATTATCTAAATATTATAGATAAACAAATTTTGTTTATATTAAAAAAAATCATTCATGTAAATATTATTAATTGATATAATATTTTTTATATGATTAGACCATCAGGCTATTTGAAAAGGCAATTAAATAAATAGGCTGTTAAAACAATTAAATATGGCTAATGAAAGAAATAATTTAAAGGAAAAGAAAAATATATTAAAATCTGATATAATAATATAAGATTATATGGTTTCGTCATCCAGACAAAACACTAATAAATTTTAGCATAGACACATTCACAAAAAATCTAAACCAAAAATAAACCCTACAAATAAATTCATTTCCTTATATTAGTCAGTTTTATTAATTAATTAATGATATAAATACTTTTTCAAGTTTCTGAATTCGAACGTTCTCCATAATTTCTTACCATAAGGTTAAGTTCCTGAAACACCGAGCTATCCCTCGACCCTTTAAAAAATATTGATCTACAATTTTTTAATTATTTATTACAATTATTAAATGTTACATCATTGCATCAATCTAATTAAAATAAATGGAACTTGGGGTCCTCAATAATACATAAATATGTATTATTATGTTGCTAAGTTGATGAATATTTTATTTTTGGTGGAAGAATGATAAATATATATCGTAATTTAATTATAAAATATTATTAAAATAAATATTTTTAATTTTATTTCGAAATTAAATAAAAATTTTTAAAATATTTTATATATAAAAAAATATTAATACAATATCATTTAAAAAAAAGATGGGAGTCAAATTTCATGACATAGTGACGTCACTTAAATTTGCTATTTTAAATTTAGAAAATGATAATATAAAATTGATTTCTCCTGAGGCTGAAACCATTATAGATCGATTTTTCTTTATAAATATTATCTATGGTGTGAATTTCAAAAAAATTCTTAGAGCGGTTTAATATCTCACAAAAATACAAAGATATACAATATATATATATATATATATATATATAAATTTTGATAGTATAATAAGATAAGATATAATTTCTAAACAATCAAAATCTATAATTTTAAGTCATCTATTTATATTGGTCTCATCAATGAAAAATTAATTTTCTAAAATATTTTATAAAATTATTATTAAATATATAGTTTTTTTTAAATAATGATTCTTCAAAATACTTTTAGTTGTTATTTCTATTTTCATATAAAGTATTTAGTAATTTAAAAATGAATCGTAAAAATAAAAATAGTTAAGTAAACATCATGCAATGTTCACATCTCTCAAATGTTATTGACAATAGACAAAAAATGAAAAAAAAAAACATTTTAACTAATTTATTTAATTTTAAATCGAATTTGTTTTTTCTACGAAATTATAAGAGCAGATCTTATTTCAAAGAAGGAATTGTTTTTCATTTGGAAAAGACTTTATATTAATAGAAATAAATGAAAGTGTGTCTCTTCTCTTTGTAACGCCATCAAATAAAATATTTGACGTCATACATATTAAAAAAATAATAAAAATAAAAAGATGAGATAAAACTAAACACTCTCCCTAAAAAAATACAAAAAAATGTAATTTTTTCATATAAATCCTTGACCTCAGTAATCTACGTCATCTCATTTTCTTTTCTCATTTACTCTTTCTCTAAAATTTATCAGTCATTAATAATAAATAAGTAAAAAAAAAAAAAAAATAAATAAAACAAATAAATATTAATTAAATTAATATTCTGCGTTGCTTTGAAATTAATATTTCCTAAGTCGATAAGAAAAAAAAATATGCACAAATAATTCTCATTTATTCAATTTAAATTTATATATAAAATTATTATTTTAAGCTATATAAGTAAAAATATAATAAATACCTTAGGGACTATTGTTGGATTTCCATTTTTAGAAAAGGCATTACTACTGTAATGCATTATACTTCCATAATCATATTTCACTCCAAACGGATTCAAATCATTCTTCGTCATTTTCATAAAATTCGATTCTTTGCCTAAACATTTTTTAACCATTTAATTTATTAGAAAAAGTTAATAAAAAGATTTGTAAAATTTCATTAGATAAATAGAATTGAAATATAAATGATTACACCTTACAAATAAAATGTAGAAATATTAATAAAAAATTCATTTTTTTTCTTAAACTACATTCTTATTATTAATAGAATTTATATAAAACTATTTCAAAACAAATAAGTAATAAACAATGACATAAATGGTCATTGAATTATTCTGTAGAATGACATGTACCTCGAATCAAACAATATGTCCCAAAATTTCTCAGCGATCAGATGATTAGTTTGCGAGATATAACATTTTTAGTGAACTTTTAATTTAAAAAAGTTGACCTGTGGCCATGTCCGAACCGACCGACGGTTTGAAATAAATTAATTTCCAGCTACAGAAACAATTTCAAATAATTTTAATATATCTATTAATGTAATAAAAAACAGATATGGATATAACATAAATATTTTTAATTTTATTTTATATATAATATATATGTAAGACCAGGCTGTGACGTCACGAATGGCTGGATGACGCCATATAATTTTAAATTAAGAAAAAACTAATAAAGTTGATTTTTCTCGAGGATAAAACCAATACAAAGTGCATGATTCGTGATGATATATAAAAAAATCTCCCTTCCCTTCCTTTCGTCGATCGCTAATACTACCACTTTCGGTTGCCGGATTTGCTCCAAAAGTTGATCAATTCATCATACTGATGCATTAAGTAAATATACCAATTTCATCAAAATCCGTTGAGCCGTTCAGGCTGTACACATCTATACGGACGGACGGACGGACAGACATCATGCTAAAAATACTTTTTTCTGTTAAGAAAATGCATGATTCGTGGAGATATGTAAAAATCTCCATATGTGAAATTTGGTGTCGGTAAAAACAATAACATTGCCTGAATTGAGCTATGAATTGGTTGCCCATCCACCGTATTCCCTAGACCTGCTCCCAGCGACTCTTTTCTGTTTACAAATCTCAAAAGAATATTTGCTAGAAATAAATTTATTTTTGATGATGAAATAGAGAGACAAAATACAAATCGTACTTTAATCGGTTTATTGTCCGCGAATGCAACAACGTTGAATTAATATATAAAATCGGATTTTGTCAGAAAACATTTTTTTAACCTACTTATCAAATATGGCCTATTTAAGTTTTATTACCAAACTTACCATCAAAATTTGTTAAGGAAGAAAAAAAGAAACTATATTTATATATTTAATATATTTTGGCACCCATAATTTTTGTAATTTAAATTTATAAAATATATACATATATATTATTTACGGGGGTATTTAGAAAAGTTAACCAAATATTTTTTTGTAATGTTTTACTTTGAACAAATTTCAGTTCAATTCATTTTGCCCAACAATTTTATAGTCAATATATTATCATGATAGTTTGATTCTAAAATTCCTCTAAAATGTTTTCTTATCTAATATATCCATTAAAATTACTCCTATATGTTTTTAATTGAGAATAAACAAATCATCAAGCTTCCCAATGAAATTATTGAATTTAAAAAAAAAATTAATTAACAAAAATTTTTATGAAACCTGTTTGAATGTTTGCCCAGCGGATATCTATCCAATCATCTCTCTCGTATCGGTTCTGCTCGTGGACAAAACCCAGAGTGTGCATCATTTCGTGGATGATGGTACCAGCAGAGCGCAAGCATCCTGGACGCTGAAATAAATATATGATTACTCATAAATACAAGGTGTGTAAATGATTGTAGAATTGTAAAATATTGTAGTTCCTCTAAAGGCAGATTAATATGGAATTAATCTTCAATACGAGTTTGAATTACTTATTGAATTTGGCTTTAGTTTGATTTTATTAATGTGTTTGACTCCGATTATTGTTTTAATAATTTAGTTTGTATATTGTTTTTTTTTAAATGAGAACATTAATTTTGAGTAACAGAATGCTATTATGTTTTTCTTACGATATGAAGGCAGAGAAAACTATTAATAAATTTCAATACATGTAGGTGTTTAATCATAAAGACAGTTTTTAAGACTTTCTCAGGAGGAAAATATTCTCAATGGAGAAACGGTCATAAAAAGGTCACTGATTCAAACATCAAGAATTACTTAAAGTTGTATCATCACAAAGCATTGAACATCCTCCTTTTTGTCCAGATACTGAAATCATTTCCAAGTAAGCCACTTTGGGGTCATAGAAGCTGTTGTAATTAACCAGCTGAAGACTATTCCAAAAATCCATCAAATAGATCAATTCCAGTTCTTAGAAATAGACTCCCTTATGTGTTTTCCCAAGAAATGATTTTAAGGAAAGATTACTAAATTAAAGAATTATAAATCTATTCGTACATATAAAAAAATTGGAAAAACAGTCTATTTTCTTAATTTACTCTATTTGTATATTTAAAGATATTATAAATTACAGATAATTAATGTTAATCTTCACAATCTCGGAAGTACTACTTGAATATATATTTCGGAAAAACCTGAATTAGAAAGCTTTCATGTTTTTTTTAAATTAACGTTTGTGAGTAAAAAACTAGGACCATAATTACTATTACAAATTCATAACTATAATATATAATTTAAACAGTGAAAAAAATAAAATCCATTACGCTCACGGGTAGACGTTGCAATAAATACCTCTAGATTGAGTTGTTGTTCCCCTCCGATACGTCCAACATTTGACCAACATCCAGTTTTCTCTGAAGTGATTACAACGTAATCAGGTGATATTTCCTTATGGACATCCACCCAACGGATACAAGTTCTATTACCATATTCAGCCATGGCTTTATGAATTCGATTGTGTTCATCCCGAGCTGAAATATTGATTAAATCTATACATTTTTATCTTTATCTATATCTATACATTTTTATTTATTTATTTTATTTACTAACCTTCGATTGTTTTATTTTATATTATTAATTTATTAATTATAACTAATTAACATAATACATAATTTTATGTAAATTTCATTTTTTACTAAAGAAGTCTTGGAAAACAATTTTTTTTAAAAAATTGTATTAATATTTTTCTAAATAGCTTAAATAATTAAAATTAATATAAAGTTATATTATAATGTTAATTTTCAATAAACTTACTAAATTGCCCCGTAATTACATAAGGAATCCTCCCTTTGGGCCAACGAGTTACTTCAGCTCTTAAACCATTGCGAATCAATTTTGGAGAAAATAAAACCTGAAAATTACAAAAAATAACTTTTCAAATAAAAAAAAAATCCTAAGAATTTTCTTTATTATTAAATATGTCTACGATTTACAAAATAGAATACCCCTAATTCTACTTTTATAAAGAAGAAATGTTACCAAAAAATTAATGTCTATGATACTTTATTAGAACTTGACTGAAAAAAGATATTATGATAAATATTTAATTTTTAAAACAAAATGTAAGTTTGATCGAATCGTGTTATCAAGTTATAACAAAACAAAATGTGTAAAAAGAGAAATAAATTATTTTTAACTCTTCTCAAATTAAATTCGTAATAATCCAGAATTAGGTGTATTTCATATGTGAAATACACGTTTTAAGTTGTTAGCATTTGAACTTCCTATGAAATGATTTCACATATTTATTTGGTAGCCACCTTAATGGGGTAGGGGTAGAGTATGATCACTACAACGGATCCTATCAACTTTTTCCTGGATTTTTGTGATCGAGGCCGCTTCTTAATTCAAGTAGCTTCCTAATTTCAATCACTAGATGCAACGATACCAGTAAATACAAGTACTTATTCGATATTTTTCTTAAGATGCCAAGTACTTTTGGAACTAATACTTTTGAATTTAGTACTAAGTAGTAATCGGTCAAAAATACTAGTACCGATACTCAATGCACGTCCGGGATAATTAGTTTGAAGGAAGAATATTTATATTTTATTTCGTAAATCTCAACTAAATTGTACTACAAAGAAGTGAAATAGTTTGTACCACTGTATTTTACTTTATGATTCTGTAACTACTCTGCGTACGACCCAGGCTGAAGTTCGTTCAGAAGTCCAGTAACATTTAATTTTTATTGTTGGTTGTTAGCAATATGAGATTTCATCTATCTTTCATCTGTCTTTTATTTTATTTCTCTTTCGTATGGAACTGTTATTTCGAATTTGTAAACAATATTTGAAATTAGATAATGATATAAATACATATTAAAATATTTCAAATTTCTAATTTTTTTCTTAGCTTAATCTATCCAATCACAATTGTATTTATTTGTTAAATATATATTAATGTATATTTTTGTCTGTTTCAATAAATAGAATACCAGTACTTTTTACTGTTATCATTTACTTACCTGAAATTCTACGAAAAAATCGACCGATACGAGTAAGTATTTGATATTTATCAATAGATATCGAAATGGTATCGATACTTTACGATTGATACGATATCGAGTAAAAGTATCGATAAGTCCGTGGTATAGTTTCATCCCTAATCACTAGACGGGGTGGATCTTCTAGAAGATCTTATAAAGAGAAAAATTCTCTTGAACGGAAAATTTTTTCAAATATATTAAGAGTATAAAATATATTCAATTAATAGAACCAACTAATATCAACAAATAATTTAAAATCAATTTTAAATCCGAAATGTAAATAATAATAAAAAAAATATTTCCAAAGCTATATAATTTAATACTAATTACGCATTATGGTTTCATTTAGTAAATATTATTATTGGTTGACGCCATTGCAAGTGTAAAATTTATATCAAGGAAAGATTGCATTATATATATTAGATTAACTTTTATACTACAAAATACGTATATTTTTATAGATTGCAGAAATCAGACCTACGCTTAGATAGGAAGTATACGAACTTACAAAGTCCCCCCTCTCACCACGCTTCAATATTCCAAACGTTCGCACTTTTTTTTAATTGGTCGTAAATAGTAGTAGAAATAGAATATATAGTAAACTTAACTGAAATTTCAAAAATATAATTAATTTTTTTTATTGAATGTTTACTTTTATAAATTATATTTTAAAATTATTATAAAATTTTTAATCAATGTTTTTTTTTACTAGCTTCTCAGAGCGCCTGCCCCCTGTACCCCCGATGTAATACATAGTAATTTGTTGAAAGTCTGTATGTAAAAGGTTTTCATTTTAATTCAATCAGTATATTTTTTCTCTCATTTGGATCTTCGTTTTCACTCAAATTTGCAAATTGCACTATTTTTCATATAAATTTAAATATAAAAATATTACTTACTTTGTTTTAGAAAATATTAATTTAATTTAATTTTACTTTTAATATTAAAGAATATTAGAATTTAAATATTATAAACATTATTTGTATGGAAATTTTTCTAATTATTATTTTTATATTGAACGTCAACTTCTTAAATGAGCCACCAGAGGTGCCACATGGAGCGTTGTTTATTATGGGTCGGTTTTTTGCCCATAAATTGGAAAGGATCAACTTTTTTTGAAATTTTCAACCTTATAACTTATCCTTGGGCCATGATTGTTCTAATGATACCCGAACCATTCAGATCCATGAAGCCGTTTAGAAGGAGTTTAGGATTGCGTAGTCGTTTAATTATATAGATATAAAAATTATTTTTAAAGTGAAAATCAAATAAATTGTTATTCAACAAACACCTCAATTTTATCTCTTTGTTTTTTTTATCATTGGGCGGATTTGTTTTCTCAGGAAGCATTTAGTTTATTGCGGTAGTCCCGATGGGCGTTTTTAATTCTGATAGCATGATAAGAAAAAAATACATATTAAATGGATTGATTAAAATTTTATTTATATCCCAGACGAAAATGGTAGATGACATATTTTTTTTTATCCAATCAAAACAAAAGATGATTATTACTTTCCTTCAGCCTATCTATTAATAGTAATAGTTAGTAATCCTGGTGTCTAAAATAAGACACAATCTTGTTATTATTATCAATTCTGTTAGGTAAATTGAAATATATCTAAAAATGTATAAAACTGACAGGTGGATTTCTAAATTTATACTATATAATCACAATTTTGATTATTTTTGTTGTTTTTTTTTTTATTTTTATTTTAATTTTTTGTTTTATTTTGTTTATAAATTTAAGTACTTTCTGATTTATAATGCAAATATTTCACTAAAATAAATTGATTTATACTCATCACTAAATCTATAAACAAATCGCATTAGTTTACGGATAAATTATTTATTTTTAGGAAATACGTTAGGAAAATTAGAATTTAATTTTTGTTTTTCATCTATTTATGAATTTATTAATCGTCATACATATTTAATATGATTAATTAATTATTAATAATTCATATTTATTAATAAATAAATAATAATAAAAAATTAAACACCAATACAAAAAATTAAATTTAAAAATCAAAATAATTTTTAATTAATCTTTCAGGTGACCTTATGATTTCTTCAACCACACATTTGTTCTTTTTATAAGAAGAAATTTTGTCTTGTTTTCAATCTCCTCTCATATCTAATATTTGAATAATCGATAAGGAAATTTTTCATAAATTTGGGATGAATTTATATAGGTTAAGTATATAATAAAATGTTAATCATTTTTTTTTCTATTTTTCTAAACAACATATATTTTCTTTATAGAGATTTTCAACTGGGTCAAGAATGGAATGACTTACCATATCGCCTTCATAATAGTCGCCAGTTTCCTCGGGATTCCCCTGAGCTGCTTCCCCCTGCGCCATCCAGGCATCCAGCCGTTTCCGTGCCTCCTCACTTGGCTTGATACTCATCATCGTCTTAACAGCAGCATCCGTCAACTGACTAAGAGGATCCCAGTTGTCTTCCATTGACGTTGAAGGTAAGTCGTTTTCCATAAAATTCGATAGGCTTACCAAGGAGGACATAATCAAAATAATTAAAAACTATTTTCTTTTTAATTCAGGAAATAAATCTAAATATTTTCATAGTTAGAGTATACTAAAATGCGAAACATGAGATTTTATATTTATAGGCAATATGGGAGAATTGAAATTGATAAAGTTCAAATAATTCAATTTAGTTAATTAAAATTTACTTCAAATTGATCTAACTGTAGGTTAAAATAAAGTAAATATTGTATTATATTTATAAAATGTAACCAATATATGAATATATTTATATATATATACTTCTATTTTAAAAATTAATTCTGTAAAATGAATTCATATTTAATTATAAATTTAATAATTTAGATATTTTATAATATATATTTTCTAATATCTCTTATTTTTTTAATATACATATATATTTTATAAAGTTAAAACAATAAACTTGGAATTAAATTAGCCAATGTGATTATATTTGAGTGTAATTTCATTAGAACACTGAAATAGTAATTAGGATTACATATTAAAATATATTAATAATTCATAGTTATATATTATTTGTTTATAAAAATATTTTTATACTATAAAACAAACGAGATACTTAACTAATTATTATATAAAATTTTATTATTTTTATATAGTTGTTTTTTATATTTTATTTGAACCTTTATGAAAAATATTTTACTAATAAAATTATCATAATGACTAAAAAAATTCTTGAAATAAGATATATAATATTATTAAGCAATGAAGAGTATAATATACTTTTTATCTTTAAATAATTAAATTTTAATAATTTTTATAAAATAAACTTTATTTCGTGGACTAAAAAGAATAAAATATTTTATAGTTTTCATTTATTTTCTGTTATTTTTATGCATTAAATTCCTTTATAGATCTAAAATTTATATATATATACGTATAAACCACACTAAACACTCCATTATCAAGTAACAATTTTTTGTAAAATAATCAACTATTTTTTAAGATTGAGAAAATTAAAATTCTTTTAAAATTTGTTACATACTAAGATACAAGTATATAGCAGTGAAAAATAATAAAATATTAATTTCTTAGAACTTAAACCGTCAATTTTATTGCATAATAGAATAAATTTATCAGTTTGTGTTATTTAATGTTTCATATACCAATAAAAAAACTTCGTGCGCCCTACGTTTTTCTTTGTATATGTATAAAACAATTCAATCATAGACTTCGTCAGGCTTATAGAAAATTTTTTTATTCTTTTTTTAATGAACGAGAAAAAGGTTGTTTTATAATTTTTTTTTTATATTTTAATTATTTTATACTTTTGAATATAATTTTGCAATCGATATTAATTCAGAATTGATTCATGATAATGTGCCGAATTAAACTCTTCAACTTCCCTCTCCTTTTGGGCAGGCGTTTAAAGTGACATGAAGTGAAAATGATAAAAACATTGTGCAATTAATTATTTAAATAATATAAATACATCCAAGGGATGATTTGCATTAATATAAAAATAATTGAAATTATGAAGATACCTTTCAGGCAAGACAGATGAATGCGCCCATCCAAATACGATCATCAACCCGAAAAGTATCCCGTTGTTTGCAAAAGACATTTTGATTGGTTCGCTAACCAAATTGCGATTAAACCCATTTGCACTTGTGCCTTTTTATTATTATTCTGGAAGACACTTATCACATGTTTCCTTTCATTCGCTGATAAAAGGTCATTTTTCATTTTCGAATTTAATGTCCCATTCAAACAAGATGGATGAAGACGATGACTTTCTAATGCGAAAAATTTCCTCCTGATAAAAAAAATAAAACCATGTTTAAACGGCCAATATCAGCAATGGATAAATAATAATTAATCATTGGTTAAGTAATAATTAAATAATCATTGGTTGGATTATTGACTTCCGATTTCATTTGAATTCATTATGAGTTGGTCTAATCAATACAAATAAATTTGACATAATTATATATAAATATTACAAAAAATCACTTCCTTTAATAGAAAAAGGTACTATCAGTTTATTATCATTGTATTTTATGAAATATATTATTATGAACTGGGAAAAGATTTTTGGTATAAATGTATTTGATAAATAATTTTAAGATATAAAAAAATAATAATAAATAAATAAAATATAATATATATTACTATGTGTTAAAAGTTAAACGCTTCTTACATATAATAAATATTATTTATTAATTGCATATATATATATATATATATATATTTATATATTGTATCTTATAAATATCAAATTTATTTAAACTCAATTTCATTTCGTTTATATAATTATCTATATGTTTAATACGACAGTGTCCGTCTGTACGCAAAAAACTCCAGAGCCTAAAATACAGGGAGTAAGGTAACCAAATTTTTCTGAGGTGAAGGGTACCTTAAATGAGATGAAAAATAAAAAAGAAATTAGAATCTTAGGTAACTCCTGAGCTGAGCTGCGGGTGTTCCATTTTCCAGAAATATATATAAAGGAGAGTGTTTGTATGTATGTAGTTTGTTTACTTTTTTGCTGTCATAGAAACAGATATATATATAATTAGAACCTTTCTCTCTCCCTCTATTTAAAATTTTTAAAAATGGAGTGTTCTAGCCAGGTAAATGAATTGGACTGGAAGAGGAGACATGTGATTAGAGAAATTGGGGAAAAATCAACCGAAATATAATTAAACAAAAAAATTCAAGAATTATGCTACGGATACGACTTACATACAATTAACATACAAAATGCAGAATTTGAAAAAGTATAAATATTTAAATACTTAAGATCTCTAATCACGAAGGATAATAATATTCGAGAAGTATTTAAATCGACATTGTAATTGAGTAACGCCTGTTATTATGCAGTAAAGGGGCTTATCTCATCAAAGAGGATCAAAATTAAAATATATAAAACAATTATTTTTCATGTTGATCGATGACTAGGGTGACCATATTTCGAAAACACCAAACCGGGACAAACGGTATACATTTTTATTTTAGAACTAAATTGAAAAAATTTTGAAAAAAAAATTATGAAATGTCCTAAATATTGAAAAAACGGGACAGTAGGCTGTCCCGAAGACATTTTTGGGACAGAGCACCTAAAGACGGGACGTTTGGTCACCCTATCGATGACTCTGGGAGACGAGAGTAGATTTAGAGTATTTGTGAGATTAATATTGTTCGCAGCATTTAAAGGCCAAAGGAAGATGAGGTCACAGGGGGATGGCGGAGATGGCATAACGAGAAATAATGTCCAGATATAGTTAAGGTTATAAAATCGAGAAGGCTGGGATGGGAAGGGGACGTGGTTGGAATTGGAGAAACTAGAAATTGGGAGAAACCGATTGGAAAACATCCGGTGGAAGACCAAGGACCAAGGTGGGTGGACAATGAAGGAAGGGACATGGGACAGATGGGACAGGGTAGGATTTGGTCGTAACTCAGGATAGGGACGCTTAGAGCATAGGTTCTTAAACTTATGTACTCCACGGACCCCCACTTGAAAAAATTTTTTTTGACGGACCCCCATCACAACTTTAGGTACTTTACGTCATTTTATTAATTAATTTCTGGCTTACGATCTCATAAGGACAAGGATATATGATGAATATTTCTAACAGTGATTGGTGAATAACGATTTTTTTGCATATTGTAGAACACATTTTATTAGAAATTATAATATTGAAGAAAGAAAATACAAACATTGTCATAGCAACAAATCTCACAAATTATAATGGGTACTTACATTAAATTCATATAAATATTTTATAATTTTTTTCAGAAAATATTAAATAAGAAATATTTTAAAAAATAACTGCATCTATCTCATTAAATATAACTTACATATTTAATGAGATGTATGCAGTTGTTTTCTTGAAACAAGAATCTCAATATCTGGCTTAATATTGGAAACTTTTAATCTAAGATCCGGCTCTACATTTAATTTGTTTCTATATTTAGACTTAATATAAAATAGTACCGAAAAAGCTTGTTCGCATAAATATGTTGTGCAGAATGGAATCAAGTGTTGAAGTGCTTTATTTGCAAGCGCAGGATAATCTGACCTGAGAAGTAACCAAAAGTTGCTCAATTCAGTTTTGTTAAATTTTAGTTTATAAGTTGTATCACATGATAATTCCACGAGAATATCTTGTTCAGGTGCAGATAAATGTTTAGCATTTGTAATTTCCATATTAAATGGATCTCTGATCCAGTTATTGCAAGGATCAGGAGTAGAAAAATACTTCCTGAAGTTGCTTTTCAAAGTAATTAAATGTTCAACAAATAATTGACGCGTTTGATTAAGCAATTTTTCACTGGAGCTTTCTATGAAATCATTGAGAGTTGGAAAAGACTCATATACACCGTTCTGGATGCGTTTCGACCACAAGTCGATTTTTTTAATCATTGCTTCTATTTTATCTTCAACTTTAAATATATTTACAACAGTACCTTGCAGGCTCAAATTAAGTTCGTTCAATTTTGTAAAAATATCAGTCAAGTAAGCCACCTTAGCTAACCAGATAAAATCATTGAAACATTCGGTCAGTTCAAAATGCGCATCTATTAAAAACAATCGTATTTCATCTCGAAGCTCAAAAAGGCGAATGAGTACTTTCCCGCGGGACAACCAACGTACATCTGTATGTAATAATAAATGTGTATGTTGACTACCCATTTCCTCACACAAAATTTTAAAAACTCTGGAATTAAGTGGACGAGCCTTAATGAAATTGACAATTTTAACTACTTCGTCTAATGTTCTTTTCAAATCTGGTGACATATTTTTGGCTGCTAATGATTCTCTGTGAATGCAGCAATGATTCCAAACAACCTGAGGCGCAACATTTTTAATAAGAGCAATCAATCCAGTTCTTGTACCTGACATTGCACGAGCACCATCAGTGCAAATTCCAACACATTTTGGCCACTCTATTTCATTTTCGGTTATAAAATTATTCAAACTGTTAAATATGTCATTAGCTGTCGTTCGTGAAGGTAGTGAATCACAAAACAATACATCTTCTTGTATTTGATTTTCAAACTCATATCTAATGAAAGCTAACAAATTGGCATTATTAGTGACATCAGTACTTTCATCCAATTGTAATGAGTAATAGTGACTTTTGCGCACTCTCGATATTAATTCTTCTTTTATATTACATGACATGTCTTCAATCCTATTCTTAACCGTATCATTTGAAAATGAAATCAAATTTATATCGTTTGCTGCTTTAGTTCCTAACATTATATTTGTAATTACTTTTGTAGCAGGAAGAATTAATTGCTCTGCTATATTATGCGGCTTTCCTGCTTTAGCAATAAGTAGAGCTACTTCATATGATGCCATTACTGCTTTCTTACTCATACCACCAGATCCCGTCTTTACCATCAATTTCTGACTTGAATTAAGTTCTTCTTTTTTCATTTTAAAAAATTCGATAGACTTACTAACATGCTCGCTGTGCTTTGTTTGTAAATGACGTCTGAGATTAGCAGGTTTCATACTTTCATTGGATAAACTTTCCTGACATAGAACGCAGACTGGTCTTTCCACATCATTGTTGCAAATATAAGTAAATCCAAATGATAAATAATCATCCGAATATTTTCTAGTTTTGCGTTTCTTGGTAGAGTTTGCTGTTGATGCCTCATCATCTGATTCTTTCCGTTTCTGTGTTGAACCAGTTTGTAGCCAACGATCCATTTTATGGAGTAATTTATTAACATTGAACTACAATAATATAAATATAATATAAATATAATATAAATATAACGAATTATTATTTACTAGCTATGTTTTAATATGATTTTAAATGAATGTTTTAATATCATTTTAAATGAATGTTTTAAATCATTTTAATAAATGTTTTAAATCATTTTAAATAAATGATTTAATATCATTTTAAATGAATATTAATTTATATAATAAATATATTTCGTAATTTGATTCTAAAATATTATTAATTTCGTAATTTGATTCTAAAATATTATTAATTTCGTAATTTGATTCTAAAATATTATTAAAATAAATATTTTTTATTCATAAAACTAACTTATACTTACTCTCAAAAACAGCCTTTCTGGGAAATTGCAAAATGTGTTTAGTGTTTTTATAAAATAATGATCATGCAAATTACACTAAAAATTAAAAAAAATTATTAGCTATAATAAACTATTATTAGCTATAATTTAATTATAATTAATTAAATTAATAAAAATAATTTAAAGATACAACTCGTTGAGAAATGAACTTATAATTAACATTAATAAAAATAATTTAAAGATACAACTCGTTGAGAAATGAACTTATAATTAACATTTGCTTTAAAACTGTTTAAAACCCCAGAGTGGACGCTGACAATTTGGGTTTTTCCGGGTAAGACTGTCCCCTCCCCTGGTTTTCCCCAATAACAAAGTGAAAGAAAATTCCCTTATATGCCTCCCCTTCCGAGCCCCTAAGAGGGGTTATTTTAAAGGAACAATCGAAAAATGATTTTAAATGAATGAATGGATGAAAATTCAAATTTTATATATAGTTTTTTATATATGTTTATTTATTCACAAAAAATTAATTGACATAATTATCAATTTAATAAAATAAAATAGTATTATTAATAGTATTAAATTATAGCCGTAATTCTCTAGGAGGATATAGTTAAACAATGAACTTTAAATATTTATATATGTATATATTTTTACGATGATTTTTTTCCGAGGACCGCGGACCCCCAGTAAAGGCTTCGCGGACCCCCAGGGGTCCGCGGACCACAGTTTAAGAACCACTGGCTTAGAGAAATGTGAATACTGCAGCTAAGAACTTTTGAAAACTGTAGAGACACAGAGTTAGATAAATATAACATATACAATAATAATATATAATTAATTTACTGATTAAAAAATATATTTTACAAGAAAATAAATACATGTCTTATCTACTTATACTGATTGAAACAAAATGGATGAAAACCTTTTACATACAGACTTTCAACCAAATACTATGTATCACTCGGGGGTACAGGGGGCGGAGCCCCCGTCTAGGTGTGAAGAGCGCCGTAGGCGCTCGGAGCAGCTAGTTAATATTAATTCTCAAATTTGAATGTGACTTTAGTTATCAATGTAATATTCTGTTAAAAATCAACAATAGAGGGTTAAATCTATCAATAAAAGCAATTAAAAATTAAAATCAATTGTTTTTATAAAAATATATAAAATAATAGATTAATAATGGATTATTCTCAGGTGAAAGTCTTGTAACCTCATAAATTATATTTATGTTTACAGAGAGTGATTATATAAAAATTATATACATTTTCATTTGTTTTCGTTATTGATTTTCTTTTTTTAAAGTATAACATAATACATACATATAAATAATTTTTTAATGATTCAACTTGTTGTTTTATATTTTTTGACATTTACATATTGTATACACATTTTCTACATTAAATTGAATTTATTAATTAAATAATTTATCAATTAATTAATCTATATATGTATAAAAAACGGTTTTTGCCTGCACATTGCTCAGACTTTAAAATATTTTGCATATCTTAACGTTATATGACTTCGAGAATCAAAATATTGAATTAAAAATTTTCAATCAGGGAAATATTATGGGAATAAACTCAAAATCATGGATCAATTACTATTAAATTTGTTTTTTAAATTTCGTTTTTCCAGTTTGTATATAATAAAATATTTATGTTTACATTTATAAAAATATTAAATGAAGAATTTCATTTCTCTTCAATATGTTTAAATTTTAATATAATAAATCAATCAAATGTAATTTAAATTTACCTATAGGTTGTGGTAGGCGGAACTCGAGATAAGAAAGAGTGAAGAAAAAATAAAAAAATAAAGGTTTTTGTCTGCTCATTTGTTTTTAATTTATAATCATGAAAATTATATTATATATACAGAGAATTTAACTATACATAATCAACTGTTAATAAAATTTAATATAAAAATAGAATAAGTAATAATACATATTTATTGAATAAGTAGAATATAATTATTTTACATTTTTGATATAAAGTTTAACACTTTGTACAGGATAGTTACAAGTTGTAAAAAAACTTCGATTATATGTTAACGCTAAAAAGGGTATAAGAAGTGTCTAGGTACGAAGAGTGCTGAAATTAAGCTGAGTAGCTATTAAAGAATATATATAAATCTTCGAAAGTTGACAAATAAATAAATAATTTAATTTGACATAAATAAATAAATAATTTAATTTGACATAAATAAATAAATAATTTAATTTGACATAAATAAATAATTTAATTTGACAAAAATAATCAATTATTTAATTAATGTTAGTTCTCTTAGGTATTTCAACTCAAAAGTTTTACCTGAGTTTACCTTAATCGGTAATATTGAACAAATTCACATTAATTAAAAATTATAAATAAATATATTAAGTATTCAATTTAAAATTTAAATCATTAATAATTAAGAGAAAAATATAAAATTTATTTTATTTTTAATCATTTCCTAATCTCTCATAGGTTTTTCATGTCATTGAAAATAATTATAATTATTTATAAATTTATCACTTCTCATTGCCTATATTTTTAATTATTTCACGTGTTGACGCTTGAAAAAATCTCTCTAAAGTAAAATCTTTAAGCCATTCGACAAATATTTTAATAAGATCGAATTTTTTGGAAGTATATTCTTGGAAAAGACTTGGAGACTCCTCTTTGCTCTCCCCCTCCCCCTGCTGCACCACCTCCTTTTCGTCCATTTTACCTTTCAATCCCTGATTATAGATTTCATTAGCAACGAGTGTTTTAATTTTTGAATCAAGCATCGTTTCCAAATCATCAGGCAACGCCTCATCATTATTCCGATTGGATTTTAGCATATGCGAAATTTGTCCGGATTCTTTTGGCATGGATTTAGATTGAGTGGTTGGTAAATTATTATATAAATAATCACGGAAGACCTCTTTTAAATCAGCCAAGAATATAATTGATGGTTGATGATGATTGGTGCATTTGCATTGATTTCCTTTCAAATCAACAGCACGATTTTCAGTGATCTTACAATTTTCTATCATTTTTTCATCATTCATTTTGGGTAAATAATCCAAAAAATCATTTTTAACTAATCTTTGATTATTTTTACTTACATTAGATTTTTCTTTATCCAACCAATCTTGAGTTTGATTTATTTTATTAAAATAATTAGGATTTATTAAAATTGGTTGTTCATTTTGATCATTTCTGGTTTGTTTTAAATCTTTTGATACTGAGATTGAACTTAATTCTTTATTATTATTGTTTATTAGATTTAAATTTTTGGATATATTATTATTATTCTCTTCATATATTGGCAAATCATTCAATTGTGGTGCTTGGTAATTTAAACTCATCAAATTTTGTTTATTTGTATTTTCCCTGATTCCCTTCATTTCATTCTGCTTATTGAGATCATCATATTTTATTAGCAACGACTCTTTTGTAGGTTTTTCATACTCCATTTTATTTAAAAAATTATCTTTATTTGTAGTACCCTGCTTGCCCATTATCTGAAAATCATTTTTGTAATTTTGAAACAAATCAAGTGGTTTCTCAGTTGAAGAATCACTTATATTCACATGGCGTATTTCTAATGACTCATCTTTAAGAGAAACATTCGATTCTGATACCATTGTATTATTTTTATTAATTCGATTAATCAAATCTTTATTGTCCATTTTTAATAAATCAAACTTATTTATTTTTGTCTCTGATTTATTATTTTTCTCTATCAGTATTGGAAAATCATAAGCATCTGAATTATCCAATTGATTTCGATTAGGATTTTGGAAGTCTGAATGTTGATATGCATTTCTAAATATTGCCTCTTCTCTCGTTTTTAAATTATTAATCGATTCTGCAGATAAATTATTATTATTGTTTGTCTTATTGTTTAAAATTCTAGCATTTTCGACAACAAGAAAATCTATATTTTTATTGATCGATGGTTTTGTTTCTAAATTTCTTGAAATAATCAAATTATTATTCATTGGAGTTGTTAATGTGTCATTCGTTTCGATTGGCTCTTTGTTATCGATTTCTAATTTCTCTTCTTGTTTAGAATCATTTTTCAAGAGGCCTTTAATTACATTTTTATTGATATTTTTGTCAAAATGATTTTCATTTTGAGTGGAATTGGAAATTTTAGAATTTTGAAAATTTTCTAAATCTTTATATAAAATATCTTCTTTAAATTTTGTATTTTCAATGGATAATAAATTATTTTTAAATGTAATTTCTTCCGCTGTTTTATTCTCTTCGTCTTTATATTCATTTTTAATAGATTTATTTAAATTTATACTATCTTCTTTAATTTTAGAATTTAAATTGTTAAATTTCAATGAGAGAATATCTTTCTTTTTACCGTTATTATTATTATTATTATTACTATTACTATTATTAGATATAAATAGGTATTCATTTAAAATAAAATTATTTGTTGTTGTTTCTTCTGGTACATTTGTAGAAATTTCATTTTTCACTCCTTGATTTTTTTTCGTTTTGTTATTATTATTATTATTATTATTTTCAATGATATTTAGATAAGCATTTTTCTCTGTTTCGGATTTTGCATTGATTTTTGTTGAATTCATTTTAATATCTCGAAATTTATTTTCTAAATTTTCCATCTCATCTTCATTTATTTCTGGAACTTGAGGATAAAAGGATTGTTTCAGATCAGATCTCGATGGTATTATTTCAACAGAATCATTTTTATCATAATTAATCGTTTCTTGAAAATTCTTTAATTTATTTGATTTACTTACATTTTCTTTTTTTTTATTATCGGGTCCCGAAATTTGAGTTTTTATTTGTTTATCATAATTATTATTATTAATGGATTGATTACTTCTTTCGTTTATTAAAATTTGATTTTCATTTCTTTTAAACGGATTGGTGCTTTTTATTAAATTCTCCAATGGATTATTAATATTTATAATTTCTAATGGATTTAATTTTATATTTTCTTCATTTTTGATACTAGAATTATTTGGAATTGAATAATTTATATTTTGATTTTGATCTGAATCCGAATTATTATTAAATACTTTTTTATCCATAATTCTAAAATTCCTTTTGTTAATATTTTCATTATTATTATTATTATTATTATCCAAAATATCAACGGATGACTTTAAAGTTTTATTATTATTATTAATACTTTCAAAATTATTTTTTAATAAAATATCAGTTTGAGTTTGTTGTAATAAATTTTCAAATTTTTCTTTGGGATTATTTTTTTCAACATTCAAATGATCTTTTCTATTCATTTTTATTAAATTTGTTTCATTTGATATTAAGGTATCATGCGAAATATTGTCAAAATTATTAATTAGTGGTTTCAATTTATATATATCATCTTTCTGTTTATTAATTATTCCCACCAAACCATTATTTATTGTTATTTTATTATTATACTCTGTAAGTTTATTTTCAAAATTGTTATTATTCGTACTATTTGAATTTAAAAATTTAGTATCCATTTTTTCAATAGATTTGATGGATTGATTATTATTATTATTATTTAACAAGTCCATATTAGAAAATTGTTTATTAATATTCATAGGAGGTTTATGGTTTTCTTTCAAATTCTTGTACATATTTGTATTTATTATCTGTTGGTTAGATGAATTATTTATTACATCTTTAATATCTTTATTTTTATTTCTCTGTTCATTATCATATCCCGAATTTTTAAATTTTTCTTCATTTATCAGATCTTTTGATTTATGAGATTGGATTAGAGTTTGATTCTCTGAATTTTTTAAATTTGTATTTTTTATAATTGGACTTACAATGAAACCTGATATATCTTTGGATTGTGATGGTTTATTTATATTAAAAATATTTTTTGGAAAGATATTAAACAATGTTTTTGTTAAATCGTCTAAAACACTTGGATTTAAAGATGAAATGTTTTTCTCATAATTCAAACTTTTATTTTCTGTATTTAATGGTAAAATATTATATTTATTTTTATCTAATAATACAGAATCTTTATTATTATTATTGTTATTATTATTATTATTATTATTATTAATAAGATCGAAAATTGATTTTGGAATTGGTGTTATATTTAAGAATTTATTTGTATTTATTATTTTAGTATTTTTATTTAAAGGCAATAATGATTGAATTGACTTTTGAATTGAAGTAAAATTTCTATTATAAACCTCTTTATCACTTTCCATTTGAGGGTTTTTCGATGATAAATTATTTTCGATTTCATTCATTAGGAATTCCCTCCAACTTTTTGTCCATTCCTCTTTTTGATTTTTATTCTCCTTTCCATTTATCAATAAATCATTCATGATTGTAAAAATTGTATCTTTATAAAATTTTTCTATTTCTTCAACAATTTGATTTTTATCATTTGGATCCGTTACCTTTTTATTCAAATTTATAGCATTGTTCTCAAATAGGAATTTAAAGATTTTTGATTGAATATTATTACGATGTTTATACCAAATGGAATTGATTCTATTTTCTAAATTTAATCCGGTATTTATGGAGGAGTTAATTTTTACTTGAATTAGATTTTGATTCGTTTCTTTCTCAATTTCTTTTCTTATAATCTCATTAAGATCAATAAATAATTGGTAAAATTCATTTTCAATGCTTGTTTTACTAAGGAATTCTTCATCGAATAATTTTTTATTAAAATCTTTATTGAAATGAGATAATTGTCTTTTTATTCCCTTCGGTGGATCATTTGTTTGTACCTCTGATGCCCCTCTCGGAATTTTTCTTGTATCCTTATCTAAAACAAAAATATATTGATTTAATTTTTATCACTATTATCTCTAAAATTAAAGCAAACATATTATTTTAGTTTTGAATATAAATAAACAGGCTTGTGTCAAAACAAAACTGCGTCGGGGTGAAAAAATGAATAAACCTCTCCTATTTTTCCAATTTTGACTAGAAATGTTTAAAATGCTCAATTAAAAAAATCCGTAAATATAATCAATAAAAGGTAAAAATCTTAATAGAAATAAAAAATATTAATCCACCATTAATCTTCGCCTATTCTTAACACGGCATTGTACATATTATATATATCAATTAATATTATTAATTAATTTATTAATATTTTCAAATGCAATGATAACCATTGATAAACCAGTTTATAGATTTTATCTGTCTTCCCTATAGGGATTTTATTACTTACTAATTTATTTATTATAGCGGTATTTTAATGATTTCCGTCTATTAAAGCTTTTTATCCAAAAAGTTGTGGTAAATTGTATTCATTTTTTTTCGATTTATATGCATATATATATATATATATAAATGTAAATAAAATACCTTTATAGAATATTTCTTCAGGTTGGTTTGTTCTAATACATCTCTTCTTATCTTCTAAATTATCACTGAAAAAAAAATTAAACAAATATATATATATATATAGTATATACTTATTATATACTTATATATGGGTATAGAACAGGGGTGTCAAACTCATAGGTACACTTGGGCCAAACAAACAAAGTTTAACTTTAGGCGGCCCTCGAGTTTGACACCCCTGGCGTAGAAGTATGAAACCGGAATTTCCCTATTGATGGTGCTCTCTATGGCATAGAATGCTTATCGAAGCATACGGTGAACATGCTCTTGGTAAAACTCAATGTTTCGCATGCGGCTTATTCTCCAGACTTGGCTCCGTCTGATTACCATCTATTCGCATCATTGAGACATGCACTCGTCGAAATCAAAATGTACGAAAATGGCTCGACAATTGGTTCGCTTCAAAGGAAGAGTTGTTTTTTGGCATTCACAACCTGCCGAAGAGGTGGGAAAAATGTATAAATTCCAATGGAGAGAGATGATTTTGAATAAAATATTTTTTATAATTTTCAAATAACAGATGTGCAATTTTTATAAAAAAAACCGGTTTCATACTTCTACACGTGATATATATTAATATATACAATATTTAGGGGAAGGCTGCTATTGATGGGCCGGATTCCAAAATGGGTTAGCATAATTTCTCAGTAGATGTAGACACTGCGCGTATTCTAATGACCCATAAGTGTACCCCGTATTGTCAAAGGATAGCCATATTTGTTTTGATTTGTTTCAGGTAGACAGAAAGAAACTCTGTATTCAAAGTAAGATTTTAACCTCTTTCTTCTATTTACTTATGTTAATGAAAGAAAACGTTTCAGCAAGATTTAATTTATGCAGGCAATATTTTAAATTTCTATCAATTGGCAGTATTTTTTCATATACAAAATTAAAATTTACTTGACTGGATCTTGCTAAATGATGAGTGATAGTTAAATGAGGCGCTGTATATAAGCACCTTATCACAATTACCGAGTTTTGTAGCAAACAAATTAAAAGGAAACAATTGAATAATAATAATCGACTGAATAATAATCAACCTCAAATATTTAGTTTAATCACATTTAAAGTGTAAAAATTAAATGAATAATTAATTCACAATTTAATTAATTGTAATTAACTTGCAATTTAATTAAATAATAAATTAATAATATTCTATTAATTATAAAGTCGCCTAAAATGGGACAATAACAAGTTTTGTTATTTTTCAAATATCCCATTAACATTGAATATTTATAACTTCTGTGTCTAGTATAGTGACAATAATATATAATGAATCTTATGTGCTTTAACAAATATATATATATTATACAAATATTTATATGTATTATTAAGAAAAATCATTTCCCTGTTATTTTCACATTTTATTGTGAGATTCCAGTCTCGAAGTTTAGGACGTCCATTTTTGCGCTGTGACCAAGTGTCAATTTTGAAATTTAGTGGAAGACTATTGCCTTACTGTGTTCCGAAGCTCCGAAGAATCCTTGGCACTAACACTATCATTGACACACATCTGCTCGTGATGTCTGCGGGATGCTTCAGCAAGTTCAAAATCTTCCACCTATTCAACCCAAAATCCCAGCATCGACTCTTAGTCACTTAGACTACGACCCAAAAAAAAAAAATTTCCTTCTAAATGAATTTTCTTAAAAAAGGCCGACAAAACATCGAGATTAAATCTCACAATTAAACGTCAAATAATTTTTCATAATAATAAAAACTTTCACGGAAACCTAAACGAACATATATATATAGGTATATTTCATTATATATCAATTTTTCTTTAAGCGGTCCATCGCTATATAATAAATATACAAATAATATGCCTTTTAAAAGTATCTTCATTTGATGGTTAATTGAAAATTAATAATAAATCAAATTACCTATTATCGATTGTAATTTGGGACGTGGTGTTTTCCAGTATATTAACATCCATTATATTTTTTTTCTTCATTGTAATGCTCCGCTCAATTTCATTATTATTATTATTATTTTCGAGTAGATCACTCGAAATCTCTGATAAGTTACTTTTCTTTTCATTGTCTAAATTTAAATAATAACATTTAGAATTATTATATATATATATATATATATATATATATGTTATTTTAAATTTTTATTTTTATAAATAAAATAATAATTATTTATAATGATAAAAAATAAAAATTTTAAAACCTTTTGGAATATTAATTAAGTTGATTAAGGATTTCAATAAAGAATAGAATTTGTTATCTATTTCATTTAAGCTGCTTGTGTTCTGCGTTTTCTCATCCATAACATCTTTGCTCTTATCAAAATAATTTCCTCGTAGTATATAATTATTTCGATTCCGATCAATGGCTAGAATATTTTATAAACATATGAGTATGTATTTATTCAAAATTATTTATTAAAAGACTAATAAAGTAATAGATTATTTAGATGTAAAGATTGTACTGATAGCTCTAATTGAAACATTGTATATATTTGGAACTTAAACCTGAAATTTGTTTTTTTACCATTCTCAATTTATTTATTGAGTACATATAATACAAACTTCTTATGTGATGTAAATGTCGAAATTATCATTAAGTTTTATAAAAACTTATCTTGAAAGGTAATACCGTATGTTTTTAATCTACCTTTAACCTAATAAATTTATTATAATTTTCACTACAATTTATAAATTGAAAATTGTTAAAAATGAAAAAAAATCAAATTGTTGTTTCAAATAATAGATTACTGGGTAATTATTCAATTATTATGACATGGATTTGGATAAAATTTTACCAGTGGGTTCCTTTTTTAATTCCAAATAAACTTTTCTTATGCAATGTTTGCGGGTCGCTTTCAAGTTTAAGAGATAAAAAGGATTAAAGATTGCCAGATTAGCTTATTATGAACCTCTAAATTTGATGTCATTAAGTAATGTTTTATTGACTAATTCACTAATTATTCACTTATTCCTAATTTTTGTTTTTTTTTCGGTACGGTTTGGATTTAGAAAAATTATTTAATTAATAAATTTTATTTAATCTTCTTATATCCAAACCGAACTTATTAAAACGGAAAATTAGTGGCCAAATAATAAAACATGGTAGTTAAATAGAATATCAATTGGTTTATATGCAAACTTTAATCCTTTTTATCTCTTAAACTAGAAGCGACCCGCAAAAATTGCAGAAAAAAGTTTATTTGGAATTAAAAAAGGAACCCACTGGTAAAGTTTTATCCAAATCCATGTCATAATAACTCGATTGAATAATTACCGATTACTGTATTTTATAATTTTAATTACAAAGTATAGTTACTTTGTTTCAAAAACATCCACTACTGTAAGGTTAAAATGAATTAATAAATTTACAAAAAAAAAATAATATAATAAATCTTTTATATTAATTAGTAATTTATAAACAATTATTTTGATCAATCCCCTACTCAGATAGAAAAATGATCCCATGTTAGGTAAAAAAAAATAGAATTAACAATATTAAATCATAAATCTACCTGAATTAGGTTTATATAATATAAATTTTGGAGGTAGTTTATGTTTTTGTTGAATATTTAAATTATTTTCTTGATCTTCTTTGGAATTGGTTTCGTGAACTATTAAAAAAAAGATCAATTTTAATTTTTTTTTATTAAATAGAAATATAATTCAATGAAAAATAATAGAAACAAAAAAATATGTCTTTCTTATGAAAATATAATAAATGGTAAATGGTTTACCTTTTGTAATTGGAATCAATAGAAAGATTTTCTTGTTATCAAAGGAAGGATTATCATTTAATACTTTTGCATGCAAATCATTTGAAAATTCTAAAATCAAATATAAACAATTATACTAAGACATGTAAAAAACAAAATTAATAGAAATTTTTTAGACCTTTATTGTATAAACTTGCAGCAGTTCTTTCTTCTCTATTAGAAGTACTTACGTCACGAACATTCCTATAGTCAAGATATATATATATATAAAAATATTAATTATAATAAAGTATAATAGTGTATAAGGTAAAACCGAGGGCCATGACTCACAATTCGCGTTTTTGCCAAATCTCAAACGCTAATCTATTATGACAAGATTATTGGACTATTAGGACTATTAGTTACTTATAGCATCGCTTACAGCTTTATTCTTAAAATAAAAACTAGCAAAATTAACAAAAATTAAAAAGTTAACTTTTGTACAATATTGCTAATAGGGGTGGTTGCAAAATAAAACAAATTACTAACTTTTGAAATAAATATGTTTAAATTTCGCTTGTGTTTATCTTCATCCTCCTTACACGACGGTTCGCTTGTATCTAAGGTAGCAAGCTTCATCTGGTAGCGTCGCTTACTATCGTCTCCAAAGTCTTTCCCTCCCCAAAAGGGTTATATTTTGAAATATAGAAAATGTACCATATCCTTAAAAGCGACCTTGGGTTTTACCTTATATATATTCAATAAATTTCTTTATTACCTCGTAATTTTAGCTTTCATCCCTGTAATTTTGTTTTTGATTGAAGAATCGCCTTAAAACAAAACAACAAAATAAAAAAATGAATAAATTACATTTCATTTAGTTAATTGATGTAATAACAAACAATATATTAGTTTTCACATTAAAATGTCGAAATAATTAAATTTATTCTAAATTGATTTATTAAATCAAATCATTAATTAGGAATATTTGAATATAAAACACTCCGAATACTTTATGTTCATTTTTAATTGTATGGAAAGAATTTGAAGTAAAAATTAAGATAAATCATATTTTTTTCAGTAAAATTTGAAATAAATTAGTGGAGTCTAAATTAATTTGGATTGGTGTTTTTAATGCTCATATTATTATATATATAATTTATAAAAAAGAGTAATTAAGAAAAAACTTATTTTTATAAAATATATAATCTTATTATAATATATTGCAGTTAAACCTCGTTTAACCTGGTCTCATAGTTCGTCGTTTTGTTTTAACTTCATTTTCTAAAATCCAAAAAAAAAAATTGATTTTAAAAAATTGAAATTTTTTAAACTATGTTATTATAATATGTAGTACTATATAATATATAAATTATGTATAAAGTATTATAAATATATTTTATATGGTTACACGTTTCAAGATCATCTGATTAAATAAACCTTTTTTTACATTCAGAAATATAATTATGAAAAGAAATTTCATTTTATTTATTGTTTTTCAATGACATATATGTAACCTTGTTTAATAATTGTTTACAAGGTTATACGACGTATACCTGTATTGGAATATAAAGAAATGAAAGATAAGTGATCCAAACAAAAAAATCCATTTTTCGGACTTTTGAGTTTTGAGCCCTAATACTATTATTACACAAATAGATTTTATATATTATTTTAATTCGATTTAATTTTACATAGAATATAAGAATGTTAACTATAACTAAATATCAAACTATAATTTAGAAATTTTTTAAGTTTTTTATTTTATAATAATTAAACAATTTTTACTATAAGTATATATTTATTTATTTCGTTTTGAAATAATACTTACTATTTTTAAATATAAGATATGAATTGCATCATTTAATTGATCTAATTTTCTTACTAGTAAGTTTGATTATAAAAAATATAATATTAAAAAAAATTCAATTTCTTACCTGTTGAATCCAATATATCATTTATTTTTGATTTTTTCAATTCCCTAAATTTTATAAAATTCAAATTTCTGAAAATCAAAATGAGAATTACTTAAAATTCTTTTCAATTTATTTTATTATTTTTTCTTTTTTTATAATATCTTTTCAGACAAATGATTAAAAGTTTTTAATTAAGAATAAAATTGTTTAATAAAACATCAATGATGTTTGAAAATATTTATTTATTTATACATTTTTATTAATACTTATAAGATGCTGAGTTATGATTAAAAGCTTACGTGAGCATAAACGGCGACAAAATGCAGATGCATATCAGAGCTCCAATCCATCTGCCCTCCACCATTTTCAGGCCGCATAATGAATGATTTATGCCTTCGAAAAAGGAACATCAAAAAGGTGCTTAGCATGGCATTAAAAAAGGCACCTCTTACGGTCAGCGAATAGAATTAATAAAAATAGAAGTTATGAAACAAATTGTGACATTGATTATTTAATTATTGTTTTAAATAATAAACAATCAAAAAAGAATTTCATTAATTGATTTATTCATCATATTGAAAAATAGATCAGTATGTATTTTTAAAAATAATAAAAAAAAGCGTCAATCATTAGAAACTTTTTTTCTGGGTGTATTTAAAAAAAATTGTGGGATATGGCTGAACAAGTGAAAGTTTTTATTGATCATGTTTAATATTATATTATAAGGCAATATTTGTAGATTAAATATATTTTATAAGAATGAATCTCTCCATAAATTTAAAATATGTCTTAGCTTTAAAATTTGAAATATTCACTTCTCTCAATTTCTCAGAATATATAGATTTTATCTTTCTTTTATAAATTTATGTGGGTAAGGGGGGGGGGAGTAAAGAATAAGTGGTTAATTCTAACCCTCGCTCCATAACTTAAATAGGATATAAGAAATAAATTAAACTTAATTTATTTAATTTTTCACTTCAGGAGTATTTAAAAAAATTACCATTAGATAGTGTTTGTTTTTTATTATATAAATGAATAAATAAATATTTTAATAAATAAAATAAATATTAAATTTAATTAAATTTGATAAATTTAAATTACTTTATCTTTATCTAATCTCAAACTTTGTTAAAAGATTTTACAGGATCATTTCCAATATTTAAACAGAAATAATTTTTATTACATTTATAAAACATTTATATATATATATAATATATTGTAACAAACAATTAGTATCTAATTGTTAATGAATTTATTATATTTTTAAATTAATTAATTTTATTTTATTATGTAGTTATAGTATATAAATTATTTTATTATAAAAATTTTTATTGAATTTTTAAAGTTTCATATCGATGGCTTAATAGTAAAACCAGGTAACTCCTGCTTTATTAGAATGGTTGCTGGTTTTACAGCTGGTTTTTAGCAAAGCAGGAGTTACCTGGTTTTACTATTAAGCCATCGATATATTATTTACAATTAATGATATTATTTTGAAAAAGTATAAAATATAATTATAGATATACATTAGAACAAAAGATTTTACTAGCGAACTTTGTTTCAAATAATATTTTAATTATAAAAATAAGTAATATTTATAATTTTCATAAATTTTATTCTTAGATAAGTGGAAAAATTCTTTAAATAAAATTTCATCTAGTAACTGAAATCCTACATACAAAATTTAAAAACAATACCTCCCTTACTATCGTCGGTCGGTAATTAACAATAGTAGAAAAATCTACAAAATTTCAAAAATATTAGAATAGAAATCCTTCAAATGACCTTTACTATCGTCGGTCGGTAATTAACAATAGTAGAAAAATCTACAAAATTTCAAAAATATTAGAATAGAAATCCTTCAAATGACTTTTGTTATAATTATTATATATTATTATTATTCAATACATTTTATGAAATTAATCGATTTAACTGTAACTACTCTTTGAAATATTTTAATATATTATATTAACTAAAATTAAGCTTAAAAATATATAACTTAATAAGAATAATTTTTAATTAAACACTCGGGGAATTATCATGATTATTGAAATATTTGCTTTTTCTTCATTTCGGTTGTTACGCCACGTTCAGAATCTTTTCTAAGTCATTTTAGAAGAATTAAGATTTTGATAATGGTGTAACAACCAAAATCCACATTAAGCAAATATGAATATTTCAATAAACTTGAAACTTAACCGAGTGTTAATCAAAAATTATTCTTATTAAATTGTATTTTTTTAATTTTAATTTTAGTTAATATTAAAATATTTCAAAGAGTAGCAACATATTTTTCTAATTAGTTTTAATTCAATTTTATATTTGTATTTTTTTAATAAATAATTTATTTCTACCATCTAAGCATAATTTCAATTGAATCTAGAATTAATGATGATTATTATTAATTTTAAAAATGAACTCATGAAGCAATAAGAACAATGGATTGAAAATACAACTATAATATTTGCTTTGAGAAGAAAATAAAAAAAATCAATTTTTCGATAAATATTTTTATTTAAAATAATTTTTTATACAAAAGAATGAAAATGCTGAAAATATATTAACGATTTAAATCTTTTATTTAAATCTAAAAAAATACTCTAATTGAATAAATTATAACTTTAAAAATGATGATTTATGTTTATTTTTATCACTTGATGCCATCACTAACATGAAAAAAATTTCTTGAATTGAGGATCACGTTGTAGCAGACGAGAAAAACTGAAATAAAACAAAGTTTATTTAATTAATTAAACAAGTATTGATTTACTTATAGGTTTATAATAAAATTTAAATCGACTTGCTTTGTTTGTTAGTTTTTATATTTATGTGGATTTGCATAATTCAAGCAAATTATCAATATTTATTATAAATAAATAACTATAGGAATATTTTTCATTTTAATTCTTTGATAATTAGTTCAAAAAAATTAAAACAAAAAAGAGTAAAATAAAAAAATAAAAAAATAAATTAAAAAACACTAATTTAAACAAATTTGAATATATTTTTCCATATTGAAATGAAAATCAATTTATTTTAATTAATTTGAAACATTTTAGGAAACAAATTTTTAAAGGGTCATTTTTAGAAATCCCATTTAAGAATTTTAATAAATAATTGAAAAATTGTAAAATTTTTAAAGTATATAAAAATAAATTGTATAAATTGGTCAAAGGGTCGAGCGGTAGCTCGGTGTCCCAGGTATCCGACGCTCTGGGAAACTAGTAATATACTAATTTGTTGAAAATTATAAAAAAATTATAAAAAATATATGTTTTTTAAACACATTAGAAATACAATAAAAAATATAAAATAATTTTAATCAGCAAATCTAAAAATAATCTAAAATGATTGAGATATTGTATACAAAATAATAGTAAAGCATTTTAAAAAAATTAGCTGGAGTTTCTCCACGCGACTATCTCGCAATTTGAATTGGATTAAATAACAAAATAAATTATATTTAAATTAAATTTAATTAATTATAAATTATAAATTAAAATTAATAAATAATATTTATTAAACCAGCGCAAGTTTGGCTATTTGTTGGTGGCACCAGGTCACGTGTAGGCGCGTGAGATTTGCAGTGTTAAAAAATTAATTCTGGTACTTTCAGCGATTCAATCAAGATGAAATTCTATATATAGCAGTTTTATACAATTTTTAATCATGTGAAAAATTATCAAACATATATCTATATTTTTACGGTCACTTTAGAGGAAAAAAATCAAAACGTTGTAGGTAATTACCCCTCTTCCGGTTGAGCTACATTTCTCAAAAATTGTTAGAAAACTACGAATTTTGAATAATACCCATGTACCAAATTTCATCATTCTAGCTCAAACCGTTTTTGCGAAATCTTGTCACCATACATACACACATACAGCTTATTATTTTTAGATTTGTGGATTAAAATTATTTTATATTTTTTTTATTGCATTTCTAATGTGTTTAAAAAACATATATTTTTTATAATTTTTTTATAAATTTTTACATTGAGAAGAATTCATCTTTTCTCTATTATTATCTGAATAACATTTTAAACAAAAGATGAAGCTAAAGACTTCAAAGAAAATTATTAAATAATTGTCAAATATTTGTTTAAAAATTAATAAATTAAAATATTCATATTATTTAAATATCTTATATGAATACCAAAAAAGACCATTAATTAAAAAACTTTTAAATAAATAATAAACAATTGTTTAAAATTCCTGAACTTTTATCATTGTTATATTTTTTTGATGAAATTATATATTACCATAAAAATATATAATTTAGATATTGTAAATGTTTATAGATAAAATAAAATATATATATAAATTGTGTTTCAATCCAAGTTAAAATATTTTAGTAGCTTATTGTTTGAATAAAATAAAATGTTTAAATAAAACTGGGAGATATTTTAATTAATTAAAATGGATATTTAATCCTTAAATGAATTGAATGGATAAGTAATCAGTCTAATAGACAAATTTGAATACCAAAAAAGACCAACCTTTTTTCTGGATTTTCTCTTCTCATAGCTTGATCTATAGATTGTCTTTTTTCTGTTTTAGTTTGGCATAACTTCTGTCCATAGATAAGATAAAATAAATGAGGCTCATCAAGTGTTTCAAGGCCAGGAAGATGAAGATGAGGGCTAGTTTCAAGATGGCTTCTGAGGGTTTCAGCCGAAATAATCAGAGCTTCGGATTCTGATTCTAAAATAAAATAAAGACTATTTAAAAATATTCTTTTCTTCTTCTTTAGTAATTATATATTGATCATATCATTTCAATAAAAAAACATATATTAAATTTTATATTATTGTTATATTTATCAAAAAATATAGAATGCTATTAATTTGACCTGATTTTTTTATAATTCATAAAAGCCGAATAAATAAAGATAATATATTCATTTAAATAAATAATATTATTTTAAATTAATTTATAATATTAATATAATTTCCAGGTAATAAAATAAGTACTCTCTTTATTGAACATCAATATATTGGATCTTCTCCACCTTTATCTCGTTTTTCTTGATCTAATTGTGAGACTGTTACTTCTTATTTCAAATAGATTCCCAAATTTGATCCCATATGCTGAGTGGACCTCATTCCCATAAACCCCATCAAAAGAAAAAATCGTTTGCCAGGCAGACTGACCCTAAACTACAGTGAAGCTTCCTATAATTTCTGTATATATATATATATTTATATTATAAAGATTAAATAAATTACCCATCTCTTTATTTAATGCTTGAAGAAGTCCACGAACAATCGGGACTCCTAATTCTGCATACAATTTACAAGGAGGCCATTCCGTTGGTAATGAATTATACTCTGAAGCAGATGAAGCAATCAAATTCCAAGGAATGACAATTGCATGATTTGCAGGCTCATAGACAATATTATCACTGGATAATGCAGCAAGCAATTGATCTTCTGCAGCTGCCCCAGGAACTGACTGTATTTAAAAAACTCTCATTAAATATTGTTAAAAAATAGAATATTCAATTCTTTTTTTAATGAATTGAAATATACGTTCAAATATATTGATTATTTTAAATTTTATTTTTGCTTACCAGGGCTCGGGAAGCGCGAATATTTACATAGTCGATGGAATTGAGTTGATTAATGAATAGATTTCGTTTATATATTGGTAATTCATTGTAAAGATTGGCAATAGTTGAGAAATCATTTTCCAGCCAAGAATCAGTCATTCCAACATGTAAAGTAAGATTCGAAAGACGTGACTGGAGTTCCTTGACATGAGATGATTCATTTGTATTGGTATTGGTAAAATAACGTTTAATCAATGTTTCTCGAAGGGAATCCATTAAAGTAGATAATTTTTTCCTAACATCCTTAAATAATAATTGAACCAAGATTAAATATCATAATTAGAGAATTAAATGAGTAAAACCCAAAAGTAAATTTACCTGGACTTTGAGTAAAGGGGTTTGAGCTTGTTCCAAACCTGCGACAGCTACAGGCAATATATTTCTTAAATTTTGTGCGCATATTCTCCAACGCGGTGGTGTTTGTTCAAGTCCGAGGACTTCCTTTTGAAATGCTATTAGAGGCTCCGTGAATTCGGTAGGCATAAGTGGTAAAAATGTCCTCACCAATCGCCATTGGATCAAATCGTTTAATACAATACCCTCTGTCGAGGATACAATCACAGAGGCGTTGCTAAGATAGAACATGGTGCCTGTAAAATAATTAGATATTATAAACATTTCAATATATAAATAAAATTTGATCCCTATAATGATCTAGATTACCTTTAGGATAAAGAAGAATCGGAGTATCGTCTCCCAGAGCTCGACTTGGGAGTTGTTTTGCAAGAACTTCTATAATTGGTAACGAGGGAGCTTGTTTCCGAACTTCTCCTAGTGTAGTCTTCTCACCAGTAAAAAATGTTGAACGTGGCCATCTTGGTGACATCTTATATTAATTAAAAATATACAAGATCAATTTATAAGTGTAATAAATCTTAGATTATTATGTTTAAAATGCTCTAAGAAACATTAAGATATTTTCGCAAGAGTGGGAATTACTACTAAATTCATAATGATGAATAGTATTTAATTTTTACATAAATTCAAAATTAAATATTGTTAAGAAAATAAATTTGATCTATATTTTATTATAATTAAGTTGGTCAGATAAAGATATTCTAAACACTAATAGTAAATGAATAATGAAAAAATATCGGAATAAATTTTATGATTTCTTTAAGTTTCTAGTTTCACAATGAATTTAAATAAAAGTTTAAAAAAATCTATCTCTATGACTCTACAAAACTCGAAAGTTCATGGCCGTTGCAACCACATCGATACCAACGCACCAACATCTCGATTTTTTAACCCTAACTATATCTGGAGATGCATTGAGGTCATGAAATACCTCATTATGCAGTCTCCGCCATGCTCCAGTGATCTCATCTTTCTTTGGCCCATAAATGCTGCGAAGAAATCTCAAACTCTCGTCTCCCAGGGTCATAGAGCATGCCTCACATCCATATAATACAGCAGGCAAAATAATTGTTTTAAGTTTACAATAAACTAATATAAATGATAATATTAAATGAACGAGAATATAAATGATCATTTATAATAGAATCAGAATAAAATTACTTCGTTGTCATCGAAGTCATGATCTTCTCTGTAATCATCGGATGAAACCTTTGGCCACACTTTGGCTAGTCTTGCCTCAAAATGGATAAGACTATCAGCAAAACGCTTGGCAACCGCACTTGGTGCTCCTAAAGACTGAGCGGTTTCAGCCAAGAGACGCTGGTATGCTTCCAAACGTCGTTTGTCACCAACATTCGAAAACGAAGTCACATTCATATATAAAATTGGGTCTGGCAGACCTGAAAGACAATCAAATAATTTATCAATCATATGCACTTATTAATTATTAATCATATTTAAATTTAATTTTAAATACCCTGAATTTAATTCAGATACATGAATGAAAGATAAGTTAAGGGTACATATATATTTGGTTAATTATTATAAATTAATTATTAATTATTTGAAAAACTATTTAGATTTTTTTGTTCTTTATCCGACATCATATATTCTAATTACATTATTTTATTTATTGATTATATATTATCAAATTTAATTTAAAACATTTAATGATATATACTAATTAATAATAATAAATTTTCTCATAAAATAAAACTTTAATTCTTAATTGATTAGACAATGAATACAAATCTTTCAGATAAAATTTATCAAATCTCCAGGGTGAGATTTCCAAGGCCTAGATAATAAAATAAAAGGGTGAAAACATTATAAACATTGATAAGATAGTACAAACTTACCAAGACCGGCTGGTGATAGTCGAATAATTGGTCCTTGTTCATCATGTGCCATTACAGATATACTGAAAAAGACTTCACCTCCATAACGTGCCTGAAGCGTTTCAATTGCAGATCTGAAACAATAGATAAAATATGGAGTTAAATTATACCAAAAAGTCATTCTTTAAATATATTATTTTAATTAAATGTAATTTTAAAGAGTGAATGACTAAATAACTAAAAATATAAATTGATTATATATTTAAATATAAATTTAGGGATATATATGTTTATATATGTTTGATTAGGTTGCCGTGAAAGATATTGTTATGAAAAGGGATTTTCATGTAATTGTGAGATTTGAGTTTTGACTTTTCGGAGTCATTTCCAAGAAATATTTTTAGAAGGGAGTTTTCAAAATTCTGGGTCCACGCTGTGTGTTCAAGAATCACTGTTGAGGTTTTATATTGAGTGGATGGGTAATCTTCAAGTAACTACATTCTAAAGCTCTGAAGAATTCTCGGCACTAGTAGTGACACTAAAACTCTGGATTGTACCACAGCTTGAAACCTAGGATCAATACTAGTATCAATGGTTCTTCAGGGCTTGAAAATTTCCTAATAAATTCAGAATTAAGGTATTGTTTTATAAAGAAATTTATGAATTTAATTAATAAATAAAATAGTAGAATATATGACTCAATAAAAGGTGAAAATAACCCGGAAATAACTTTTCATATATATATATTTAAATAACACAAATTAACTTCTACTCTCAAATTATTCAAATCAATATAAGAAGAAGAGAAATATTTAATTTAATTTAATTCACTCATTTAATAAGTAAATAAACCAAATGTGAAAGCTAGTTTTATTAATTTCTAATCACTAATTAATTATAAACAATTAATAATTAACAAAAAAAATAAAGAAGTTTTATTAAAAAATTTTATACCTATAATAATATATAATATATAAATGTGTATAGATTATACCTTTGAAAATTTTATTTCTACATATTTAAGAAGGAAATACATGCACTCATTATTTCGATCCTCCGACTTTTGAACATTTTACGTAAGGACAGAGCGACTATCAAGTAGGTTAAATAAATTAGGTGTCGGATGATCATTAGAACGGGTTCTATCAACCTTTACCTTGATTTTCTTGAATGGAGGCGCTACTTTTTTAATCAAATCCTTTCCAAATTTTGATACCGGAGGCTGAGTTGAGCCTGTCACGTAAACCCCAGACTTGAACTCGGAACTACGATAATATTTTAATAAAGATCTATAATTTTTTTTTTGATAAATATAAATGTATTCAAAAAATAAAGATTAATATTCATATATTATCGAGCTATTCAAATTTGGTTCAGTAATAAGTAATGTTTGAAGAATAAAAGGATAGAACAGCATTTAATTTCCAAATTATAAAAAAACATATTTCAACATCTATATCAGTGATTCTCAACCACTGTGCCGCGGCACTTTAGTGTGCCGTGAGATTTTCAAAAGTGTGCCGCGAGATTATGAGGCTCTTAAACATTTCCGACTTTTTTCTAAATTTTTTCAATTTGGTTCTAAGAAAAAAAAATAGGTAAATCGTTTTTGGGACCACTGTTTTCAATATGGTAAACTTTCACACTTATCTTTTTCTTTGTGTGCCGCCAAATTTTTAAACGCCACGGTAAAAAAAAAGGTTGAGAATCACTGATCTATATAATTAAACGACTACGAAATCCTAAACTCCTTCTAAACGGCTTCATGGATCTTAATGGTTCGGGTATCATTAGAAGCGTCATGACCCAAGGATAAGGGTTGAAAATTTCAAAAAAGTTGATCCTTTCCAAAGTTATTGGCAAAAAACCGACTCAAATAAACAACGCTCCATGTGGGGCCTCTGGTGGCTCAGTCAAGAAGTTGACACTCAAAATAAAATTATTAATTCTAGAAATTCCCATACAAAGAATGATTATAATATTTAAATTTTTAAGTTCTAATATTCTATAATATTAAAAGTAAAATTAAATAATTAAATTGAATATTACTCCTAATTTATCAATACTTTCTAAAAGAAAGTAAGTAATATTTTTTATATTTAAATTTATATTTTGAAAAATTGTACAATTTACAAATTTGAGTGAAAACGAAGATCCAAATCAGAGAAAAAATATACTGATTGAATTAAAATAAATTAAAACCTTTCACATCCACACTTTCAACAAATTACTATATATTACATTGGGGGTACAGGAGGCAGAGCCCGCTGTCTAGGTGCGAAGAGCGCCAAAGGCGCTCTGAAAAGCTAATAATTAAATTAAATTAATTTAAATTAAATAATTAATTGTAAACTAAAGGAAGTAGGTAAAATAAAATATTAGATCCTAAATATAATAAATTTAAAATGCGTTTGTTTTACTTGTAACTAGCTGCTCCGAGCGCCTTCGGCGCTCTCCACACCTAGACGGAGGCTCCGCCCCCTGTACCCCCCGAGTGTCCCTATTCTGAGCTATAACCATCTAACTCCTACCCTGTCCCATCTCTCTCACGTTCCTTCCTACATTGTCCACCCTGTTCCCAAGAGGTCATGCAATTCCTTGTTATGCAGTCTCCGCCATTCCCCGGTGTCCTCATCTTTCTTTGGCCCATAAATGCTGGGAAGAATCCTATTCTCAAATACTCTGAATCTATTCTCATCTCCCAGGGTTATAGACCATGCCTCCCACCCATATAATACAATTAATAATTTAATAATTTTGATCACCTTTGATAATAATTTCCAGATTGCAACCTCGATTTAAATTCTTTGCAAATATTATTCTCTCTGATACTAATTATTTTGTCTTATCACTATTAATTTCAAACCCCATCAATTTTCCTGCCTCGATTAATTTTTTTATGCTACTTTAAATGTTATTAATTTATTTAAAAAAAAATCAAAGTAAACAAAATAAAAATAAAATATAAAATTAGCATAACACTAAACTACTATAAAAATAATATTAAAAAATTATGAGATAAAATTTTCTTAAATTAAAATGATTTACTCACATAATCTTAAAAATTAATAGTATTAAATTATAGCCGTAATGCGAATGTTTTCAAAGTTTAAAAGGCCAATAAGATCAATTGAGATATTGTAAATATCAATAGATATAAAAAGCTGGTACAACCCCGGAATCAGCTATCGGCGAGCAGCGATCTCGAGAAGAAGTTTTATAAATAATTTTTTAAAATTTTTCTAATTCAAAAATCGAAAATCGGGCTTCGAGGTCTGGTGGCCAGCCCCTTTGTGCTTCCGTGTAAAAAATTCCAGGTCCCTGCGTGCGATAGATTTGGCTGGAGAGCTCGGTCAGACAGACAGACAAACAGGCAGACAGACAGACACATTCCACTTGCTTTTATTATTATAGATAAGTATAATAAAACAAATAAATTATTATAATAATAATTATGTAATTCTTATTTATATATTTACAGGAAAATAGAAATTATTAATTTAGGAAATTGAGAGATAATTATATTAATTACCTATAATCCCATGCATAAGCTTCAAAATGACCGATCACATTCCAACCTCCCAATTGGTCGATCCGTTTTTTTAAATCACTTTTTAATTCACCATCATTGGTCTGCTCCAAACAACTGTCAAATAAACTGAAAAAAATAAAAATAAAAAAATTATTAAATGAGAGTTAAAAGATATTCAAAGTAGATTAATTATTAATTAAATATAATAAAATATCAATTTAATTCATAACTTATTTATATTATTTATAAAACAATATCAGTTGAAAAATAGGATTTGTTTTAAGTAAATTAATAAATTATTTATTACATATATAAATTCGTAATAAAATATATATAAATGATAATCATAAACAAAATTAAAAGATTTTATTTAAAAAAAGGGATATAATTTATGATAAACAGCAAAAGAAATTAGAGAAATGTTTATTAAAACTATGTGCATAAATTGTGAAATTGTTAAAATTAATATAAAATATTAACTATTTAAGTTCTTTTATTGTTCCAGAAAAATTTGGAAGAATATCGCAAGATGTCACTGTAATAATATAAATGATTTGAATCGAGAATAACAACCGAACCGATTTGAATAAATTGGTTGGCTGTTAATTGGTTTCTTCAGGTTGCAGCATAGAAATAAGCAACAGGGCTTAAAACATCTCTTAGCCCCCACCATAAAAAATGGTGCTGAAAGTATTTGTCTAAAAAACAAATACTTTCTCCCTTAATTCCTGGAGTTTATTTTTTTTTTTTATTTTTTTTTTCTCAACTCCATTTTCCTTTAATCCTTTACCTAATTCATCCCGTCTAATTCCTTTGCTTTTGCCAACTTCTCTCCTCAAGGCAACACTTAACAAATGTAAATTTTAAGTTGTATCTTTTTGTGCTGCTTCTGGGCCCAATAACTTGGGCCCCACAAAACCAAATTAAAACAAATTATCAATCCTCTCTTTAACCCTCTCAGCCGGTTGAATATCCAAACCTTATTGTTAAACATTTTTTTCCTTTAATCCGATCAATCAATATTATTTTTATTTTTTATTTATGTCCTCTTCAATCATATCTATGTATTTATCTTTCTCTACGAGGTTATTAAAATCGCACGTAGATGGGTGCAGCAACCACATAACTTCAACTCACCTTCCCTGAGCTATCTCTATTCAATTTCCAATATTCTATTAGGTAGTTCAGAAAATAATTTCGTTTTTTCCGCCTTAGAATTTAATTGTATTCTTTCAAAAATCAACTTCACGCGTAATTCACATAATCATTAAATGTCTTAAGACATGTATAACAAGGTATGTGTGTGAAGTTCAATTGATTCTATGAAGGAGTTTTTGGTTGGTTCTCTTTTAAATATCGAGTACAAAAGGCAGATATTTCGTCATATTTTAATTTTGACTATAGAAAAGTTAAAAATGCTGTTCATTACCTGTTTAGTTGATGAGTTGACAGTATACTACTGCTAGAACTATATAGTTTCCAAAATTTAATCAGAAAATTTTGATGTTGAAGATGCACTACGAAATGCAAGATTTTTTGGACGATAAAACCTTTACTTCAAATGGTGAGAACAAAAA
The DNA here is from genome assembly GCA_963082975.1 of Labia minor. Taxonomy (NCBI): domain Eukaryota; kingdom Metazoa; phylum Arthropoda; class Insecta; order Dermaptera; family Spongiphoridae; genus Labia; species Labia minor. The sequence goes on from OY720344.1 coordinate 85,144,846, forward strand.
TCACCTGGATTAGTTTTTTGCCAGCAAATATTTTTTTTAATAGATAAATATGTCCACCCACTGAGTTTTTTTTTATTTTTATTTTTTTTTTTTTGAATCTTCCTCCAACTTGTGAAAACTTTTTGATAGAAAACTCTTTAAATTCATAGTTGCGTCTTTCGAAGTACAGCAGCTGGGCCCATTTTTGGGCCCCTCTGAAAATAATTGAAACAAATTCTCATCTTATCCTTGCATCATCATCTCAATCGGTTCAATAAAAAACTTGGAAGTAAATGTTATTGAATCTAATACTTTAAGCCTCCTTAGCGACACCCATCCATTTTATCTTCTCTCTCAATTTCCCTCCAAACAAATTCTCATATTTCCTTGCATCCTCATTATAACCTGCTCCAACCTCACCTTGTACTAAATTTTATGAAAGCAGCGCCTCCTCTGGCGCCCTGGTTAATAGAATAAAATACAGCCCGTATATTTGTAAAATTTATTACATTCTTAACCAAAACACTCCCTTAGATTCGCCGTCCCGAACAAATTCACGATTTGCTGCCCTCTTGTGTGGGTCCTGTTTGAAGGAATTCTGAAGCAACCTCTATCCAATTTCTAACCTCTCTAAATCAATATTTTTTTTCATTTATATTGTCTCCCTATTATTTGGTCCATATCTACACACATAGATCTATTACTTTTTTAACTAGGAAAAATATTTGATCATGATTTAAAAAATAATATTTATTAACCATCCGAAAACGATATAATTATTTTAATCATATTGATTATTTTAAAATTTAAATATTAATTTTTTAATTTATTTATTGAAAATTATAAAATAAACATTGGAATTAGTGGATATTGATTAACAATCAATTAATTATTTAACTGAACAAAATATATTTTACGACAATTTATTTAAATTTAAATAAAATGAATAGACACATTTAGTAATATTAAAAAAAAAATTAAAATAGTGAATATGTATAATAATTGCAATATTTTTATCACTTTTGTCTGTCTGTAATGTTCAAAATTTGTAATTGGATTTTAGCCCACTTCTAGTTGAGCGATTTTGATCAAATTTGAAATGTATATTGAAAGTCGATGACACTGCAATAATCAAAACGAAATATTTTGAATTTTTCAAAAATACTGATTTCTAAAATTTGTGAATTTAATTATATTCTATAGAAAAATATGAAATATAAAAATATTGTAAATATAAATATAAATATAACATTGTATGCGGCACTGAGTTCTTTTCGGAATCACAGATCAACATAAGCACACCGTGTTTATAAGCCCAGCAGATTATTGTAATCCAAACCAATACTGCCTTAACTATAAGCGCACATTTAAAATATTTTTGGTAAACTTTTTACCTGTCACAATGATTTATGTGCATAAAGTTATTTTGATTGAACTCTAGTAATGTGTTATCTTTAAGTAAATTTCCAAGCACAGTTCCTTGCTTTCGAATATTATAAAGTTTAATAAGAAAATTTCAAAACTGTTTGACTGATTACTATGCATTTAATTTGAAATTTTCCTCAAAAGTTGCAATTACATGCAATTGATCCCAAACAACACCTAAGAGTTCATTTGATATAATTCAAACAAATTATCACTCTAGGAAATATTTCTCCGGAACTCCATGAAAATTCATCTATTTTTAATGATGTGTGGATGGGGGGGATGTTCTTCATGAACCCCCTACTTATATGTTTGTTTTCAAAATTCAAATTCATTTAATCACTATAAAAGATGAATATTTTTTTATCTCTTTAAATCAAAACGATTTTATGAATCTCCTTGCATTTATCATGTATTTGTAGATGCCAGTGATATCATTTAAAAATAAATTATTTTTATAAAATAATATAAATTATAATTAGCTTTTAAAATAATTTTCTTCTTACTACTTTGTTATAAACACGTGGTTTAATTAAAAAAATGACAAAATTAAAAAAATTTTCAAAACAAAATATAGAATATTCAATATTTGTACATACATCTATTTTTATTTTTGTTTTAGTTATTTCAAAAATAAATTCTTTGAAATTTTTCTCTTTATTCTGATGTCCATATCATGATTATAAATACTTTTTAATGTGATATTAACGGGATTTCTGACCCTCGTTACTAAATGCAATAGCAAACATTGAAATGCTTCGTTCGCTTTACTTTCCTCAATTCATAAAACTTTAAAACATTTTATTTTCTGCTTTAGTTTAATTTTAACGCTTATTTAATTTTTATATTATAATTATTTATATATATATATATATATTCATATGTAAATAACTATTTCAACTGATGTAAATTATTTAGCTAGTTTACACATGAATATAATAATAATAATAATAATATTACAGTGACCTAAATGGATTTTGTATTTACCTGAGGGCTTTCCATCGAGGGTCTTTATAGGATGTAACGGTGGGCAGTCTAGACAGTAGAGAAACAATGGCTAAATCTGCTTGGCGACGTCTCTTCTTGGTCAAGGACCATAGCGATTCATCGCTAGGCGGTGGTTTTTGAAGAAAACCTCCACACGCCCACTGCCAGGGTGCAGTACAAGGGGAATAAGATAAGTTGCCGATGGGCACGATCTAGAACAAGAAAAAGTATTTAAAAAAAAATTTACTTATATTCACTAAAAATTAATTTCTTATTTAAAAAACTTTATTTATATAATATATTAATAATAATATTTTAATTTATTTTATAATTCATCATAAAGTAAATATAAAGCAGATTTAATTAATTAAATTATAAATTAAAATTAATAGATAATATTAATTAAACCAGCCCGTGCTTGGCTCTTTGTTGATGGCACCACGTCACGTGCTGGCGAGTGATTTGCAGTCAACGTGTTAAAAAATTAATTCCGGAACTTTCAGCTATTCAATCAAGCTGAAATTGTATATATAGCAATTTTATACAATTTTTAATCATGTTAAAAACTATCAAACATATATCTTTATTTTTCCAAACTGTTTTTGCCTAATCTTGTCAGCATACACCCACAGACATTTTTTTCAACCTTAGTGAAAATGACTCAGGAATCTTCAGAACGTATAAAAACATCAAAATCTTGAAATCGAAAATTTTCGTGATCGCTATACTATCTCTGGCGAGGTAGTAAAAAACAATTCAATTAATATACATTAATATATTCATTAATAATTTAATACTATATATTATTACTCTTCACATTATTATGACAAAAGCACATATAATATAATTATTCGAAGATTAATAATATAATTAAACGTTGATCGAATACAAAAATAGTTTATAACAGTGTTTTTCATTAAAAGATGAAAAGTTATATCTGTTCCAATTCAGAATAATAAATATGTAATACAATGAAATTAGATCGAGATTCTTATCTAAAAAATGAAATGATATGAAATGATAAGAAGAAGAATTAGATAGAAAATAATCAACAGGTCTCTTTTGAGTGGCATGCATTTTTTTTATTAATATTATGAATTATAATAATAAAATATTTTTTTAAATTTTTGTTAAATTGAAAATTATTTACGATCATCATTCTTGATTTTTAGTGTAAATGTTTGGTAATTATTTTTAATTAAAAAATACAAATTCAAAATTTATTTTTTTTATGGAGTCATTTTATTAAATACGCGGGTAGGTCAATAAGTCCGTGATTTTTTTGAATAAAATACAGATTTTTGGATAAAAAATTATTTTATTTTTCAACTCAGTCTCCTTTGAGCTCTATACACTTTGTCCAACGATTCTCCAATTTTTTTTTATCCCTTTCAAAAAATAAGATTTGACAAGGACATCAAAATAGATTGGTTTGCGAGATGATTTTATCGTTGGAGTCAAATCTCTTTCCTCCGAGCCATTTCGTCGGGTTTGAAAACAAGAAAATTCACTAGGGGCTAAATCCGGAGAATATGGCGGATGAGGGAGCAATTCGTATCTCAATTAGTGAATTATCATAGTCATTTAAATTTAAGAGACAGGAAATTCAAAAAGTCACGGAGTTATTGACCTGCCTTCGTTTCATCAAGTAAAAATTTTCAAAAGGTGAATTGAAATTAAAATTTTCAGAGATCAATTATTCATTTGCTAAAATATATCAACACTTAGGTGTTGTAATGTGTTGTAATAAAGTAAAAAAATACAAGTAATTATTATCGTGAATAATTTAATAATTTTAATTTTAAAATATAAATATTCCATCGGCTATATCAGAGGTTCCCAAACTTTACTGGTTTGCGGCTCCCTAAATAATCGGATTTTTTCCGAGGCCCCTTAATACATCCGATTTTTATATAAATTTTTAATTTCTTGAAAAATTGGAAAACTTTTCTTCCCTCCATCGGAAATGTTTCAAAGCATCGCAAAACCATCTGACCTTTTTTTTTAGGAACAATATTGAAAAAAATTTAAAAATAATCAAAAATGTTCAAAAGTTTCAAAAATTTCAAGTATTAGAAAATTTTTTCGCGGCTGGGAATCACTGAGGGAATTACTGGGCTATATGTTATAAAATGAAATGAAATGAATACTAAAGTAGAAAAGAAAAGGTGTGTTTCATCGATGATTTTTCTAGCCAGTGCACTAAATAAATATTAAGACATGACCTTGTGAGATTTCCTTACGTTCCTCTTATTTGATAAAATCAAATAAAGAGCCAACCAATCAGTAAAGTCTATTTATAATCAAAAAATTATCTTCCTTCCATTTGAAAAGAAATATTTATCCAGTGAAATAAATATATCAAGCAGGTTTATATATGTATAATTTCTTTATATATTTATACAGGGTCTGGCATAGGTTAGTTAATACAATATAATGCATATTTATTTCCTATAACTGATTTACATAATCTACATATATTGTTACGTAACTTATCATCATTAATCCAAATGTTCAATGTGTTCCATTGTTGCTCAAACATTCAAAAATTAAATATGAATTATTTTGTTTTAACAATACTGCATTTTCTGTAAACTGACTGTTTTATATAAAGTACAAAAATGTTACTTTTTATTAAATTGTTTATTTGGAGAAGTAAAAATTATTTTATCAATTTTGTTGATACGCACATCATTTTTGAAAAATTAATACATATATAGATTATAAGAATTTGATTATATTAGAAATGAGAAGAAGAGCGACGAAGTACGAATTGTTTTAGATGGAGTGAATATTTATTTAAACCCGGAAATCACGAAAATTCTTGCACCAAATGTCTTCTTTCTCAATGCTGTTTGTTTGGCTCTCGAAATGAACCAAGTTTAATTCGTGACATTTTTACACTCCCTCACGGTTCATATAATGATTCTCTTTGAAGTAAGAGCAAAGCTTGGTCCTTTCAGATCCATATTGAGATTTCAAACAGATCACTTGATCTGATAAAAAGGAACGATTGAGTGACAGCCACTCTCCGCCCGCCAAAAATGTTTGAAGTGCACAGTCAATGAGGGCTTTTTATATTTTTTATATATTATTCATCATTAAATTATAAAAACATTTTTAAAGTAGAATTGATAATAGTTCAAATTGAAATATTATTATTTAAACATCACCTTTGGATTTCCATATTAATATAAATAATATTAATATTTTCATTCTACAATATTATATTCATATATTTATATAAGTACTCGATGATGTATAACAGGGGTCGGCAAACTTTTTCAATAGTCGGGCACATTTCTGAAATAATATAACAGGGGTGGGCAAACTTGGTGATACTTAAAGCCATATTGAAAAATCGAAAATATTTAAGAGCCTGATCACAAAAACATTTTACCTTTTTTTTAGAGCCATATTGAAAAATTGAAAATGTTATATTTTTTATGTCATGACTTTAAATTAATATTATACTTAGTAATAATTTAATACTTAGAAATTTGAATGCGGGCACTTGAAAATGACTTTGCGGGATACCTGGTGCCCGCGGGCACGAGGTTTCCGACCCCTGATATATAATATATATAAAATATATCTTAACTTAGTTATATCTAAAGTGAGTTGAGAAATAAAATTAAAAGATTTAATATTATTTTATATAAATTAAACTTTTCTTCTCTTCTCAATTCAAGAAAAGCTTTAAATGATGGTAGAACAACCGAAATGTTCACAAAAAAATTATATTAAACAAATTGAAACTTCAACGACAGCTTTTAATAAAAGAATACTTAAGTTTATATCATTAAGTTTAATTTTTTTAATTTATATAATATATAAAATATAAAATGTTTCCAAGAGTGCCTACGGTTCAATCGATGAATATCGTTCAATTATCTATTCTTTACAAGTTTGATTAGCTGAATTGGTTATCTGCAATAATAATTTATTTTATTGAGCAGTAAATTATTTATTTATAAACTGATATTAAAAATATAATTTGATGGAAAAATAGTATTTATTTAAAAAACAAATAATAACTTAAAATTAATCAATCTAAATGATTCAGACTGAAAATTCAAAGTAAAGTAAATTACTTCTCTATTGTTTAAATGAAACATAAGTTAAAGAACGAAATCAATTCTCATTAAATTAATTGATAAGTTTTTTTTAATAAAGAAAAAAATATATCTAATCTTAAGGTAAGTAATTAATTTTCCAATTATCTGAATGTTTAAAGATAAAATAAAATTATAGGTATGTATTTATTTTTTTTATCTCTATTTTATGAAATTGTAATCCTAAAAATATGAAAAGTATAAATATATATTTTATTTATAGAATAGAGAATGTGAAGTACCAGTATAATATATTCAAATGAGTTTTCTTTATTTTTTTTTATTTCAATCATTTATAATTACATTTCCAGAAATTTAATTATATCTTGACGTGAACATTAAAAATATTTATAAAATACAAGTTGAAAGTTAATTTAAGAATTGTTCTTGGAAGAAAATAAATATGAATTTAAGAATATTTATTATTGTATAAAATCTTGTTTTTAAATGTATCTAAATTTGAGAATTTAAAATTATAGACTTCATCAAAATTGATGTTTGTGAATTTATCATAAAAATATAATTTTTATTTATTAACCATCAACTCTGTTATTATATTATATTTAAACTTAAGAATACTTAAATATAAAATATAAACTTATTAATTTATTATTTTTTTTCTAAATTATTCTTATATTTTATATAAATCATTAAATTGACATGGGGATTTCATAAAATATAAATCAAGCCATTTTATAAACAATTTAAAGGGTTAATGGAACTTCCAATGTAGTGCTATTCTTTATTGTAGTAATAATAATAATAACATAGTACAAATAAACCATACACATATTTTGTTTCTTTGTATTCGTTGTAAATATCGCTAAAAAGTAGTAGTAAAAATTTTAATTTATAATTTTATTAAATATTTTTTTTAACTAAGATGTCCTATGATGATATAAATTAAACATTGGTTTATTAAGCCATGTTCATTTTTCTGAGGACATCTATACAGAAATTTTCATAAAATAAAAGAACATGGTGTCATTATTAATATGGTATATAATCAATATTTTCTTTTCCAAACAATATCGGGGACCTGTGTGAATGAAAAAGCGACAAGTATGTTTTGTTTAAATTGAATCGTAACCCATTCGACTGGGCCTCCATCCAGATGCAAACACCTGTCAAGTCAAACGGGAATAGAATATTCCCTCTGGAATTCTGTCCTCACTCAGGAACTAAACTTTATAATATTTTGTGTGTGCATTGTAATGATGACATTTCAGGAAACAGATTAAACATACACATTTCAAATGGATTAAAACAAATCTCACTTTATGTGAAATAAACGATTATTAGATAAAAACAACTTTCATTCTATAAATAATAAAAAAATCAATTAATATTATTTGAATTTAGATAATAATATTGTTAATAAAATAATATATTCAACCCTTATATAATTTTATACACGAAAATAGTAAAATTTCTTTTAAAATTCGTTATTTATATTATAAGTACATAAAATAAAATAAAAAATTAAATTGTAAATTATATGATTACTTTAAATCTGTAATCCTCAACCTTTTTTTTACCGCGGCAAACTTTTAACGGCACACAAAGAAAAAGATAAGTGTAAATGTTTACCATATTGAAAAAAGTGGTCCCAAAACGATTTACATTTTTTTTTCTTTTTAGAACCAAATTGAAAAAATTTAGAAAAAAGTCGAAAATGTTTAAGAAGTGCAAGAAGAATCCTTCAACGGAGTTAATGATCAGCAACTGAAGAATTTGAAACCTTTGCTTGATTCGGAGAATTTGCTACGAGTAAGAACAAAAATTTGGCTGCGAAAAGATTCTGAAGATTTCCGCGCCCCGATAATTCTTCCCTCAAAGCACGAAGTGATTGAAAGAATTATTTTTTATTATCATCAAAGATTTGGTCATCAAACTGGTCAAGGACTGATGAATGTTTTGCGTAAAAAATATTGGATCCTAAGATGTCGCCAAACTGGTGGTCAGATTGTGTTTGAAATGCAAAAGATATTCTACTAGGTCAGTGGACATAGAAACACCTCCATTACCTGAAGAAGGGTGAGAGACGCAAGAATATTTGAAATTATTGGTATATATTTTGCGGGCCCCCTTCACTTAAAAAGTAGAGAAAAGTTATGGGTATGTGTGTTTACTTGTGCGGTATATTGAGCCATCCACTTGGAGTTAGTGGACTCTATGTCTACTGAGACCTTTATAATCGCCCTTCAACGTTTCATCGCACGAAGAGGACGACCTTCAATAATATATAGCGACAATGGTACCAATCTAAAAGGTGCATATAATCTCCATCAAAAGGTGAACTGGAATAGAATCAGCGATTATAGTGCTGATCTGAAGATAACTTGGAAATTTAACCCTCCGACGGCTGCGTGGTGGGGTGGGTTTTGGGAACAATTAATTGGTATGTGGAAGAAACTACTTTGTCGAATACTGGGTAAAGCCTCTTTACATCACGAAGAACTTCATACTATTCTCTGCGATTGTGAACCTACCTAAATGATAGACCTATTACTTACATGTCGGAAGATAACCATGATCCCATTCCCATTACTTCATATATGTTCCTTCAAGAAATAAAAGAAGAAGGTATTCCTGATCTTTATCGAGTTAATGAATTTTCCTTCGAAAAAAGGGCAAAATACAGATAAAGAATAAAGGAAGAGATCAGACAACGAATAAATATCGGAGACTTAGTGCTCATCGGATCTGATGATAGGAAGAAACATAATTGGCCGCTCGCTGTAGTGGAAAGATTGGTTGAAGGAAGAGACGGCAAGCAACTAGTCGTCTATCTGAAAACCGCTGACGGTTTACTTTGTCGACCGATCCAAAGGATTTTTCTTTTGGAATTAAAATTCGTCAATCCTGGAGAAGAATCGAAAATTAAAGATACTTCCGGGGACCAACCTGCTGAGTTTTCGGAGAAGATGTTTCGATCGAAGCTAAAAACTAGGCGGGGAAGAGAAGTTAAGGTTCCCGCAAGATATTTAGACTGAAGAAGTTAAGGAGTGCTACTCCTCAAGATGGGAGTATGTCCTGTCAAATTGAATTGGTTTTGAAATTGGCAAGCAACAGCAGCTCTCCTATGCGGACCTTTCCAGAACGAAGGATGTATTTTCAAAAAGATATACATACTTACTATCTTTATTTTTATTCGTCTCTGCTCATTGTTAGAAATTATTTGTGTTGTATTAAAATATATTAAAATTTATGCTTAAATTCAAATAATTACGATTTCGGATGCCTTGTTAGTATTTTAATAAATGATATTTTATATGTTGAATTGTGTGAATTATTTATTAACGTTAGATAAAATCATACTCGATCCCTAATAACAAAACAATTCTAATATTTGAGAAATATTTCCTTATATTAAATTAAGTTTAAATTGTATAAATTATTTGATAAGAAAAAATATCTATAATTTGATTTTGTTTAGATGATAATATAATTAATGTTCTTTGGTTTATATTCAAAATTAAGTAAATTTATTGTTCAATTAACCCCTTTGTTTCACTAGTGATAATTAATTTTCTATTAAAATTATATAAAATTAACGTATTCAATTGTTATTCTTAGTCATTTCATTCATTCATCAAATTTTAACTTTTCAAATTAATAAGTTTTTTGATTCATAGTGTATTAATTGATATTTGCATCTTCAATTATTTGTTGTTTCCTTAAACGGTTTCGGTTTTTCAATAATTGTAAATTAATAAGGTTAAACGTTTCGATTTGTTTATTATTTAATTATAAATAAAATAAATTTAAATACTAGTATACAATCCCTTTGGAATTGATTTATTCGTACCCTAGTTTTTTTCTTTCCTATAAGTACACTGGGATCCGATAAATTAAATTTCCTCCTTCGAATTTACGACTCCAGGTATACGATTGCTAGTTAGAATTCGGCCAACGAAACGGTAAGTCATATTTTCATCTTCACCATCATTACCGGCATAAACACATATAAATATATGAAATTGTATACACATTGAAAAATTGAACATACTATATTAGAGATGTAATGGCTACATTTATTGCTACGTCCCCGTCGAACACTTGGTAATGTATTTCATTTATATCAAAACTATGATAAAAGTTAAATTTGAAAACAAATGCTATTTTATAAATTTGCACAACTCACAAAAATATAGTATTAAGTCAAAGTCTTCTTATTTCAATAAAATGTTATCAGTGAAAATTATGTTAAAAATCTTAAATCCTATGATCGGATAGAACAAAATTTTAATTAATTTCCAAATATAGAAAAAAGCTTGATTATCCAATTCAAATTTGCGAGATAGTCGAGTGGAGACACTCCAGATTTTTATTTTTTTGTTGAATAGAATCATAAAACAATTCCTATTTATTATTTTATTTTTATTATTTATTTATTTTAATTAAATAAACACCAAAAGATTTAATGAATTAGTATTTTTAAAGAAAAAATCCCATAATAATTAATTATATTTTACTCATTTATTATAACATGACTTTTCACTTACTAAAGATCGTAAAGAGTTTTTAGTATTGTAAAGATAATCTATAAAATACTATATTCGAAGTAGTAGAAAAAGGGGAACGAAAGCAAACAATAAATAAATATACAAAGATAAATAATGTTTGTATTAAGTTTGTAGAGTTAGAACAACAAACAGTTAACTGTGAATATGTTTTTTTTTCAATTAATTGATTGAATATTATAACCGAATTTTTATACCTAATTTACTATTCGATTATATGTTTATAAAATGTATATACAGTGCGTCTGTCACATACATCTCTGTGTCAGCTTATCTAAATATAAATTCAACTGATGGAAAATCATACTTTGATAATTTTGGTTTTTTATAATCGCTGTTTCTTTTTCATTATCTTTTATATTTTTTAGTTATATTTGAAATTTAATTAAATTGAAAATATACTAATAAATAAGACAAATTTTTAAAAAATTGATAAATGAAGCAATATTCATTAATCAATTTCTTAGTATATCAATTAGTATCTATTATAGAAATAATTACATAGTCTATACTGATTAAGAAAGTACAATATGGATGCAATTGTGTTTGTATTATATTTTTTACCGACAGACGATAGGAAGGGCAGGTATTGTTTTCACATCAAATTTCATATATGGAGATTTTTACATATCTCCACGAATCATGCATTTTGTTAACAGAAAAAAGTATTTTTAGCATGATGTCTGTCCGTCTGTCCATTGTGTCCATTATAGACGGGTACAGCTTGAACGGCTTGATAAAATTTGGTATATTTACTTAATGCATCAGAACCATGAATTCATTAACTTTTGGAGTACATCCGGAAACCGGAAGTGGTAGTTTACAAAGTATTAATTTTATATTCATTGTCGGAAAATATTTCACTTAAAATATAGTAGGAATTAATAATTGATGAATTAAACTAAAAATATTTATATTATATATATATAATCCAATTTTCTAAATTATTTATTATTTATTTATTTTTTCAAAAGAATGATAAATTCTATTGAAAATGTTGAACCATTGTGACAAATTATTGATTTACCAAATCAATTAACCTATTGTTCAATTAGACTAACATTTTTACGAGTGTTCTTTATTTTCAGCCCGGATATAATAGTTCTTTTTTTATTTTATTTTATTATCGCTTTTGGCTGATGAGGAATGCATTAGCATTACTGATTAGACCCACTTGAATGTAAAATAGACCCGGCACCCGTCTCTTTAACATTTCAATGTAATAGGAAAATGTAATTTATAAAGAATTCAAATTTATTCTAAGCTAGAAACAAACTATATATATTATTTAACAAAATAAACAAATAGTTTTTTCTTTATGAAAAATAAAAATAAAATAAAATATAAAAATATATTTATTTTTTTTTAATAAAAATTATACAGGTAAATAAATATATAATTAAAATTTTAAATGATATAAAAATATAAAATATAAAAATAAATAAATGAAATAGCAATATTAGAAATAAAATATCAAATGAATGATTAAATATAATTTGTTGTATTATTTTATATTAATGAAAGGTTGAGAATAATTTTAAGATTTTATCTATTTTTCCCATTTTAAAGATTGTAAAATTCGATTAAATTATTTTTAGTTTATTTTCTAATATGATTTAGATATATTACTTGAATCATATTCTTTAATTCTTTTAGAATTTTACTACATAAAGACTTGAAATAAGAAGTATCATCTAATTTAAATGAAATCATAATATAATAAATATTATAATAAATTTTAATTAATTAGTTAGTTATAATTAATTGATATGGTTTTCTTGTTTCAGTCAAAATCTGAAGGTAAACGCAAGATGTCGCTGTAATAACATGAATGATCTGAAATGAGAGTGATAATCGAGTAAAATGGAATAAATACGATCACATTCCCTTTCTTTAAGTTCCGAACTGAAATCAACGTAACGGGGATTGAACATCACTGAGCCCCCTAGTTAGTATATTTAATTATTTGTTTGTTTTTTAAAACAAATTTCATAATGCATTGATGAAACGAATGATAATGAAAACGTTATAAGAACATTACATTAAATAAGAATATACATATTAGGTTACGTATATTTTGGTTTGTGACTGGACCCAAACACCTGGGTCCATTGAAAATAAATCAAACACATTCTATTATATAATCTATTTATATAAACTATATAGAAGTTCAGCAATGTATTATTATTGGGAGTATTTTTTTAATTTTTTGAACTAAAACTATCAATTTAACATATTTTTTCTCTTCTATATTTCATTTATTCTTATGAATAAAATTTTAAACAATTTTAAACAATTTTATGAAGCTTAACATTATTATGTGTAGATATTAATTAAAAACAATTAATTAAAAAGAAACTTTTTCCTTAGGCAATATAGGGGGTCTCTTCTAGTTTTTGAAATAAAAAAAGATTAAAGTTTGAATATTTATATTACATATATATCCATTGGACATACAGCGGCGAAGGTGAAGCCCTCAACTGGCCAAACCAATAAAACATAAATATTTGTGTCCAATGGATGTATATGTGATGTCAATATTTAAATTTTAATTATTTTTATCTTGAAAACTAGAAGAGACCCCTTATATAGCCTAAGGATAAATTTTCTTAGAATTAAACAAGGAATCCTCTGGTGAAGTTTCATCCAAATCCGAAAGGTCACCCGTTTCCTAAACAATTATCACATATTTTTATTTATTTATTTATTGTTTTATTCATTGGATTGTAATAAATAAATTTTTGCTGGAGAAATATTATTTCAATTTTTCTAAAAGATCTACTCGAATCTGACACTATGGAATCAGTATTTGCCTGGCTGTTATCAGACGAAGTAGGCTAAATTCTTGCTAAAAAGGTTGTTTGGAAGGGAGGGTAATTAATTACCTTGAGAAATGATTTTCTTAAGGCACACTTGTTGCTGAGATAATTAAAAAAAAACAATAAAAAATATAAGATATAAATAATTCAAATTAATACCAAACTAATATCAATAATACAAAATTATTATATAAATAAAAAAAATTATAAATTATAAAATTTTAATAAAATACAAATTAACAACGAAATGCAAATTTATAATTATAATATAAAATTAGTAAAAAAAGTAAATTAAATAATAAAAATAGAAAAATAGTTTTGAAATTTTATCGAAAGTAAAAGTTTTAAAGAATTTTCACTTTTATTGAATTATTTGTTAGATTATATTATAAAAAACATTTATGTAAGCTTGTGAATCCAGATAGTTAACTATTATTATTAATTATAAATTAATTGACGAGATGAAAAAACATTAATATGAAATTAGATTTTAAAATAATTTAAAAATTGAAATGATTTATTCTTTTATTGTTCCAGAAAACTTTGAAAGAATATCGCAAGATGTCACTGTAATAATATAAATGATTTGAATCGAGAATAACAATCGAACCGATTTGAATAAATTGGTTGGCTGTTAATTGATTTCTTCAGGTTGCAGCATAGAAATAAGCAACAGGGCTTAAAACATCTCTTAGCCCCCACCATAAAAAATGTTGCTGAAAGTATTTGTTTAAAAAACAAATACTTTCTCCCTTAATTCCTGGAGTTTATTTTTTTTTTTTTTTTTTTTTTTTTTTTCTCAACTCCATTTTCCTTTAATCCTTTACCTATTTCCTTTGCTTTTGCCAACTTCTCTCCTCAAGGCAACACTTAACAAATGTAAATTTTAAGTTGTATCTTTTTGTGCTGCTTCTGGGCCCAATAACTTGGGCCCCACAAAACCAAATTAAAACAAATTCTCAATCCTCTCTTTAACCCGCATTTCTTACTTTATTAAAATCGTAAATAGTTTTTTGCAGCATCCACATTATTCGATCCCTTCCTTAGCTATCTCCATTAAATTTTCAATATTCTAATATTCTCTTTGTCTTTAAATTTAAAAATTTTATTCATAAGAATAAATGTAATATAGAAGAGAAAAAATATGTTAAATTGATAGTTAGTTCATAAAATCATTTTTTTTTATTAGAAGAACTAATTCCCTATCAAATACTTTTCAGATATTTTAAATTCAAAAATAATAGTTTTATTATTATATGCACGTTATGATTATCAAAGTATACATAATTATTTCAAAAAAGGCATCGAGTTACAAAAGATGCATAGAAATTGATGGAAATATGAATTTCGAACAAATAGCTAACATTAACCGAAACAGTTGAGTTGATGAAATAAGGGTTATAATAGTTAATTAGTTTTTTGCCAGCAAATATTTATTGATCATATGAAATTTGTCTTTCATTTCCACAAAAAAGAACGAAATTTCTTTCCGAACAACCTATTATTGTTCTCTTTGTCTTTAAATTTAAAATATTATTTATGAGAATAAATAATATTTGAAGAAGGTAGAATATAATAATTTAATAGCTACATCAAAAAATCATATTTCTATTACAGGAATAACTTTATTCTCTTTCAAATGCTTTATAGAAATTTTAAGTTGAAAAATTAGAAACTTTGCACAAAGAAAGTTTATTTAAAACAGTTACTGCGATAACACATCAATTTATTGTATTATAAATTAAATGGAAATAAATATCTAGTAATTTTTGAATTAACATTCTTTAAAAGAGGACTTAACAGTTTTTCTATATGCTTCTTAAAAAAGAACATTGATGTCAATAAAATTATTTTGAATAAAATCATAAAATCATTTAATTTTACCTCATTTTATTCAAATTTTGAAAATAAGTGAAAGATGTCGCCGAAATAACATCTAAAATTTGATTGCAGAGTGACAATCAAGAGATTCAGAATAAATTCGATTTCAGCCGATAACTAATCTGTCAAACTTAAAAAATTAATTGATTAATAAATTCAAAAAATAATTATTAGATTAATTAATCAATTAATTTATGAATCAATCAATTTATTAATTTTTTAATTTTCATAAATCCAAACCGAACTTATAAAAACCAAAAATTTGTAAAAAAAAGGAATAAAAGATTTGTTAATATATCATTCATTGCGATGCAAAATTTAAAAAAATGAAATTGGTGTAAAAGGCATTTTTTTTTGTTGAATATAAAGCAAATCATCATCCATAAACTTTTTCAGGTTTATAGAAAAATTATTTTATTCTTTTTACTCCATGAGAAAAACGTTATTTTATAAATTTTTTTTTATATTTATATTATTTATTCTTTCAGAGACCAAAAGAAAAGCAAATTAAAAAAAGTATAAAAAAATTTTCTAAAAAATAAAAATTAAATACCAATGAAATCATTTTAATCGTTTATTAAAATTAAACATTTTTTTAGAATATATTACAATACTTCCTTAATCTTTGTTTCAATTTAAATAATTTTTTTTTTTTGGAAATTTAAGAAAATAAAATACTTTAATATTTTTTTCATAAGAATAAACAATAATTTTCAATAATATAATAATAACCTTAAAACTAAATGTAAAGTTCTTATTTTAACAAGAGAATGAATATTCATTCCCAGTGAATTACGGGTGCAGGTCAATAAGTCCGTGACTTTTAAAATTTCCTGATTTAAATGAAATGACAGCACTTCTCCCGTCAGTAGGCAACTATCAGCTGACTCCTGACGAAATTTGAACCAGTTGGGTCTTTTAATTTTTGTTCGATATTTCGTGTATTCATTAATGTTTGGCGTTGTTTAACCACCATTTCAACGAGTATTTGCCCCATGGTTCCTCTACAACACACCAGAGAACAAAAAGCAGGCAAAACCTTGGCACAAATTTTAATGTCCTCGACAAATCTTATCTTTTGGAAGGGATAAACAAATTGGAGAAACTTTGGACGAAGCTCAAAGGAGACTACGTTAAAAAAAATAATTTTTTACTCAAAAAGTCACGGACTTATTGACCTGCCCTAGTATATTAATTTAAACAATATACATATATTACTATTTATAAATTATAAATATATGTAGAGATTATGTATATAATTTTGGATCTATTTATAAATAATGGGTCATCTTAAAAAGTATTAGATCGATGCATAATTATCCACCGTTTTTTATTTTTCATCCCTACATTCAATTGTTATTGATTGAATGAAACTATAAATTCATCATACGATCAGTGCATGATACTATTTCCTCTTGATTTACGTAACATAACATTTAAATCAAGAACAAACATTTCTCTTTTATATTAATTACATATATATATATAAATACCAACTTCCTTGTTTTAAATAAACATTTATAAATCCCTTCAATAATTTAAGAAAGAATGTTTCTACTTTAATTCGATTCTTGTTTTATTTTTTTTTGTATCAAAATTATTATCAGAAAAGAAGAACCTAAGGGTATAAACCCACTTGTTTTCCAACATTCCTTTCTTTAAAATTATCAATAAATACTAAATTATACCTTTCCACCGATTAATTTAAAATATATATAGCTTGAAAAAAGATGAACCTGATTTTATGTCTGATTTTTATTCTTAAAGTCTAAGTTAAATTATTCATATAAAAAATTAATTATTATAAAAAATATTATGAAATAATAATAATTTAGCAATGAACAATATTTTTGATCTTGTAAGTATAATACTTGATAAACTCAAATACCATGGTCTTAAGTTCTCGAGTTGATAATAAGACAAGGTTTTGTGTGTAGAAAATTTTTTTTTTTTTACTACTCGTAGTTTTCTATCAACTTTAGAGAAATGTACCTCATTCGGAAGAGGACCATTACCTACCACGTTTTCATTATTTTCCTCTAAACTGACCGTAAAAATAAAGATATGTGTTTGATAGTTTTTCACATGATTAAAAATTGTATAAAACTGCTATATATAGAATGAGAATATATATTGAATAAATGAAAGTATAGGAATTAATTTTTTAACACGTGGCGTGGTGCCATCAACAAAGAGCCAAACACGCGCTGGTTTAATAAATAGTATTTATTAATTTTAATTTATAATTTAATTAATTAAATTTAATTTAAATATAATATATGTTAATTAATTCAATTCAAATTTGGGGGATAATTTTAATATACATTTTTTTAATATAGATTTCTTAGATGGTTTTGCTTTAATCAAAAACGTTTAGTTATTTGTTAGTGCCAATCAAATGTAATCGATATAAAATATTTTGTTTTAAATGTTTCACCTCTACTTTTATTATCTTCTAACAACCCACTAAAAAAATAAAAAATTTTCAAACACTTTTTTCAGAAGGAAACTTGATAATCCATCAACAAAATAAATCATTAATTAATATTCATCGATTTGATTAATTTTACAAGTGATTTAATCTTGAAAAAAAATGTAATACAAATTTTATAAATATCTTGGGATGTTGATAAGCAAGTTAAACATGAAATTCAATTCTTGTTTGAAACTGTTTCCATAATAGTTCGTTTTATATTCCAGGCAACTGTCAAACTTGCCATATATAGTTGATGTTTTTCGTGCACGTGAATTTATTTCTAATGAAGATGTACTTTATTCCTTTTAACAATCATTAATTGTTAAGAAATAGATGGTATCATTGTTTTTTTCTTTTTTTGTTATTAAATATAAAAACAATTCTATAAATAAATAATTCGTGTAAATAAGAAGATACATATAATAATAACATGTCATATTCCATATGTTTCTAGTTAGAGAGTTTATAATTGAAGCCTCTATTTAATAAATAACCTTTTTATAGAAGTCCATATGTAAAAGTACTTTGTTTAACAATTAACATCAATCATTTTTACCATGGTTACATAAATAAAAATTCATTATAGGTATAAGAATTGAATTTTAAATTTCAATTTAAAATCTCAACAACAATGAGATTAAGATATTTTAAATTTTACTTTTATTTTTCATATTATTTTTATTAACAGTGTTTTTTTTTTAAATTATTAAATACAAAATCCATAAGCTTAAATCATTTATCTCAAAATCAACTAACCAAGCAATCAATCAGAATTTGTTACTGACTTCTCTCTCAATTATATATTCAATTTAGTTTCTTAATTCTAATCAATTTTTTCATAAATTTTATTAATTTTTTTTTTAAAAATATCTTGTGTATCTTTTACTTTTAGTATCTAATTTCAAAAATCAACAACAAAATGAATTTTTTTTTAAGGTTTCTGGTTTTTGTTAAACAAGGTTTCTGCTCAGTAAGGCCCAAGTGGCAGATCTGACCTTTGAATTTTTCACAGAAACTTCAGATATTAACACGATCAAGGGCCGACTAAGGCCTAGGCAACCTAAGGCCCGCAATTTTTGGGGGGCCGAAAATTACGTGACTAGGGCCCGTAATTTTTGGGGACCCGAAAATTTTTGTATATGTATATTATTTTCACTTTTTTGCTTGGAATCCAATAATTAAATAGGCCTACCTCTACATACTATATGACAACGGTGACCAAACCGTGGCTCGCTAAAAAATCATTTGGTTCATAAACATTTTCGTTTTTCAATATGGCTCTAAGTATCACCAAGTATGGCCACCCCTGCTATATACTTTAAAACCAAACTACCAAACACGAAGTATGTGAAAAATAGGCCTGGAATTAATATGTTGCCTAGGGCCCCCTTTAGCCTTAGTCCATTGAACACGATATTAAATTTATTAATTTAAAATATTGTTTGATATTAAATTAAATATCGGCTTATAATTATTTTCATACTTCAGATAAGTTTAACACGAATTAATAAAATGTCTTCTATCTATGTAATAGTAGATGAAAATATGTATTAAATTCTTTTTAATATATTATATATAAATAAACTAACTGATTAAAAAAATCTTGAAAAATTTGGTAATATACAATCAATCTAAGTGATTGATTAATCATAAATAATGATTTTGATGATAGGAGAAACTTTATGAGACATCAATAAATGTATAAATAAATACCACCTCTACTTTAAAAAAGTAAAAGTTTTAAAACATCTTTTTTTCTGTTAAATAAATTATATAGAAAAATATAAACAATTTAATAAATAATGAGAATTTAAATTATAAATGAAATATTATTTTAAAAAAAATATTATTATTTTATTTATTTATAGAAATACATTTTATTATATAGTATTATAAATAAATTGAAAAAGGTGAATTATATAATATATACTTCTTATATTTTTATAATATATATATATTAATTCTTTCATCAACATCATATTGAATTACATAATTTTTTTTTTTAATTATGTATTGGTCATTAATGAATTCCTTGCATAGCATCCCTGAAAATGCCTTAGGGTCTGTCTAACCAAGCAATCAACCGTTCAACTTAATTTGATTACTTTATGCAAAATAAAAAGTGAAAGTAAATGAACTAGAAGGAATTTTTAAATTTATTTGAATTAATGTAAAAGAAATATGTATATTTGAAATGATTACAATTCAAAAGAATAATAAATTTTATATTTTCGATAATTTTAGAGATTTATATTTAATTTGTATTACTTAGAATTTTAAAAATATATATACGAATATTTTCAAAATAATATTATCCAATTAATACATAATAAAAAACAAAAAAAATATTATTCTCTCTTACATGTATATATATTTGATAATATTTATGAAATTATTATTTTAATATTATATCCCATTATTTTAATTATGATTTAACGGGAAATATACAATTTATATATTTATGAATATATATTTTCATCAAGCATATTCTCAAAAAAAAAAATAGATTAAAAATTTTGATAGAGTAAATGATAGATTCTTGTTAGGAGATCTATTTCAGGGTTCCTATATTTTTATTTTTTAATATTTAAATATATAATTTTATAATTTGAACAATATTGAAATTGAAATTACAGATTTTAATTATACAAAAATAGAAAATAGTGTATATGAATTTAATGTTTTTTTTTAAGAATCTGCCTATATTTTCCTAAATTTATTTTGATAAACTAAATCAACTGTACATCAAGTTTATTTTGCAATAAAAGTAATTAAAGAATGTACATTTTTTTTTATAAATTTTAATAAATACTTAATAAGTACCGTGAGACAGGCAGTAGCTGTGTTAGAATCAGAGATAACGCAAGCCAGTACGCCCAAAGTATACTCGATAGCTTTACTTTGACTTTTTATTATCTTTATTATTTATTTTATCATTTAATTTTTTTTTTTATTTATTTATATTTCTTTTATTTATAAAATAATTTAACTTTATTTATTATAATGAAGAAATAATATTGTTAAAATCATGGTGAAATGATATTGGAGGATTTAGATCGGATTATTTGGTTTTTAGTTATTTCTAATAAAAAATTAAAGTTTCTAGTCGTCGTTTTGGTTGCCATGGAATGTATTAACAATGTCATCCGAGTAACCAGTATTATGAATAGGACTCTTTTTTTGAATATAGCAACAAATAAATCTAAAAAATAGACAAATAATTCATAAATTAATAATTAATTATACCAGTTATGTGTTCCGAAGTAGGGAGTGAGGATTGAAGAGAAAAATGATGCTTATATGTATAAAAATAATGAACTAGAAGAATATATTATAATAATTAATATTATAGTGAATATTCAAAATTGTTGACAAGATGATTATGCTGAGAAAATATAAATTACTCTGATTATAAAATGACACAAAGGATCTTGAACTTGGAGAGGAGAAATTTCATGAGAATACCATTTAAAAAATTGAAATTCTTTAATTAGAATTAAAATAAAAATAAATAAATAAATAAAATATTAATCAAAGCTAAATATGTTGTTTTTTGAATCAAATATAAAAAATCTGTAGTGTCTCCACTCGACTATCTCGCAAATTTGAATTGGATTAATTAACATATATATTATATTTAAATTAAATTATAAATTAAAATTAATAAATAATATTTATTAAACCAGGGCGTGTTTGACACATTGGCAATAACCGTGTTCAAAAATTAAAAAAATTAATTCCGGTACTTTCAGCGATTCAATCAAGCTGAAATTCTATATATACAAATTTTAATCATGTTAAAAACCATCACCCATATATCTTTATTTTTTAGTTTAGAGGAAAAAAGATGAAAACGTGGTAGGTAATGGTCCTCTTCCGAATGAGCTACATTTCTCAAAAGTTGATAGAAAACTACGAAATTTGAATAATGACCGTGTACCAAATTTCATTATTCTAACTCAAACCGTTTTTGCGTAATCTTCAAAACGTATAAAAACATCAAAATCTCGACATCGAAAAATATCTCTGGTGAGATAGTAAAAAATAATCTTCAAATCTTCCTTAAAAATCATAGAGACCGTTAAAGACATCGCATATACAAATTTTAAGATAAAAATATTAAAATCATTTATTTCAATTTACAAAAAAGTAATTTTAATAAAAAAATATAATATTAATTTATTAGCTTGAATTGATTGGAAAATGTAATGTAATTATTAGTAAGTAACTTATTCACAAAGGACTGGCTTAAAATTGAAGATCTCTCTAATAAAAGAAATATGAATTATTAAATAAGATAAATAAAAGAGAATCGAGAGCAAAGCTCAAAATGTTTTGTATAATTATTCGTGTATTATTAACCATCATTATTTTTAGCTTAGTGAAGTGGTTGTTGCATTTAGAAGAGTTTTTCTGATAATCAGTGGGTTAGGCTATTTCTGAACCACTCTGTCTGTCCAGTCGGTCGTGGTGCAGATAATGAACTTGTTTCTGTGCAGAGAAAGTGAGAGAGCATAGGGTGTGACGCAAACACACGTCTCATTGGAAACCAGCCGTGAGAAGAAGGAAAAACGATATTGCATGACAAGCCTGTTGTTGTTTATTGTGTAGATACATCCATCAAAAACGAATCGAAATTTTGCGCAGTTCTGTCACCCTTGGCTTACAATTCGTCAAAGGGAAATCCTCTATTTCCTTCCTTGTAAACCCTTTACACCACGTGTGTGCTGCTTAACCAAGGAGCGTTTCACCCTTCATCCATTTCCCTATTTTAATAATTTATTCTAAAACCAGATATTGTATAACGGCCATTACAAAAAAATGAAATTTGAAACAAACAAACACAATGCAAAATAAATAAATAATAATGCATTGAAATTGAATAAATTAATCAAATAAAATAAATAAAATAAATAGAGGAAAGGTCTAAATGCAAATTAAAGTTTACCTTAGGTGACCGTGAACCCAGGAAAAGTTATTTTATTTTATTAATAAATTATTTTATATTAAAATATTAATTAAATATGAGCACTGGCCAGGCACAGAACCGACCGACGATTTGAAATAAATTAATTTCCACACATCATTATATATATATAAAGTATAAAAAAAAAAAATATTTTTAAAACTCGAATTAAAATGACTAAATTATATTATCTTGGTTTTTATTTTTAGTTCAATTACTCAATTATTAATTACCTACTATTTTATTTTAAATGAAATATTTTCCAACAACATTGAATTTTTAATCATAAGAAGGGGACTAAAAGTATTATAATATGCCATCTTTCAAATATTAAATTTTTGCATTCTTTAAAATTATTTGAATTAGAACAAGACGTAAGCTACCTTCCAGCACACCTAAAATAACATTAATTAATTCTTAAGTTCTTGTGTGGTCTCTGATTGAATTTTTACTAGTCATTATATGCATAAGAACAGAGAAGCAATCATTTAATAACGAACAAATATTTAAAATATAGAAAAATATTAAATAAATATTATATTTAACTCATCATTATTAAATCAATTTCAATAGTTCATAAAAATTGATTTTATTAAAAAAAAAACTATATGTATATATTTAAAAAATATACTAAATATATAAAAAAACTAAATGTCATAATTCAATAATAAAATAAAAGAAATAATGGAAGTTTATGGTTAATTAAGTGAAATAATTAGACGAATCTAAGATAGAATTATATAAATAAATAATTGAATACGTTCCTTATTATTATTTAATTAAATTTGACTAAAGAAGGGCGTAGTCTTTATTTAAATCTAAACATCATCATTTTTATAAAAGACGCCCACGAAATCAAAGGCGCATTTAATTTTTCACTTTTATAGAGGTACTAACAAAGAGGCACGTGATACATACACCTCCCTACCACTTCTCCTACGATATGGTATAAATATATATTTTCTACGTTACAATCATAAAATAACTATTTCTACAATCCAGAAACTTAAAAATATTTTTTTTTTAATTATTTATTAATGTCTTATAAATTTATTAATGACTAGTCGAACCCGTTGCAAACGGTGTTTGCAATTTCAGTTTAAAATGATTTTATCGTGGAGTGCAGCAATTAATTAAATAGTTCTTTGAAAACAATATTTTTCATATACCAAAGATCATTTATTAGTTTTTATTTTGTCGGTAAGTTTATGTTTAAGATTGACATTTTTGTTGGTTGCTCTAATCCTCTAATCCAGTGGTTCTTAAACTGTGGTCCGCGGACCCCTGGGGGTCCGCGAAGCCTTTACTGGGGGTCCGCGGTCCTCGGAAAAAAATCATCGTAAAAATATATACATATATAAATATTTAAAGTTCATTGTTTAACTATATCCTCCTAGAGAATTACGGCTATAATTTAATACTATTAATAATACTATTTTATTTTATTAAATTGATAATTATGTCAATTAATTTTTTGTGAATAAATAAACATATATAAAAAACTATATATAAAATTTGAATTTTCATCCATTCATTCATTTAAAATCATTTTTCGATTGTTCCTTTAAAATAACCCCTCTTAGGGGCTCGGAAGGGGAGGCATATAAGGGAATTTTCTTTCACTTTGTTATTGGGGAAAACCAGGGGAGGGGACAGTCTTACCCGGAAAAACCCAAATTGTCAGCGTCCACTCTGGGGTTTTAAACAGTTTTAAAGCAAATGTTAATTATAAGTTCATTTCTCAACGAGTTGTATCTTTAAATTATTTTTATTAATGTTAATTATAAGTTCATTTCTCAACGAGTTGTATCTTTAAATTATTTTTATTAATTTAATTAATTATAATTAAATTATAGCTAATAATAGTTTATTATAGCTAATAATTTTTTTTAATTTTTAGTGTAATTTGCATGATCATTATTTTATAAAAACACTAAACACATTTTGCAATTTCCCAGAAAGGCTGTTTTTGAGAGTAAGTATAAGTTAGTTTTATGAATAAAAAATATTTATTTTAATAATATTTTAGAATCAAATTACGAAATTAATAATATTTTAGAATCAAATTACGAAATTAATAATATTTTAGAATCAAATTACGAAATATATTTATTATATAAATTAATATTCATTTAAAATGATATTAAATCATTTATTTAAAATGATTTAAAACATTTATTAAAATGATTTAAAACATTCATTTAAAATGATATTAAAACATTCATTTAAAATCATATTAAAACATAGCTAGTAAATAATAATTCGTTATATTTATATTATATTTATATTATATTTATATTATTGTAGTTCAATGTTAATAAATTACTCCATAAAATGGATCGTTGGCTACAAACTGGTTCAACACAGAAACGGAAAGAATCAGATGATGAGGCATCAACAGCAAACTCTACCAAGAAACGCAAAACTAGAAAATATTCGGATGATTATTTATCATTTGGATTTACTTATATTTGCAACAATGATGTGGAAAGACCAGTCTGCGTTCTATGTCAGGAAAGTTTATCCAATGAAAGTATGAAACCTGCTAATCTCAGACGTCATTTACAAACAAAGCACAGCGAGCATGTTAGTAAGTCTATCGAATTTTTTAAAATGAAAAAAGAAGAACTTAATTCAAGTCAGAAATTGATGGTAAAGACGGGATCTGGTGGTATGAGTAAGAAAGCAGTAATGGCATCATATGAAGTAGCTCTACTTATTGCTAAAGCAGGAAAGCCGCATAATATAGCAGAGCAATTAATTCTTCCTGCTACAAAAGTAATTACAAATATAATGTTAGGAACTAAAGCAGCAAACGATATAAATTTGATTTCATTATCAAATGATACGGTTAAGAATAGGATTGAAGACATGTCATGTAATATAAAAGAAGAATTAATATCGAGAGTGCGCAAAAGTCACTATTACTCATTACAATTGGATGAAAGTACTGATGTCACTAATAATGCCAATTTGTTAGCTTTCATTAGATATGAGTTTGAAAATCAAATACAAGAAGATGTATTGTTTTGTGATTCACTACCTTCACGAACGACAGCTAATGACATATTTAACAGTTTGAATAATTTTATAACCGAAAATGAAATAGAGTGGCCAAAATGTGTTGGAATTTGCACTGATGGTGCTCGTGCAATGTCAGGTACAAGAACTGGATTGATTGCTCTTATTAAAAATGTTGCGCCTCAGGTTGTTTGGAATCATTGCTGCATTCACAGAGAATCATTAGCAGCCAAAAATATGTCACCAGATTTGAAAAGAACATTAGACGAAGTAGTTAAAATTGTCAATTTCATTAAGGCTCGTCCACTTAATTCCAGAGTTTTTAAAATTTTGTGTGAGGAAATGGGTAGTCAACATACACATTTATTATTACATACAGATGTACGTTGGTTGTCCCGCGGGAAAGTACTCATTCGCCTTTTTGAGCTTCGAGATGAAATACGATTGTTTTTAATAGATGCGCATTTTGAACTGACCGAATGTTTCAATGATTTTATCTGGTTAGCTAAGGTGGCTTACTTGACTGATATTTTTACAAAATTGAACGAACTTAATTTGAGCCTGCAAGGTACTGTTGTAAATATATTTAAAGTTGAAGATAAAATAGAAGCAATGATTAAAAAAATCGACTTGTGGTCGAAACGCATCCAGAACGGTGTATATGAGTCTTTTCCAACTCTCAATGATTTCATAGAAAGCTCCAGTGAAAAATTGCTTAATCAAACGCGTCAATTATTTGTTGAACATTTAATTACTTTGAAAAGCAACTTCAGGAAGTATTTTTCTACTCCTGATCCTTGCAATAACTGGATCAGAGATCCATTTAATATGGAAATTACAAATGCTAAACATTTATCTGCACCTGAACAAGATATTCTCGTGGAATTATCATGTGATACAACTTATAAACTAAAATTTAACAAAACTGAATTGAGCAACTTTTGGTTACTTCTCAGGTCAGATTATCCTGCGCTTGCAAATAAAGCACTTCAACACTTGATTCCATTCTGCACAACATATTTATGCGAACAAGCTTTTTCGGTACTATTTTATATTAAGTCTAAATATAGAAACAAATTAAATGTAGAGCCGGATCTTAGATTAAAAGTTTCCAATATTAAGCCAGATATTGAGATTCTTGTTTCAAGAAAACAACTGCATACATCTCATTAAATATGTAAGTTATATTTAATGAGATAGATGCAGTTATTTTTTAAAATATTTCTTATTTAATATTTTCTGAAAAAAATTATAAAATATTTATATGAATTTAATGTAAGTACCCATTATAATTTGTGAGATTTGTTGCTATGACAATGTTTGTATTTTCTTTCTTCAATATTATAATTTCTAATAAAATGTGTTCTACAATATGCAAAAAAATCGTTATTCACCAATCACTGTTAGAAATATTCATCATATATCCTTGTCCTTATGAGATCGTAAGCCAGAAATTAATTAATAAAATGACGTAAAGTACCTAAAGTTGTGATGGGGGTCCGTCAAAAAAAATTTTTTCAAGTGGGGGTCCGTGGAGTACATAAGTTTAAGAACCTATGCTCTAATCTATCGGACCTGCGTGGAATCCATGACATAGGGGTTCGGCATATTTTTTTGAATATCCGTTTTGTGGGTTTAAATGTGAATTTTTTCTCTAATCAAGCGCCTTTTTTTAATTGGGGCTTTCCATTGTTATATCTGTATGAAAGTAAGCAAATATATAATACATTAATTTTATTTTAATTAAATAGAATTAATATATGGTTGCAAAAATTAAAATTATAGGTTTATTAATTATTCTTTACAGACTATTTAAAATATTATTGGGAAAAATATTTTTTCAAACATTATATATAATAATAAAACTTACAAAATCTAGTCTTTAATAAAATGTTTTTTTAAAATATGTACATAAAAATAAAATTACCATTTATTGATTTTGTTTTGTCAACGTATCCATTAGAATAAACACAGTGAATGAGTTATTTTGACTTTTATATATATAATGGTACATTTGGAACTTATGAAGATGTCTCAAATCTCAATCTTGATATCAGTGAGGGAAGTTTTTAAGATTGCCAGAAGTAATAAACCATTCATTCGTAAAGGAGATGAACAAAATTATTTATTTTATAACAAATATACTAATTATATAATAGTTTATATCAATACATAATATTGAAAAATAGGAGAATTATCTTTAAATATATTTAATAAGGGCTAATTTATCAAAAAATCCAAACACCAAGAAAATATTCGATTATAAGAATGAAATATACGTATATTATATATTAGATATTATATATCTATATTCTTTTTCTAAGTCCATTTATTTTTGGTTTTTGAATTTCTCAAAATAACCCAATATCATTTGTAGGATGATTTCACATAATTTGTACGTAAGGAAATATTTAAAATTTAGTTTATGAATAAAAATAAATAAAAAAGAATAAATAGAGACATATATTTTTATAAAAATATCAGTAATTGGTTCCTGAATTATTAAATAAAAATCACTATTATAATATTTTCTAATTCTCTCATTAACTTCATAAATTCTTATTCGGTAAGTAAAAATTACCCTGAAAAAATCTTATAAGCATCTATTTTTACAAACTATTTTTTTTTCTTCTTTTTTTGTATTTTAATTGCTTTTTAATTACGAAATTAAACAACATATTTATTTTATAAATCTCATTCATGAAATTAGGAAATTCAATGTATCATTAAAATTACATTTTTTAGATCTTATGTTTATAACCAATGATCGGAAATCAGTAATCATGATGTAAGATTTTGTGTTATTTATTTATTTGTTAAATAAAGATATTAATTAAGAAGTAGCTAGAATAGTTTTTTTTTTCAAACGATAATAATTAAGCTTTTTTAATGTGCTTTTTTTATTTGCTTCCTTCTTCCTTTCGTCCTAATCACTATTTCCGTTTCTATGAATATCTAATAAATTATTTTAAAAATATAAAAATATTTAGAAATTTCAAAATGGAAATCCAAATATTTTATTTTTTTAAAAGGGAATCGCCCTGTAATGGGTTTGATTGTGAGTCATATACCCAATAGGTATCAAAGTAATTATCTTTTACTGATGTGGGTGACATCCGTTGTTTGTTCCGCTTTACTAACCGAAAGGATGAAACCATTCGGTTGCATTTTCCGCAGCTGCATGCTGTTTCTTGGCTTCGGTTGCGTCATTTATGCCAACATCTTGACTTTTGACTCGCTGGGATTTTTTTAGGAATAAAAGAAGCGAACAAAAACAGCCCCTTAGGAAAAAAAAGGTCAAACCTCCTAGCTTTTATTTTTCTTTTATGTCCAAGAATTCACTGCCCAGCAAAGAAAGAGCATCGAGGGAGGGGGAAGGGTGTCCTTCACCTTCTAATAGGTATGGTATGTGAAGAGTTATACTCATTGGTTCTCAATTCATTAATCATGCTAAAAAAGTGAAGTGTAGGCTACCTGAATTCACAATTTCGTTTGATTTTGCAGCTTTGCTAACGGAGTCCTGTCGTTTCCGGGGGGCGTAAAACCCACCTGTGTGTTCTATGTATTCATCGGCCATTGGTAAGAGAACGGGGAATATTAATTAAGTTATCACATATATTTATTTACAAAATTAATAATGCACATAAAATTATACCTGTAGAATAGTATAATAAAATATTTTATTTATATATATATATAATATAAAACTTAAATTGAAATGAGGAATAAAAAAATTTAATTTGAGATTTTATTTTGTAAAATTTGTTTGATGTTAATTTGTACATTATAAAAATAAATTTCTCTTTATATAGTACCTATGTTTGGTATTGTAGTAACATTTTGGCAATAGAGGTGGGTCTTGAATCTCTATAGCCCCATAAAATTTCTCCTGATCAAAAGATTTATTTTATTTTGTAGTTTTTTTTAATTGTTTCGTTGTACAAAAAAAAAGAAACTAAGAGATTCAATTTTACTTAGAAATAAAAAATGTTAAAAAATAAGGTAATTATTCAAGTAAACGCATTTTGGTTGATTTGGATAATACTTTACCACTGGGTTTTTTTTTCCAAATAAACTTTTCTTATGAAATTTTTCCCGGTTAGTTTTTAAGGTAAAAATTATTAAAATTTGCATATATTCTATTTAGCTAGCATGTTTTATCTGTTTGGCTACCAGAGGGCGCACTAATTTTCTGTTTTAAAATTAGTGAATAAGTGAATAATTAGTGAATTAGTCAATAAAACATTACTTAATGGAACTTTTCGACGTTCATAACTAATCTGTCAAAATTAAAAATTCTTTATTTTAATAATTTTTATCTTTGCTAACGGAGTAAACTAGAAAAAATTTCATGAGAAAAGTTTATTTGGAATTGCAAAAGGAACTCCACTGGTAAAGTATTATCCAAATTCACAAAAATGCGTTTAGTTGAATAATTACCAAAAATAAAATTGTTTGAAATATAGTTTTTTCGATTTTTCTTGTTTATATATATATATACATATATATATATTTCTTAAAATGGAATAGAAGACGTGTGTCGGTATTCAATTACAACAGCTTAGATTTATAAAAATAGCGGATTTTTTTTAAATATGATATGGTATAAAGAAAAGAGATGAAAAAAAATATTGTTTATTCATAATCGTCATGTTATTACGAAAGCAACTGAAGGATAATTATTTTGAAATTATTGTATAAATATAATAAATAAACATATGACATCGATAATCATTACACCAGAAGCAACAACCATTCACATCAAACAAAAAAGAATGCATTGTCTCTAAAATTTTGCAAAAAAACAATTTAAAATTCACAGAATTTGCAAATAATGTATATATTGTGATAGAGGTGTGGACAATAACCAAGGTGACTGGCACTGAACTCCTTTTCACGGCGCTACACCTAAGATATCAAAACATAATTAAATAGGTATACGAATCCTCGATAATAATAAAAAAAATCAGTTTTCTAGTGTTGATACTTTTTCAGAAATCCAATTTTTTCAGATCAACATTTTCTACCTTGTCACAAAGAAACCATGAATCCTACACTCCAAATTCGAGCCAACATCAAATTCTGTTTCAAGCTTGGAAAAACAGCCACAGAAACATTGATTATTATAATACATTTAATACAAAATAAAAATAGAATATAATTTTAAAGAGTAGAGTTGTTATTAGCACAGGATGTTGTAAATATTCATTATGATAATACTATTAAGTGAGAGTATGTGAAATGGAAAAGTGAAAACAAAACTGTCCTATATATATCATACTATACTTATACTAGATATATAATTTACTAAAGAATACACTGTGACGATTTGTCTATCATTTCACTAATAAAAAAAATATTTATAATTTTATATTTTTTCCCGATGGTTTAGAATTTAATGAAATCTACATTATTTACCTATACTTATCAATTTAAAAAACAAAAATCAATAAAATAGTAAATTTTATAAACTTATTTTTCATTAATTTGATTATTAATATTTTTTTTAAAATAAGTATGTAATCGGCAAAGGATATAAATAACTTTTTTAACAATCATTTACCTTTATAAGAAAATATTGAATCAAAGTTAAATGTTAATAAATAATATATGTATATACGGTATATATAAGTCTAAATGTTACTATGATATTAATAGTTTTAATTTAAGACTCATGGCAACTCAACAATAATATTATTAATTAATAAAAACGGGGAGTGTCTTCACTCGACTATCTCGCAAATTTGAATTGGATTAATTAACACATTTATTATATTTAAATTAAATTTAATTAATTAAATTATAAATTAAAAATAATAAAAAACGCGTGTTTGGCTCTTTGTTGATGGCACCACGTCACGTGCTGGCGCGTGATTTGCAGTCGTGTTAAAAAATTAATTGCACTAATATCAGCGATTCAATCAAGCTGAAATTCTATATATAGTAGTTTTATACAATTTTTAATTATGTGAAAAACTATCAAACATATATCTTTATTTTTACGGTTAGTTTAGAGCAGGGATGAGCAACCCGCGGCCCGCGGGCCGCATGCGGCCCTTTAAAGATTTTTCTGCGGCCCGCATTTCTAAAATAGAATTTTATTATTCGTCTCGATTATTTATAAACAATATTATAATGTTTATTAGTATATATATATATATATAAGCTTTGTAAATTATTAGTAACAAAATTTTAAAATTTAAATTGGCCCGTGAGTTAAAAAGGTTGCTCACCTCTGGTTTAGAGGAAAAAAAATTACAAAGTGGTAGGAAATGGTCCTCTTCCGAATGAGCTACAATTCTCAAAAGTTGATAGAAAACTACGAATTTTTAATAATGCCCGTATACCAAATTTCATTATTCTAGCAGTCTAGCTCAAACCGTTTTCGCGTAATCTTGTCTACATACACACCAACATTTTTCTCAACCTTAATGAAAATGACTGAGGGACCTTCAAAATGTATAAAAACATCATAATCTTGACATCGGATATTTTCGTGATCGCGAGCCTATTTAGGAAGTTTAAAAAAAATAGTAAAGAGATAATTTAATATAAATAAATGTTGAAACAAACTCGTAATTCATATCTAACAAATTCTTTGAAATGAAAACAAAATCCAATCACATATTTTTATCTTAATAATATAATTATTTCTTGACAAGCCATATTTTATCTAGATATTAATTAAAGCCTTGTTTAGATCCTATCTTATAGTAAATAATATTTATTGATAATTCTTTTTTAAATAGAAGAAAATTATATCGTCATGTAGGTAATTGCTAAAAACATAAAATCAAGAATAAAGGAAAAAAATTATATATAAATAATGATTTTAAATTGATTATAATATTATCAGGGTGGATAATTTATAAACAAACAAAAATTTCCCAAATTTATATTTATTTTATTTTTACTTGACATAATACAAAATTATATTTGATATATACATTTTATGTAGAGTTAACCAGTCTATATAATTTGAACCAATAGAACTTGGAATCTTTTAAATCAGAACACATCATTCATATAAAGTATTAATACCAAAAAGATGAACTAAGTTGAATTAAAGAACTAAAGAACCTATTCAATACATTTTCTTTGACATCCGGTTCTTTCAATTAAAATTTTATTTTAATCCATTTTTTCATTAATTTACATATCTTTATTTTGATATATTGTATAATTTTGAGAAAAATGAAAAAAAAAAATTATTGGTTATCTTTCAAATTTTCTATTTAACATTTAATGATTAGAAATTTGTAAAATTGGAAAATTTTAAATTTAATTCAATATTTATATATATATATATTCATTTGTAAAAATATATATAATTCCCATTTATAATTTCAAATAAATATACTTTATAAATAAGAAGGTGCTTAAATATATTTATAGAAAATTCTTAGGGGGAAAATAAAGAAACTAAGATAATTATTCAAATTACTCTTTATGTTATGGATTTGAATAAAATTTTACCAGTGAGTTCCTTCTAGTTTACGAGATAAATAAAGATTTTTTTAAGTTTGTCATATTAACTGGTTATGAACATCGAAATGTGCCATTAAGTAATGTTTTATTGACTAATTCACTAATTATTCAGTTATTCCTAATTTTCGATTTGGGTATAGGGAAATTATTTAATTAATTAATTTTTTAATTTTTCTTTTTCCTATCTGAACTGAAAAAAACTAGAAAATTAATGGAGCCCTAAAACTAATAAAACATGGTAGCTAAATAGAATATCAATGGATTTATAGACAAATTTTAATAATTTTTATCTCGTAAACTAGAAGCGACCCGCAAAAATTGCATAAGAAAAGCTTATTTGGAATTGGTAATTGTTCACAAAACGGGAAGCTTCAGGGTTTTGGATGAAACTTTGCCAGTGGATTCCTTTTTTTAATTCCACAGAAACATTCCTTATGCAATAATTCTCGGTCTCTTCTAGTTTACGAGATAAATATTATTAAAGTTTGAGAGGTAAACTAGTTATGAAAGAGAAACCATTTAATTATGTATTATTGACTAATTCACTAATTATTAATTTATTCACTAATTTTCGGTTTTTTCAGTTTGGTTTGGATATGGAAAAGTTATTTAATTAATTAATTTTTTAATTTTCATATATGCAAACTGAACTGAAAAGAACCGAAAATTAGTGGAGCGCTCTGCTGGCCAAATGAATAAAATATGGTAGCTAAATAGAATGTAAATGTCAATTTTAATAATTTTTATCTCTTAAACCAAAAGAGACCGAGAAATATTGTATAAAGAAAGTTTCTTTGGAATTAAAAAAGAAATCCACTGGTAAAGTTTTATCAAAATCCATGACATAAATACTAATTTGAATAATTACCGAAACTAACAAAAAACAATTCAAATATAAACATTAATAAGGTTTTTTATGAATTTTAAAATTTTTCAAATTTTTTATAATGTATACATCTTAAAAACAAAAAAAAACATTAGATTAAAAGTTGAATTTTGTAGGCTAAAAGAATAATTAATTCATTTTTAAGAATATACCTATACAATTATACAATATAGATTTAAATATATGTATGTATATATTTAAAGTATATACATATACAAAGTTATATATATATAATTAATTATATGTCAATTATAACAAGGTATTTTTTGTTTGTTTTTGTATTATGCATATTGAATAAGTATGAATGTGAGGAACCCCCGAATGTGAGGTGAGTAAAATACCTGTTGCGCTGTTGCCAAACACCCGGGGGTGGCACACGCGAGTTGTGCCCGAGAATGCGGTGTTCTTGGCCAGGCACAAGCCAGTCCAATGATCGCTAAAAAGGCGAGGAGCAAAAGTGTAAGCAGGGTGATAAGCCATACCGCCTGGCTGGGACTCAATCCTAATTTCTTGCCAAAACGTTCATACCAATTGCGGGGTTTCCGCTCCTCCGGTCCTGAATCCCGGAGTGGCACTTTGACGTCCACGTCGGGTGCACTAGCGCTGTTGCCAGCGCTGTCCATCTCGTCTAATACTAAGTCCTAATGTACACCGGCACACACATCGCGACACACACTCACTCCAAACTACCTGGGATACGAAGTCAGTCAGCGCTGAACTCAAACTGATCCGCGCGGCACTGGGAGACGCAGCCACCGGAACTTCCTCTCCTTATCCCCACTCCAAAAACGCTGGCGATTTCAATGAACGGAGCTCTTGATGCCACCTTCAGGCATGCAAGCATAACTCACCAACGGCTCAAGGGCTGTTCAGGTAATCATCCCAGCCAGACATGGCATACATGCACCAGCTATCTTCTTCATTGCTTCACGCTAAAATAAGCAAATCACTTAAAAACAAATATAAACATAATCTCAGCTACCTATATATATAAATTTTTTTTAATAAATATTTTGAAATCAATTTATAGGTAATTGATTCTATTTATTTATAAATTGAAATTTAATTTCAATTAATAAATTGATAATATTAATTACATTAATATAATAATTTTCTAAACAAAATTCTATTCTATTTTTTTAAGCTTAAGTTTTAATTTTTATAATAGTTATAATATTTATTTAATCACAAAACGAGAATTTCTTTGAAGGTCGACATTGGATCCACCCCAACCAAACGCAGCGTTGTCGAATGGGATACTGAACGCAAGAGGGACGAGGGGCTAAAAGAGAGAGTATTTTTCGCTCTTGGGTCTCCTTGCATTCTTTTGTCCTGGACCGAATTCCCATCCAACAGTTTAACTTAAACGGCTTAATCATGAAAAATGAAGAAAATTGGATATTGAATGGAAATGGAATGTCATCGTTATTGCATCAGCAATCACAAATATTGAAATAAATTGATAAATAAAATATACGATTGATTTTATTTTTTTTTATTATAATAAGATCTCCTAATTAAAACAAAAAAAAAAATTAAAATGATTTTTTATTAATTAAAAAAATTAATAAATAATAATAAAAAATAAAAATCTAATGAATAATGAATAAATAGCCTATCCCTAAATATATTCTAATTTATGTTTTTTTACATTGATTTTAGTTTTATAAAACTAATTTTTAAAAAATAGAAAAAGCTGATGACATATAATAAAATATTGACGTTATATATAGTAAACAAAGAATGATTAAATTGCATAAGCTATTTTTACAAGAAGAAATAAGAGAATAATGTTAAGATAATATGGAAAGAAAGCGATAAAGTTACAAATATTTAGAAAAATCTCCAGACCATTTTTATATTATATTACTTATCATTATATATCTATTTATTTATAAGGCTTAATTAATTTTAACACGTTTCCCTCTCTTATCCTCGTTTAAAGAAATATATTTTGGTGAATGTTATTAGTTTTATTTTGATTTATATGTTTTTATTACAATAACATTATTATTAAGTATTGAGATGTTATTAAAATATTAAATTATGTTATATCACAGTACAATAGAATGATGATTAAATTCGTAATACATATTTTTCTTGTGATTTATTATATTACTTTCAATATATTAATAATGTATCATTATAGTTTTTGAATTTTCCTTTTCTTAAATGAAATGTTACCACTGCTTCTGTCAGCAGGCAACTATCAGCTGACTTCTGTCTAAATGTGAACCAGCTGGGTCTTTTAGTTTTTGTTTGACATCCATTATTAGCAGACTTCCTCGTAATTTGAGAAGAAAATAGAAAAAAGTGAATTTCGTGCGCACATTAATGTTTGGCGTTGTTTAACCGCAATATGGACGAGTTTTTGCGACGTTTTGTAACCGTGGATGAAACGTGAATTCACCATAACAAACCAGAGACCAAACAGCAGTCAAAACAGTGGTTCTTACGGGGTGAATCGGCACCAAAGAGGGCCACGACAAATTTTATTTTTTTGGAAGGGATAAAGAAATTGGAGAAACATTGGACGAAGTGTATAGAGCTCAAAGGAAACTACATTGAAAAATAAGATATTTTTTTATCAAAAAACCTGGCTTTCATTCGAGAAGTCACGGACTTATTGACCTGCCCTTCGTATTTAACCAGAAGTACTAATGAAACATTTTTTTAAGAAAGTAATATAAACTATAATTAATAAGTAGTAGATTATACCAGTATTCCTCAGTGAAACAGGTGTATCAATAACAACTTTTTAGTCCTGAATAAGAACGCAACTAGTGTTGATAAACATTCAATTTAATATTAAATTTCTAATTATATTTTTCCTTCGCTGCTATTTCTTTCTCCAACTATATATACTAAAATTAGATTTGGAAAAAAATAATTTGATGGATCTAGTTGATGAAAAAATCCAAAACTACGGCCACACATATAGCATTTTCAAGCAGCTGCTAGGTAGCAGCACTATGCAACTGAGATTCAACTATCAGGCTTTTCTCTGCCAGTAAAGAAGAAATCATATGATGATGGCTTAACAACCGAAATCCACATCAATCAAATATCAATGATAAACTTGAAACTTCACTAAATTTATGATTAAAAATAATTATATTTATATTTTTAAAATTTTTAATTATAGTTTACATATTTTAATTTTGTTATTTGTAGAATAATATTAAGTTAACTATAATATAAAAATAGAATCTAATCTACCAACTAATTATTTGAAAATAAATATATAATTTTTAATGATAATTATAAATGTCAAAAAGTTATTTTACAAAAATAAATAATAATAAAAAGAAAGAAAGAAACATGAGAATTGACATGTTTATATTGTTTCCTTCCCGGCGCTTGGGACCGAGAGAATTGCAATTAAATCCAATGCTGCCGTTTCATAAGATCTTCTGTCGAAGAGAACAACGAGACTTAATTCTCTGAAGATGTCCTCTTTTTGCCAGTGTTAGTGCATATAAGGCAGCGAGACATTTCTCTCTCCCTCTTCTTTCAAAGATACAAAGAAACAGGTCTAGTAAAGAGAAATAACATTAATTTCTTGTCTGCTAACTTTATGACTCTTTGAAAAATCGTGGTCATCGAATCCAATTCACATTCATATTCTGATGTTATAAAATAAACAATCTGAGAATTTTTTTATTAAAAAATAATACAAATCAGTTATATGGAAACATACATATATATATATATATATATTGTGTTCCTTATATTCATCTATCAATCTTAAACAAGAGGATGATAGGTATAAAATCTAACATATATTTATTGTTGATTTGTTTAGATTGTTTTTAATTGATTAGAATCTATTTTGATGACACCTTTCTCATATTTTAAAATAGGAACTATTATCTCTTCTAAATGTATTTCTTTAATCATAGTTCATCCTTTGTATCCATATTATCTCCTCTTCTCTTATTTTTTTATATTTTTCATTTTGTTAAATTAGAAAAAAATCTGGAACGTCTCCACTCGACTATCTCGCAAATTTGAATTGAATAATTAACATATGTATTATATTTAAATTAAATTAAATTAATTATATAAATTATAAATTAAAATTAATAAATAATATTTATTAAACCAGCGCGTGTTGGACTCTTTGTTGGTGGTGATTGTTAAAAAATTAATTCCGGTACTTTCAACGATTCAAATCAAACTAAAATTCTATATGTAGGAGTTTTATACAATTATTAATCATGTGAAAAACTATCAAACATATATCTTTATTTCTACTGTCACTTTAGAGCAGGGGTCAGTAAACCTTTTTAGGAAAGAGCCAAATATAAAAATTTTAAAGATCTGGATATGTTAAAATATATATTTTAATGACCTAAAGAAGAATCTAATAAAAAATAAATTTTAAATTAATTAATTAAATAATACATTTTGCATTAATGTGATGAATGTAATTAGAATTATAAAAGCGAGAAGGCTACGATGGGCAGGACACGTGGCTAGAATGGCAGACGTTTTCCAATCAGCCTCCCCACAAATATATTTTTCGCCATTCTTTCCTCTCCCATTCTAGCCACCTATTCTATTAATTTAGATACATTTTAGGAAATTGTTAAACTATTAATGAATAAAATTTAGATTTCGTTTAAATATTTGTTCTTATATATATATATATATATATATATATATATATATATTATATCAAATTAAATTAATCATTTTATGAGTTTTATTTGTTTATGTATATTATGCAAAAAAAGGGAACCGACCACATTAGACTAGATACAAAATATACATATTTATTGAATTAGTCCTATTCGGAGTGATGATGCGAAAGGAAATATCATATTATAGTAGGAGTAATAGAGATATACTAAAATAATTTACATTGCTGAATATCTAATATATATAATACTAAGGATGTGTAATTTTTGAGCCATTTCCGTCAAATTCAAAGTTAAAAATTCATTTAAACTTAGATGAATAGTTGAAAGACGAAACCTTACTGGTTTGGAAGTCCAGTTTCAAAATACACTTTTATTAAAAAAATTAAATAATTAACACCAAACAGAAGAATATATTCAAGAGCTTGTAAAAAAACCATTCGAGATTGATTGATTGAGAATATTTTATTATCAAATGAAAAATTTAAAAGTTATGCTGATAATTTTCATGATACATTCATTTAAATTATAATCGAATGGAAACAATTTTCTGTAGAATTCGAAATATAATTCTGAATGGAAAACGATAATGAACAAATACACTAGCAAGGATTAAATGTATTCATGTATTGTAAGTTGATAGGAGCAGTGTTACCATTTCATTTAAGAAACAGGAAACTCAAAAATTCACGGATTTATTGACTTGCCCTCACATTTTATTTATATGATCCTATTAAGTTTGCTTTAAATCTTTGCATATAAATTTATATTTAATTGGAATAATATTATATTGAAATTATTATCATTTGAATCGAAATTGGTAGAAAATAGTGTATTTAAACTCTTATAACCGATTGCAAAGAAAATATTCCTAATGATGTTTTAAAGCAATTTCATATACGTATGTATATATATACTCAACAACATCAATATAACAAGTTTTTTTAAAATTTTGTAAAATAAATAAATGAAATGGTTAAGTCCTATATTTTTTGTTAATTAAATATTTGCGAATAATATTTCTATTATATGTCAATTACATAGAAGGATTTTATTATTTATTTTTCTATTAATAATTTGTACTCTAATTTAGTTTTTAATTTTCTTGGCTTCTATTCACACTTTATTATTTTATTAAAAATTATTTTATTTATAATTTTTATATCACTGAATTATTTATTTAATATATAATATATGTTTTTTATTCTTTTAATAATATTTACTTTTTTTAAAAAAATATTGTTAAATTTTATATTCCAATCAAGTTTGTTCACTTTCGATTCGAATGAAAAGGAATGAATTGAAATGTTGAATCTTGATACATTTCATTTCGATCGAATTTATTTTTATTATGTGTTTATAAATATATAATCAATTCGATTGAATAGAGAGAGAGAGAGAGATGTTTTATTATTTATAATTTCAATTACTAAATAAAAATAAATTTAATTTTAATTAATTTTATTTTTCCGCAATTGAAGGGTGCGTTCATGTCTCCGTGCAGTTGATAGAAATTCGAGCTGGATCGTCCTTTAATCCTCTCTCCTTTCTTTTCTAACTACATTTAATTTCATAATATAATGAAAAAACTCATTTTTCATTAAATCATACTATGTTTTATCTAAATTTTGTAAATTTAAGAAATTTCCTTCACTCAACAATATATTTTAAATTTTTTACGGTGGTATTTTTTAAAAAAATGCAAATTAAATACATATTTATATACCACTAGGTTTTATATTATTAATTGATATGTACCACTCATTTCCATTACTTACATTTCCAGCCTTTTTAAAAAATAAAATTCTAGAAATTTTTTTTTGGAGTGCCAGACTAACACTGACTAAAACCCGGCTATCCGCTACATTCCCCTTCCGGAACCGCTTGGCGCATTACTTCAGAAGAGGTGGGTGGTCGTTATCTCTTTTTAATCTTTATTTGAAAGAATGTTTTTGCAGAGATTTGCAATTGCGTTCCAGTTATTTTGACTCTCCGTCATTAGAAGTACCATGTTGTCTGGGAAAAGTGAAGTACCGAGCATTGTGTGTGTGTTGTTACTGCGGATCTTATATCCTTCCATTTAGTGCAGTGGAAAATTGTATGGTCCGGGGTTCTATGGTCTTGCATGTCCTGCATTGGTCATCAGTGCTGAGTCCCATTTTATTTAGGTAGGATCCGAACTTTCCATGGCCACTCTAAGCCTGGGTTAGAAAATAGTCCAAATTTCCGTGTCTACGATTGTACCATACTTCCAAGTTTGGATTTAGACGGCAAGTCCACCCTCCTTCCTCCGCGTTTTCCCATAACTGTTGCCATCT
Organism: Labia minor; assembly: GCA_963082975.1. Taxonomy (NCBI): domain Eukaryota; kingdom Metazoa; phylum Arthropoda; class Insecta; order Dermaptera; family Spongiphoridae; genus Labia; species Labia minor. The sequence goes on from OY720344.1 coordinate 85,186,376, forward strand.
TTGCAACATCCACGTTCTATTCAGAGTCTTAGATGTTGGGTCTGCTTTATGCTTGTATGATCTTTCGTATGCTAGTAAATCTATCGGAGGGACAGCCGCAAGGACTTGGACTGCTACTGCCGACACCGTTCTATCCGCGCAGCAGACTCTAATAAGAGCACATCTCTGTGTCTTAATTAGTAATTATTTATATTTTTTTTATTTTCAGAACGCTGGGGCCGCGTAGAGCAGTATGGAGTTAACAACAGAGTTGAGAATTTTCCTCTTGTCAGTACCGGGTCCGTTTATTCTGGTTGAATTACATGTTGTCCCCATGATAGACTTTTGTCAATTATGACTCCCAAGTATCTAATTGAATTCTTTGGTTGAGTTAATGTACCCAGCACATCTTCGACCGAATTTGTTTTATTTATTTTTATATTAATGTTTTATCTTGTATTTAGTATTAAAATTAAAAAATAATTTTTTTTTTTTGATAATAAATTAAATTTGTTATCTCATTATTAAATTTTATTTTTTTCTGAAGTCAAATGAAAATTGTTCTTCAACTTTATAAATTAAATATTATATTTGAACTTTTGCAGCATTATGTATTAACCATATAAAAATATTAAATAAATACATATATAATTTACTAAATAATTAACTCTCATCAATTAAAATTAGAATGAAATTGATTTAATCATCAAAAGATTCAAAAATTGAATTCTTGGTATTATTACTAATAATTAAGGGCATATTGGCATTACAAGCCATTAAGGCTTCATCAAAACTTTGGCGTCATTAGTTTAATAAATCAAATAAATTACATAATTAAAATATATATCTATAAACAAATAGTAAAAAAAGGTAATATTATATGATAAGTATTAATTAAATTAAAGTTAATATGAAATCAGAGAAAGATATATATAAATAATTATATTTTGATCTGGATAAATAGGTTTGACTTAATTATTGTAGAAGACAAGATTTACCTGATGATTGCAAGTTTAAAATTCATGCTACTTGATCACTGTCATTATCCGTGAATGTTTGTGCTTTTATTCATCCCCTGCTCGGTAGGCCACCAAACCTCCATGCCTTCGTGTAGGCGTCTCCTTTCCAATTTTCATTAATAGACGAGTTTTGTGGTGATCCAGTAGAGTCCGCCACAAGATGCTTGAGGGTAATTGGCTGTATCCCTGACAGTCGCGGCCCAGCCGGGCGACGGGCAACCTCGATAGAAATGAAGCCTCGTCGGCCCCCTTCGTTTAAAGTGCGACATCGAAGTGCCTCCGTCGCATTTCTTACTTCGAAATTCAACGCGTTAGCCCTCGCCTCCGAATCAGCATCCCAAGTTACTCGTCGTCGTGCCATTCGGTCGGGAAGTTCGCGGCGGTCCCAGGTCAATTCTAATGGAGTTCACGTGGCCAAGGCCAGGATGCGATTTGAAGCGGACGAGGTGATCTACGATGACGCTGGACCGCCTGAGAAGGAGCAACTCCAGCCTAATCAATCCTTCCTATGGGGTGGGAGAATATCCAAGCCGCCAGAAGAGGATCCTTACGACGACGTTGGTCCTCCGGTGAGTTGTCATTCCACACATTCCTACATCCATTTCTAATCAGCTGATGGATAATAAATATATAAGAACATAACTCTTAGCAAATTAAAAAAATAAATATAATATTTTTAAACTATGTTAAATATATATAAAATTATAATAAACTTATTATGTTATTTTATTAAGTTTTATTGAATTTCTATTCTTGATAATAACAAATATTTGATTGCATTTTTATCTATTTAATTTTAATTTATTCCAACTTAAAACTAATTTGATTTTGATTGTTAAAAAATTTTACTAAATTTTGTTATAATAAGTATTTTTAAAATATTAATATATAATATAAAAATATTAATTTATTTAATATATCTTTTAATAATTTAAAAATTTAATTATTAATTTTTAATTGAAGTAATACTTAATTAAATAAATAAATTCATTAATTATTTTATTGTTTATATTTATATATATTATTCACCTTTTTTTATTTTCAAGAAATATAGGATTTTATTTTGGAATTGGAATTTGAATTTTTATTATATTTTTCTACGATAATTACCTTATAAAATTAATACAAAAATAAACATGATTTTTTACATTAAGTGATTTATATATACTTATATATATATATTATTAAAAAAATATATTTAACATGAAATATAATTGTTTCATAAATTTTCAAAACAAAATTTCTTAGTTATACGAAATAACTCAACTCTCATTCTTAATCAAAAACCAAATTATAGAATAGGCTAGAACTATAATTCCTTAGATATAATAATTTTCATTATGCATTTTTATTTATTATCAATTCATTATTATGAAAGAGTTGCATTTGTTATCTGACTTCCCACATCAATTCTTATAAATAAAAAATTATTATCGCTTTATAATAAGTATTTATTCGTATGTATATAAAAACAATAGATGAATATTTAACAAATATATAAAATAAATATTAAAAGATATTATCATCAATATACGATAAAGATATATTTTTTATTGATTATAAGGAAGTTTTTTTTTAATTATTAATTATACTTAATAAGTTAATAAATTTCGATTCAATTAATTCATTAAATATATTTTTTATTTTATTATATTTTTAATTAATTAAAAATGGCGTAAACGTGCATATTGTATATACATCGTTAGGAAGAATGTAACAAGAAAAAAAAGGAATTGTTAAATTTTCATTAATTTATTAAAAAATTTTATCAACATCTTACAATCTAGACAATTTAGGAAGTCAAATTATAATCTTTTGAGTGATAGTAGAATTATTTAATCACACTTGAAATTATTTTCTAATTTTTCCAAATATCTAAATATTTATTCTATAATTAGATTTTTTTATAAGTAGGGTGGGGATTCCCATAGCCTACTGTTCGCTAATAATAATATTATTCTGCACAGGCAAAAAGACAATTATTAAATATTTTTATTTGTTTATTGTAACATTGATTTTTGTAATATTAATTTCATAATTAATAAAAAAAAACAATAATTAAATGTAAAATTTTTTGGATTTTGAGTACTTATATTAATATTAAAAATATATTTATGATATCTTAATTAATAACGATGATCAATCGATATATAATTGACATATTAATCGTAGGACTAAAAAATAATTATTTTTATTTTATATATGATAATATAGACAGTCGTTAGATTCATTCTCTTAAAAAAAATTAATTGAATAATTAACTTTATGATGATAAGAAAAATTATTTCTTTAATTTATATTTTTTTAAAATTTACTTTTAAATTAATTTTAATGTTGATAAGATTGCAATTCAACTCAAAAAGAAGGAAAGATGCAAAAATGAATAAATAATTACTAACTCATTATTTTAGATAATATTTTGATAAAAAAAATGTTTTATGTATTTATTTTGATATCCTCTTAGAAAATATGAAAGATTAGTTAAGGCAAATTTATGATAAAATTGAAAAATAAATAAGTAGCTAAAAGAGTATATAAATGGGTCTTAAACTTTCTCGAAAACGAGTATAAATATTTTGTGATCGTGCCTTCACATATTCGATTAGTTAGAAAGAAAGTTCTCAGAACTTATCTAGATCGTCAACTAAAGTCTTGCCATTTGGAACGTTCATCTAATGAAACTTCTATTAACGAGGTTTATTTGCTTTTACTTTATCATTAAGTTCAAAAAAACAAATTTTCTAAGTTATGTGGATTTCTTGAATACCATTTAATCAATTTTGTTGAAATCCGTATTTATGTAATAATAATTTAAACTACTCCACTGTCTAAACAGAATTTCTCATCAAATATAATTTTTTTTTCAGTTTATTGGATCGTAATTGAAATCATCCTTAAAAACCATTTTATTACATAAAATTGTAATTTCTTATTTATATTGTATACGATTCTATAATATAAAATTTCATTAAAACCTGCTTTAATGGGAGAGATATTTTTGATTTCTTTAAAATGACACAAATTAATTAATTAATATTTATAAAAATAAATTTATAATATACAATTTTAATTGACTTTATATAAGACTCAAAATTTTGAATTATATAATCGTGTACTCAACAATTTTTTCCTTTTTAATGTAATGTTTAAAATTATTCATTATTAGATTAATGTATGCATTAAATTTTTAACTTAATTCTTGTATAATGCAATGAAATTCAATGATTATATGTATCTTATCTCCTTATACTAGCAAAAATTATATATTTATATAAATGTACTTATAAATATATTTGTATATTTTTGAGATATTTTATCGGGATATCCGGATTTTTTAAAATTCATACAATATAATTTAAAAAAAAATCGATCTGTATTAGTTTCAGCCTTGGGAAAAATCATCTTAGTTTTTTCTTAATTAATGGTATTCAATGCTGTTATGGTTTCACCAGAGACATCAGCGTCTCCACAGAGACAAATGTCTTCCGTCATAATATTTTTTTAATATTTAGAATTCTTTAAAATGTTTAGTTTGTTTTTAATTTAATTTTAAAATAAAATTTAAAATATTTATTTTAATAATATTTTGGAATTAAATTACGAAATATATATATCATATTCCTCTCGAAAAGCATATTATTTATCATGAAGATAGCAACAGAATAGTATGATACATATGAATAAGTATATAAATGAGGAAACGTTAAATATTATTTCTTTTATTTAAGGAAGCAATCGTGGGAAGCTTTTAATAAATTCTTATAAAATGTATTATACTAAAAATTTTCTGGGTTTTTCAAAAAACAAAAGAGGAATAGTAGAAAGGTGGATATTCATTATCAACGCCCCAGTGAATTTATATTTTTAGAAAACCCCGAATAATCTTAAAACAATATTCAAAGTCCGTAAAGAATATTTTGTTTAAACTACCGATCATGCGCTTGATGTACCAGGAACTTTAATTTATAAATTAATTCTTGTTTAATGAGATCAAATTCAACGATTATAGTTGACAAGTATTTCTTATTATACTCAGGTAACCTCTCATTAAAATTTGATTTTCAAATTTCATTCACCATGACCTTCTTCTAACCCCAATTTATATTTTCAAAGGAGAGGCGAAATGTTAACATAAGATTTCATAGTCATCTCACCTTGACATAACTTGGCTTTAAATATTTTTACCCTGGTACTGGCAGATGTTACTGGCTTTATTTTTTAACATATCAAAGAAAATTAATTATCTACAAACCATAACCCACTCATAAGAAGAGAAAATTTTACTTTTCCTCCCTTCTTCTCTATTATTATTATTATTGTGATTCAAATCAATAATCTTTATCTTAGACATATTTGACAAATTTTTGATTATAACATTTTTATATAATCAAATATACTATCCAATCGTTTATGTAAAGATTTATTTATTAAACTAGTTATTTGAATTTAGTGAATTTGTAGGCAATCCCGTTCAGAAAATTTAAATAAAATTAACTTCTTATTATAGATATGGCAATTATTCAAGTAAACGCCTGTTCGTGGATTTGGATAATAATTTTCCAGAAGGGTTCCTTTTGCAATTCCAAATAAACTTTTCTCAAGAAATTTTTTCTAGTTTACGAGATAAAAATTATTAAAATTTGCATATAAATCCAGTGATATTCTATTTAACTACCATGTTTAATAAAGAGGGCGCACTAATTTTCGGTTTTTATAAGTTCGGTTTGGATTTATGAAAATTAAAAAAATAATTAATTAAATAATTATTCTATATCCAAACCGAACTTATAAAAAACGAAAATTAGTGAATAAGTGAATAATTAGTGAATTATCAATAAAACATTAATGGAACATTTCGACATTCATAACTAATCTGTCAAACTTAAAAAATCTTTATTTTAATAAATTTTATCTCGAAAACTAGAAGAGGCCCAAAAAAATTTCATAAGAAAAGTTTATTTAGATTTGCAAAAGGAACCCACTGGTAAAGTATTATCCAAATCCACGAAAATGAGTTTACCTGAATAATTACTTATCATTAAATAGGGTAAATGTACCAGTAGTTGACACTTGTACATTTAATATCGGATAATATGACTTATTTCTGTCTAAACATTTCTAAATGCGCGCTATATGAAAGTAATTTCTTCTCTATTGAAGATGTGTAAATATAAAAGTTTTGAATCACCGTCTGAGTAAACGGCACAACATTTACTTTTTATAAAATCTAACAAATGGATAATTTAATATTTTGTTCTTCGAATGCTTAAAGAGGCAAATCATTTTTTTTTTTAGTATTGACATCAATATTACAATATTAAATATTATTAATTGAATGTATGTGTCAAGTACTGGTGCTTTTAGATGCTAATGTAAAAAGAAATAGAAAAAATAAAAGAAATAGAGAAAATTGCATTGATTTGAAAAAAATTCTTCATTAATAACCAATGAATCATATCACCCAAAACACAAATTAATATCTGATAAAAAAAATAGAAGATATCAAGTTTTTCTCATAAAGTTGTCCTTATAGTGTCAACTACTGTACATTCACCTTATATTTTCGAATCTAGAAATAAAATTTATCACTAATCAATTTTTAAAATATAGTTTGAAAAGGGTAGAGATACCCTTATGACAAAATTGGGAGGTGGTGGGGAGAAGGCAACTGGCGCATTACTACCTTCACAATTTATCATAATTTCGCACACACAAGTGATTAGAAATTATTTAATAAAATAATACAATAAATAAAAATGTTTATTCATCAACCATTTGCTTCATTCAATCATCCCGTTTCAGAATCTATATTAGTAACTTTTGACCATCAGATTAAACATTAAAAATAATTTCGTTCTGGAGAAATCGACTTGAAAATTAATACAATTCAATGAATAGATTTAAATATGAATAAAACCAAAATTTACTCACTTTCTTTGTTTATATATTGTAATTAATTTATTACAAATGTCTGAAAGAACAAAAATGAAGTTGTTTCTTTATCAGATGATTTTTAATTACATTCTAAATTAAAATATCTCGTCGTAATTTGGTTTGAAAAGAAGCACCTACTCTCTAACAAAACGTATCGTAATTAAATTCTGAATCTTCTTAACACGGCCTGATTCCAAATGAAATGTAACGTTAGATAACCTTAAAAAGCAAAACACTAAAATTTCAATAACTGTTCAAAAACGATGATATTAAAACAAAATAAAGAAATAAAAAATTGAATATCATATAAACCTTAATGACATTGATTTCTCATCTTTATTACTAGTTTATTTTATTTTTAAATATAATAAAAGAATAATTTCAAGATGTATTGAAAATGAAAAAAATAAACTAAATAACTATTCCCTTGCTACAATAATACAAGACTTCTCCCAGGAACTACAATTTAATTGCAAATGTAATATCTAATATTTAATGTTTAAATTTAATTATATTCAAGATAACAAGCATGATAGAAATTTTTTTTTCTTAAGAAATTGATTTTTACTTTTTACTATCTCGCCAGATATAGTATTGCGATCACGAAAATTTTCGATATCGAGATTTTGATGGTTTTATACATTTTGAAGGTCCCTGGATCATTTTCACTAAGGTTGAGAACAATGTCTCTCTCTCTCTCTCTGTGTGTGTGTATGTAAACAAGATTATGCAAGAATAATGAAATTTGGTACACAGGCATTATTCCAAATTCATGGTTTTCTATCAATTTATGAGAAATGTAGCGTTGAATATAGATACTTTACTATCTAAAAAATTAAAAAAATTTTCGATTGCAAAGTCAAAAAGTACCAAAAACTTTACTTTATAAAAAAAATAAAAATAAAATTCTTTTCATATGATAATGATTTTTGTGAATGTAAAAAAGATATTAATTTGATCCAAAAGAACTTGAACCTACATATTATAACACAATTTTAAATATTTCAATTTTTTAAATAATAAAATTTTTTTTTTTTTATTTTATTCTACAATTTTATAACCAAACGACACAATACGAGCGACGTTAAACGAGGTTTACATGTATTATAATTGATTTAGAAGAAATTTTAAATAGATTTAAAATTGAAAATAGTATAAAATAGATATAAATGAAATACTGTATATATATATACGTGATAATTATTATAATATTTATTATTAGATTTATCAATAACAGAAAAATATAAAAAAATAGTAGTGTTTAGTTTGATACACCAAAAAAATCTTTAGTTAAATGGAATTTAAAATAATCTTTAATTGGAAAATTTTCTAAAGATAAGTAAAGGATTATTTATGATTAGAAAATAAATCTTAAATAGTAGTTATATTAATTGTAAGTATAATAATAAAAATCTAAAGGATTCCGATGTTTATTTACGTTATACTCATAATATTCCAAAAAAAATATTAATCTTATTGTAAAGTTTATGTGACTGATTGAATGAATAAGGGTGCCTTGTAATTGTATTTAATAAGTATAGAATTTATAAAATGGTACTAAATAAATTCAATTCATTAAATTAGAAAGAAATACGGTTTTTGTAGAAATTAACGATGTGAAAAATAATTTTTAACAAGAAACTTAAAGATGAAATATTATTTTCTAATTTTTCTATAATATAGAAAAAGAAAAATTTATTATTTTGAAGGTTTTATATATTCTTTTCTTTTTTCCTTTTGATGAATTGTTTTTCTATTGGATTATTCGGTTTTATGACTCTACTTCAAAGGGATTCTATACGCCAATGATATTAGCAAGCAATAATCTAACACTCCAATAGGCAAACAGAAAACAAAACAAAATGGCGAATTCTAAAATTTGTCTAACAACTTATATATAAATTATATATTATATTATTTATATTATATTAAATAAATATGAAATTTTGTCGACATATCTTCGATCTCACGATTATAAATATGAAGAATAAGCATTTAATATAATTTTAATTTAAAGTCATATTAAACACATATTTTTTTTTTTTTGTGAAATATATTTTGAAGATTACTCCTCCCCTTCCTCAATTATAATTTATTTAGATATATTCAGAAGATTTGAATTAACTTAACTTTTTGAAAAGAAAAATATTTTTTAAAAATAATATCTATATCTCATTCTTTTTTTAATTTATCTATATAATTAGTTGATTTAAAAAAAAATTACTTTAAGTAAATTACCTTTAATAATTAATATATATTTATAAATAGATAGATAAATAGGAATATAAATTGATATTTTTAAACTTTGTAGGTATATACGTATTTATGATTTAGAAAATTATACAGAGATTTCTTATGAAAATCCATGTATGAAAGGAGGGCTTTTGAAAATTGATTTTATGCAATTCATTTATTCAAAAATTTTAATTGTTTTATTTTAATTAAATTAATTAATAATAAGTAAGATAATATCCAAATCAAAACTTTAAAATGGTTATCATTAGATTACTATTATTATTATTATTATTATTATTAATACTACAGGAGAAAGCAATGTTTATTTTAAAAACCGAAGAGTGAAAGAAAGTGAATACCTGGGACCGATTATAAAATTTTTAAGACCCAATAAAACAACTGTTTAGTGGAAATATCTTGAAATTTGAAAAAAGCCCAAAATTTTTTCACGTCCAAAGCATTTTTCACAAGTATACGCAACACATTGGTAACCATGCTTGCTTCTTGCATACCAGCTGATTTCTAAAGTTTTCTTATATATATATATTATTTTTGAATAAAAATCTATTTCCTAATTGACATTCATTTAAAATGAGAATATTTAGAATAAATGATATAATTTGAATTATATTTGACTAATAAAAATAAATATAAAACTTTATATATTTGAATTCATTGTCTCTGTGAAAAGAAATATACATTATCAGATGAACATTTAATTCTTATCAAGAATTTAATCACAAAAATAGAAATAAAAATAGAATGAATAGATTAGAATAGTTCAAAAGAAAAGATGAATTTTAAATTATTTCGAAAAGTATTTATTTATTCATCAATATCCATTTTGTCCCCTTCAAAGTAATTCACCTCAGATATAATGCTCTTATGCTAACGTTTCTTCCAATCGACGAAGCACTTCTGAAATGCGCTTTTCGGTATGACCATCAGCTCGTTCTTCGATTCCGACTTTATCTCATCAATTGTGGAAAAACGCTTTCCTTTCATCTGGTGAATAGGGTGGGTGAGGCATGATTAAGGTGTTATTTTTGGCCAAAAATCACGAACAAGCAATCATGTGTAGGTGGTTCATTATCGTGATGAAGAATCCATCATTTGTTTTTCCAAAATTCCAATCGTTTCAGCTGTATTCTTCACGCAAACGTTGTATAACTTTCTTGTAGTATTTCTTTTTTTTTGAAGTAAAAAATTGAAGAACACACAAAAACTTTTTCAGTTGTCAAAAACAAACTACTAAACCAAAATGACTGATAAGGGAAACGTATGTGTACCAACATAACCAAAAAAATGTTTTGATAATCGAATTGTCACAACCCGCGAAAATGAAAAATTCACCTTTTCCATTGAACAGACCTCGTTTGTAAAATTGTAGGCAATTAAAATGAGAATAGTATAATGGATGATATTCATAATAAATGGACAAACCAAATTGTAATTGTATTAGTATAATTAATACCCTGTAAGTAAAGTATAAAAATTATTTTTAAAAGTACCTATAACTGTACATAAATAATAAGATAAAATAACTGTTACTATAATTATTTTTTTCATTTTTTTATCCATAAATTTTATATTGAATCAATATACTTAGGTGTTTTAAAATTTATGAAGACACTTATTTATATCTATAAGATTTATTCATACCTGGATACATAATCAAAATAAATCTAGCAAAAATAAATATTCTACAGAAAATAAAATTATCAAATCTATTAACTGTTTGTTTATTTGTTTGAGTATATAGAGAAAAATGTTGATTCTTTCATCGACATCTGGTAAACACAAAGATTAAATCTTAAGTGTTCCGCTCTTTTCAAGGAATTCATTTTTATAAACATTGGCTATCAATGACTGGCATTTGTATTGGGTTTCCATTGAGTTCCATAACACATGTTCACTTACATTTTACTATTGGAAATATATATAGTATATATATAAATTGTTTCAATTTTTTCTTTTTGTGACTGATGGGAAATGGAATACCAAACACCTTAATAATACCAATTAATTAAATATAAAAAAAAATTAATTATTCAAATTGGAATTTTTGTAATTATATTGATTTGAAAAGAGAATGTATTTAATTTAGTTTATATAACATTTCCGGTATACTCTCAGTTTGTTATCAAGTGTTGAGTGATGTATCGAGAACTAAACAAATCCAATTTTCACTACATTATACAATCATCAATTCTATTATCACATAATGAAATAAATCAAAGGAAAAAAAACCGTTATTTATACATTTAAAATAAAATGATACCATCAAAAATTAAAATTTTAAATGCGAATAAAATTTTTTTAAATTTTATTTTCAATTTGAATCTAAGAAAATATCAATTTTAATTTTTAAAAGCTAATTTACTGAGCTTTTACGGATAAATAAATAATAAAATTTAAAATTTAGAAATAACATGTAATAAAATATATTTGGATTAATATATTAAAATTGATTTTATTATTGTAAATGGTAGGATGAGTTTGAATACTACTAATTCGCATCGGTCTCTGTCCGTCCGTCTGTGAGGACAGACAGTCTAATGATAACAAAGTTTTACTTTACTTCAGGTCTGTCTGTTTGTCTGTCTTATGACAAATTGAAATCGATTTTTCATCAACTTTAAATTGAGCTAGACTTTTTAAAATTTTTATATATATTTCAATGGATCTCTAGAATGTATGGAAGAAATATAATTGAATTATAATTAATTAATTGTAATATAATTAGCGATTAATTACTTTTGGTAACTAATTTCTTTTGTATTGCTCCGATTAATTATTTTTCAGCGGAATCTGAAGCATAAATATTGATTTCAGGATAGATTTTTATTTTGAAAGTAATTAAAAATATTTTATAGAATTAAATTAAATGATGAATTCTTATTAAACATGTTTAATGAAGTAGGGGTAGGTTTCCCCTCAAATGACATATTTTCGTATAACATCATCTTTTCTATTTCTCTTTTTATATTAAATAAATTTATCGAATTAAAATTGCACTAAAAAGAATAAAATAATATCAATATAAAAAAAATTTTTATCATAGACTAAAAAAATTAAAATAAGTTTTCTATAAGCCTGACATAGTTTCTGGATGAATTGTTTCGTATTCAACGAAAAACATTGGACGCTTTTAGTTTTTATTTGCTTTCTATTTTATTTCTATGCAATTAAATTCCTTTATAGAGCTATAATTTATATAAATACTTAAATACCACACTAAAACACTTCATTTACAAGTAACACTATTTCTTCTAAAATAATCAATTGTTTTGAATTTGATTGATAATTTAATTTGATTAATTAAAGAAAAATTCTTTTAAAATTTGTTACATACTTTGGTATAAGTATATTAAAGTGAAAAATAATAAACTCTTAAAATAGCTCTCAATCTATCAATTTTATTGCATAATAAAATAATTTGTCAGTTTATGTATTTAATAAAATTTTTATTATTACAAATATTTGACTTATGCCCAACATTTTTCGTTAAATATAAAGCAATTCATCTATAAACTTTGTCAGGCTTATAGAAAAATTATTTTATTCTTTTTGGTCCATGAGAAAAACGTTATAAATTATTCAAATCTGGACTATTAATTATTTCCAAAAATATTAAATTAATTATAATTTTATCATTTAGTCATTTAGTATAGAAAATAAATAATTTAGAAATAGTAAAAAATGTGGAATATCCATGCACACAGTAAAAATATTTGCTTTTATTTTAAATATTTCAAAATTTCATATATTTTTTTTCCAAAAATTAAGAGTAAAATTCCACTCCATTATTACTTATAGTTTAAAATCAAGACAGGAATATTTTATATTAATTAGATAAATATTGTTTGGATTAATTATGCAGATATTTATTACCTCTATAATAAATTAATGAAATACATAAACATATTTCATATAAAATATAATGAAATAAAAAAAATATTTTTTTAAATGTGCTTCAAATTATAAATGTTATTGGTGTAAGATTATAAAAAAATTGTAGAAAAAATTAAACTTAAATTAACATTATAAACATAAATGTTTTAATTAAAATAACCTTCAACCTGAAACCTAAATTGTAACTGAAATTGGTTCCTTTTGATTATGAGTCTTAAATTTACACTTGCTCTATTTTCGATATTGAATTATTATATATCGTAATCGGAGTTCCAATTTAAAGCTAGGCATATATCCGTAACAAATATTCACCATTCATTCCAATACAACTATTATTATTAACAATAGATTTTACACTTGATTTTATATCTTATCATCAACGTGAAAATCCATCTTATCAATAAATACCAACGGCAATTACATACGAGTTATCTTACTGTTAATTTATAATATTGACATTCAAATAAAATAGACTACTGGAGCAAGTAAATAAATACAATGATTTATAAAAATAGATCATTCTACTAATACAATTACATATTAGAAAAAATCTTTTTTCCATATTAATTAATTTAATTATTTATTTTGACTTCAATTCAATTTAAGATATTTACTTAAATGAAACAGTATATAATTTGATATTATAAGACTTTTTTTTTGATAAAAATGCATGTTAAATCATAGTACTTGGAACACCAAGATATCGCTTGACCATTTAACAAATTTATACAATTTATTATTGTAAACTTTAAAAATTTTAATTATTTTTAATTATTTATTACAATTGTTAAATGGGCTTTCTAAAAATGGCCCAAAAAAATTTGTTTCCTAAAATGATACAAATTAATTAAAATAACTTGATTTTCATTTCAAGATGAAAAATATATATTAAAATTTACTTGATAAAATATTTGATCCTATTTTATATATATATATATATATATATATATATATATATATGTTGTTATAATTAGATGGCTTCAATTTTATATTTTTCAAAGTAGCATTAGCTTATAGACTGTTTCAACCAAGATTTACTACTGATAATAATATAAATTCTGAAATTATATTGACATCAGTACTTGTCTATATTTTAATTAAGAAAGGAGGTTATATTTTTGCTTTTTATTTACAATAATCAATCCATTCAATCAATCAATTATAAAGAATTTTCTGTCATGCCGCTCTTTTAATTAGAGTCATGTTTCAATGCCCTCCCCTCGCACCTCATAAAAGGACACAATTGATGCACTTTCTCCTCCTCCACTTACAGTAGAAGATTGCTACCAGTTTTACATTAAAACACCAAGTTTAATTTATATTCCGTTGTTGAAGTTTTTTTTGTTCATTTTGTATTCACAATTGTGGGAACCGAGACGAATTTATTTTCGATTGGCAAATCAAAGATTTAAAAAGAGTGGAAAGTTGACAAGACACAAGATGATACAAAGAAGAAATCTCTCTTCCACTATTAAATGTTAAATAGTAATATGATTGAAATTATTTTCTATCATTATTCTGTGAAATCAGAAATATTTAAGATTGTTAGATTATATTTCATTATATTCAAACAATACATTAGATATTTATTATTTACCTATAATATATAATTCATCTTATTTTACGAATCAGCTTATAATAATACTAAAATTACTATTTTATAGGAGTATTAATTATAAATTTATTAATTTATTAAAAAATAATAAATAATGGTTTATATTTTTAATGTACCGGTAATTATTCAAGTAAACGCCTTTTCGTGGATTTGGATAAAACTTTACCAGTGGGTTCCTTTTGCAATTCCACATAAAATTTTCTTATGGAATTTTTTCGGGCCCCTTCTAGTTTACGAGATAAAAATTATTAAAATAAAGATTTTTTAAGTTTGACAGATTAATTATGAATGTCGAAATGTTCCATTAATGTTTTATTGATCAATTCACTAATTATTCACTTATTCACTAATTTTCGTTTTTTATAAGTTCGGTTTGGATATGGGGTAATTATTTAATTAATTAATTTTTTAATTTTCATAAATCCAAACCGAACTTATAAAAACCGAAAATTAGTGCGCCCTCTGGTGATGATAGTTAAATAGAATATCACTGGATTTATATTAATAATAATTTTTATCTCGTAAACTAGATGAGGCCCGAAATAAGAAAAGTTTATTTGGTTTTGCAGAAGGTAAAGTATTATCCAAATCCACGAAAAGGCGTTTACTTGAATAATTACCATTTTTTTTTTATTAATTTTGAATGAAATTTATTAAATTATCATTAATTCATCTTCATTTATTTTTATATGTAACTAAATATAAAATAAATATTAAAATATGTTTAAATATATATTTATATGCAAAATGCATTTCATTGTGCTATAGATATTTGTAAAATAGATTTTTATTACATTTCCTTTGAATATTATCTGTTTCCTTTAAGATATGTCTACTAAAAAAATATTGAACGATTGTATAATGAGAATAACATATTAATGTAGAAATTCAATGTTATTGAGGGTGTTATTGTAATTTATGTAACGAATATAACTATTCTTAATTATTATATAAATACAGATATATCTATAATCTTATTAGATAGATCTTTTTTATAGATTATAAATGATCTTTTTAAACCTTTGATTTAATTTGAAAACAATAACGCTCTTGACACAAAGAAAAAGTTTAATTTATTTTGTAAACTCAATCTAAAATATAAATTAATAAGTTGACCTGTGGCCAGGTCCGAACCGACCGACGGTTTGAAATAAATTAATTTCCAGCTACAGAAACAATTTCAAATAATTTTAATATATCTATTAATGTAATAAAAAACAGATATGGATATAACATAAATATTTTTAATTTTATTCTATTTATAATATATAGCTGAAGTAGCCGGCGTTGCCGGCGTTACCTGAGGCTGTGACGTCATGAAGGGCTGGGTGACGTCATATAATTTTAAATTAAGAAAAACATAATGAAGATGATTTTTCCCGAGGATAAAACCAATACATTCGTGGTGATATGTAAAAAAATCTCCTTATGTGAAATTTGGTGCGAAAATAACCCTTCCCTTCTTATCGTCGATCGCTAATACTACCACTTCCGGTTTCCGGATTTGCACCAAAAGTTGATCAATTCATCCCACTGATGCATTAAGTAAATATACCAAATTTCATCAAAATCCGTTCAGCCGTTCAGGCTGTACACATCTATACGGACGGACAGACATCATGCTAAAAATACTTTTTTCTGTTAAGAAAATGCATGATTCGTGGAGATATGTAAAAATCTCCACATGTGAAATTTGGTGTGAAAACAATACCTCCCTTACTATCGTCGGTCGGTAAAAATATTAAATCTATATTTGAGGACTCGCCTGAGATCTAAAATAAATTAGATCTACATTTATATAAATTTTTATAATTTCATTGATGATATAATAAATTTGAGTAAATTTAATTGTATTTAATGGTAATGCCAGTATAAATGGTTACCTTATAATAAAACAATTGATTAGATTATTTGTTTGGAAATAAAAAAGAGATCCGCAATAGAGAGAGATTTCATGATCTGAGTTTTTAGGTACCGTTTCCAGGAACTCTTTTGTGCAGGGATTCCTATTTAAAATTCAAAGGCCTTATGTGATTGTATAAAAATAATAAGAGTAGGTAGTTTTTAACATATATTCTGAATATAAGTGTAACTAAATTCAACCCATGATAAGATTATACATAGTATTTATAAAATTATAATTTCTAATAGATATACAAAATAGACAATCAAAATAAATATTAATTATTGGTAAAATATTATAGCAATATAACTGCATCTTAGCAAAAATTGTATGATAAGAATGGAATAATTCATTTTTTTTACACATAATAATATTTGTTAACGTGATAAAACAGTTGATGAAATATTTAATTAGTTTTTATGGTATAATATTATATTAGAGAATTAATATTTCTATTTATAAATAATACAATAAATAATATATATGTATGACTTAGATTTAAATTTTATACTATCAATAATATTTAATTTTATTATATATTTGTTAAAAATTAATGTATTCCTGATCTTGAAAATGGTATGAAATCCACGTATTACGATTTTGAAATTAAAAATATAGATTGTAACGGGCGAAACATAATTTAATTAATTCATTTATTTAATTTTAAGATAAATTGTTATTTTTAAATTTGGGTAATTCTTCCTTTGGGTTTAGCTCCCGTGAGGTGCTGACCTGCGGGCAATCCAGAACCATGGAGGGATTCTCAATAATGCGTTGACCGGCCCTCTCTCCCGCCAAGAGAAAGAGTCAGGATCAGATCCTTGCACTGATAATATTTAAGTGCGATTCTCTATTATTTCTTTGTTCTAAACCAATCCTAACTCAAGCCAGAGTGGTTTATTTTGTACAAAACCCTTTTTTTGTGTTTCTCTCATTATTCATTTACATATATATTATCCCAAAGTGTGCATTTAACCCATTTACTAGAAAAATTTTTGTATTTCTTAATTAAAGTAATTCGATAACAGGTGTCAATAGAAAAATCTAAATCAAAGAATTACATGAATTCAAAGTTGTTTTGGAATGTATTATTCATATTTATATGATTATTATTATTAATTAATATTATTTTTATTATTAACAATACATATATTAAATATTTGTTACATGGTTTCTTTAAAAAACAATCTAATTTTTTAATTGATATTCATTTAAAATGATAATAAAATAATGTCTTATCTCAACTAAAACATTTAATAAATACGATTTAATAATATTAAATTAATTATATAACAGTAATTTTATAAAATTATCCTTTTAGAGAAGTTATTTTATTTTAATTAAAGTATTGCCATGTGTCAATAAATATTCAAATTAAAACATTTCAATAATTCAAGGTCTTTTAGGAAAATATATTTATATGAATATTATTTTATTAATATTAATATCATTATTTTTAACATATAACTAGGTTCCTATATATATATATATATTCTACATTTTTTATTCTGATTTTTTAAAAATATTCTAATCTTTTTAATTAATATTCATTTAAAATGATAATTATAGAATATCTTATTTAAACTAAAACATTTAATAAATGGGATTTAATAATATTAAATTAAATATATGAGAACGTTTAAAATAAATTTCACTCAATGATTCCCTCAGATGACCACAGATGCATTTTGGCAAAATTGTCCTATCTTTTTATTTTGAGTTTAATAAATAATTTCGTAATTTAAAACACCAATTTTTCTTATTTACACCTTTTTTTTACTAAATTTTATGAAAAAAGTAGAAACATTATAACTTAATTATATCTTTCAATTTATTTCTTTTTAAAAAAATTATTTAAAAAAAATTAATTTCCACTGATTAATATTTTATTAAATAATATTTTAATAAATTTGGCCACCAATTGATATTTCATTGCTATAGAAATTAAAATAAAAAGTTATTTTATAACATCAAGAAGATATAATGAAGGATATTCATTATACCCAGGGAGGTAGGGAGAAAACATTTGGGATAAAAGTTGACGCCACACAGCCGCCATATTGTGTGGGGCAAAACATTATATTTTACATGGATCTTATTGTTAATATATCATTAAATTTCGGGCCTTTTTTGTGGAAAATTATGTGATCAAAAATTTTCTCATGAAGAAAAAACTCCTTAAATTTATTTTATTTCAACTACAGGTCGTTTTGATATGCATATATGTATAAAAAAAAATTAAATGTTGCGGTAATCATTCTCTTCCTAATTAGTCAATTAAAAAAAGAAGTTATCATTAGTTTAATGGAAAAATGATTACAAAAAATATATTTATTAATGGATTTTAGATTTTTTGGAAAGGTCAAAACATTTATTGAAACCTCTCAAAACAAATAATGACCAATATACCATCCAAAAAAATTTTTAGATAAGTAAGTTTTGCATCTTGCAAATAAATTGAAAACAAGTCATAATAGAAAAATTACCATAAAAATTTTGATAGTATAATGTATGATAAAAAAATGTGCTTATTACTTATACCCTTGAAAATGAGTTAATTTAAAATGTAATAAAAAACAATAAAATACAAATTAAATTATTAAAAACTATTTCTAATTATTAAATAAATTAACTAAACTATAAAATAAATAAGAAATAACTAACAAAAACTTTCAAACATACGATAAAATTTAAAACAAAAATGTATTATGTCATGAAAAATCCAATGTTTTGGTACACATAATATGGTCGACAAGAATTTCTCCCTGCTTTTTTGGTGCCACCTCCCACCACTCAAAACAAGCGTTATGGTTACTCCACATCATACCTCCATGATTATTATACACGAACATAACCTCAATCTTCTTAATTCAATATTCTCCGCGTTCACAAAAAGAAAATTTTTTAAACCACCAAGCGGCAGCTTTTTGAACCAGGGGTCCTAAATTTTTATCAATATAATAAAATCAAAATATTTCAACATAATTAAATAATAATAATAATTTTATAATAGTAATAAGTATATATATTTATAAAAAAAACAATAATAAAAATATATTATTTTGTTTTATTCTAAGTATTATTTAACAAAAATTGAATAATAAAAATTAGAAACATTTCACAGTGTTTGTATTACTAATAAATGAAAAATATTAAAATATTATTTATTTTTCCAAATTTCATTAATGCCCGTATTGTTTCTTTCCGTTTCTTTCGAGCCATTTTTTATTAAATTAATTGACGTCGTTTAAACATTATTTACATCCTCGTTTCATTTAATAATAATCCTCTGCCGCCCTCCTCACCTTCTCTTCCTCCACCCCTCCCATCTTCTTCACTCTTTCCTTCCCTCTCCTCCCAGCAGCTCTTTTTCTCTTATAGAAAAAATAACAAAGCAGCCATATTGCATAACGCATCTCAACGAAAAGATTTCTGAAGTATATTCATTCTATTCAATGATCATTTGGAAATCTCATATGAGTAAAAATTTAATCTTTATTAAACGAAATAGGAAGTCATCATCATCAAAAGAAATAAAAAATATAATTATCAATTAAATATAAAAATAATTTATGTTAATAAAAAAAACAAAACAAAAATAATTAAATAATTATAAACAGGAAAATACACCAATCTCGATATTTTATTTTCACATATTTTTTTTTATTTTTAATATTGGACATGAAAATATTCATATCGTCATGAATAAAAAAAAATATTTTTATATTTTTAAAATCTATCTATAAATTGTAATTTGGTAAAATCTAACTATTGCATTCATTATGTCATATGACCTTCACTTTTCTCTATACTTATCAGATATATTCAATATGATTTAATTTTTATTCCTTATTACTAAAATGAAAAAAAACAATTAAATTAAAAAATATGTTATTATTAATTAACGATTTTAATTTTAAAAATTTATATACATTAATCGTTCTTTATGGTTATTATTATGTAATATAATATAAACTTTTAAAATACTATAGCAGAGAAATTTTATCTTATTTTTAAAAACTAACATTGAGTGTCCGAGTCTGTTAAGGATGGTATGTGATCCATAAATCATAAGTTAATATTTAATAATAGTTAATAGAACATTTCGCTAACGATCAGGGCATCTTTACTGAAACTGTTGTAGTGCGTTAAGTTCAGCATCATTAAGACATTTAACGAATGTATAATTCCATAGTTTTTTTAAGATATTTATTTGATTTGTGTTCCTTTAAAATATTTGAAATTTTTTATTAATTAATTTTTAGATAGTTTTATAATTTTTAATATTTTTCACTAAAATATTATTTAATTTTTATTTATATTATTTATTATTATTGAGGACCCCAAATTTCATTCATTTCCATCAGATTATGCAATGATGTAACATTTAATAATTGTAATAAATAATTAAAGTATTGTATATCAATATTTTTTAAAGGGTCGAGCGATAGATCGGTGTTCCAAGTACTAATTTATTAAAATAGAAAATATATTTGTCAAATAACCTTGAAATCATAATTCCACCCTGTCAATTAAGACTTAATTTATTCAAATTTAAGAAATAGATATCTTTGCTCATATATTTATTTTAAAATGTCACTCTTCGTAAACAGGAATAGAACCACGTACTTTTCGAGGCCATAACCTTCAATATCAGCCAACAAATTTTATAATAACATGAAAACTCATTCATATAATATTATTTTAAATATATTTATTTGAACTTTTTTTATTTTTTTTATACTAATATATGTAGATACATACATTGACCTTTATGGTTATTTCCCGAGAATTGACCTACAAAAATTTTCAATTCTTTATTTTCTATTCTTTTAGTTGTCCCATTTAAAACAGTTGAACGGAAAGAGTTATTTGCTTTTGTTTATTTGGTTATGTCTTGAATTAATTTCTTGTGATGCAATGAATCAATAAACTTTAGAATATATAACTTTTTGCATATACGAAGACAGGTCAATAATTGTGTGAGTTTTTGAATTTCCCGTCTCTTAAATGAAATGGCAACACTGCGTTTCTGTCAGCAGGCAACGATCAGCTGACTCCTGTCAAAATTTGAACCAGCTGGGTCTTTTAGTTTTTGTTTGACATCCATTAATTGCCGATTACCTCGTGATTTGAGAAGAAAATGGAAAAAAGTTAATTTGGTGTGCTCATTAATGTTTAGCGTTGTTTAATCTCAATATGGACGAGTTTTTGCGACGTTTTGTAACCGTGGATGGAACGTGGATCCACCACAACACACCAGAGACCAAAAAGCAGTCCAAACAATAGGTTTTTCGAGGTTAATCGGCACCAAAGAGGAGCTCGACAAATCTTATTTTTTGGAAGGGATAAAAAAAATTGGAAAAACGTTGGACGAAGTAGACTACTTTGAAAAATAAACTAATACTTTATCAAAAAACATGTGTTCCTTTCAAAAAGTCACGTACTTATTGACCTGCCCTCGTAATATTCATTTAATACTCATGACCTTATTACAAATATTTATTAGTCCTTTTATCTATATATATATATATATTTGAAATAAAAACAAATTTCTACAGAATTTATTTTCAATCTTTTTGACTTTCTATTTCTTTAAAAAAAATAAAAAAAAAAGTTCAGATCTGATTCTGATTTTTATTTATTTTTATTCAAGAAGGACATTTAAAGAAGTTTTATTAACACTTTCCAATTATTATCCTATAATCTAGTTAATGATTTATCATTTGTCATCTTTCACAATCCATCCTACCAAGCAATGCTTGTCACATTAACAATTTTTTATCTTTTAACCGCGAATTGCTACTTGGGAAATTCCTTATGGTATTACATATTTTTCTACGCGATTTTATATTTGATATCGAGCATTACATACTTTTTTCACAGTTATAAGCCATTTGCTCCAACTCTTTTCAACGGAAATTTTGAGAGTTTCAAACAACTGTCTGAATATAGATTTTATTGAGTATAAATTATTTAATTTTTACGAAAAAATCAGTAATAATTCAACACACTAAAATAGAATGACCTTGGGAAGCTATATATATATATATATATATATAGTATCAAACAGATTAATTGAAACAAGACGAAAATTTTTATAAAATCTTTTATTCTTTATTCATTTCAATAATAGAAAAAAATTATTACGATTAATATTAATCAGCATCCTTTCATCTCTAAATCATATATTGATAATTGTGGTTTTTAATTTTTCCACTGTCGTACAATCCAATGTAGACAATCGATTCTTGCAAATTGCCCACAGATCCTTTTAGGGTCGATGTCTGGTGAACTCCCTGGCTAATCTAATATGGTGTTATGGTTTTCCGAAAAAGAGAGATTTGACCACCAGGGAGCAAAATCCTGCTGAAAAACTCACTCGACATTTGGCCACTGCTTTTTCAATTCTGGTACATTTTTTCTACCAATATGGACTGGTACTTTTCACTATTCATCATACCTGTCACTGGGACAACACGCCCTAGTCTATAATTTGAGAAACACCCCCAGAACATTTTTTTAAGAGGGTGTTTGGTGGTTGAGATGACGTGTGACGAGTTCAGTTTTTCTTTTCCCCTTCGAATGAACCGAAATTATTGACTTTGCACGATGAAATGACTCTCATAAAAAACCAAGACTCTTTTTCAATCTTCAGCCATTCAATTTTCATATTTTTTGGTCCATATAAGTCTTTTGACTTTCATTGTTATTGTTAAAAGATGTTTCTTGTCAGGTCTCCTTGCTGGTCTTCCCGCTTCAAAAGGTCTTTGACGAACAATCATGGGAGTTAGTGGACACCAGTTTTAGCCAGTTCTTGAGCAAGGTCTCTTGCAGTTTTACGGCAATCATTTCGGCTAGAATTCAGTAATCGCTGGTCATCACGTTTATTTGTCGTTCTTTTTGCGCGACATTTCCTCTTTCTCTTCACTGAGATATTCCCTGACCCCTTATGGCGATTGAAGGTCCATTTGACTGTAGCCAAACTAACTGCAATGTTTTTGTGGTATACTTAGCCATTGTCACGATCATTACTCGTTTATTCATCGATACATCCATATTTGTAGGTAAGGACAAAACGCTGAAATTTAACAACTTTTATTTGAAATAACAAAAAATAAGAAAAAATCACTTAACCGATATTAAATCAAGTGTTGCACACTGAGCAATGCGTGCTAATTGTGTCAAAAATAAAAATAACCACAGTATTGCCATAACAAATACTAACAAGGGCGACAAAGTGCAAAAAATGCAAAAAAAATGTTTTTATTTCAATTAATCTGTTGGATACTATATTTATTTCCATAGAAATTAATTTAATGATCTTAATATTAAATATTTATTTAATAAATATGTAAATTTTTGTAAAGGAAATGTAAAAAAATGTTATTTCAAAATTTTATTGTTAATTAATAAATGAGAATATACTAGGAAATTGGCCTTCGAAAAGAAATAAAAAAAAAAATAAAATAAATACTGATTTTATTATTATACAATTATCAACATGTAATTTGATTCTTTTAATGGTAATTAATTGAATATATTTGTATGTATTTATTAAATATGATTTCTTTCATAAAATAATATCATGTTCTTTTAGATTATATAATATATTAAATCGAGCCTAAATTATTTTTTATTTTATTTTCACATTATCATTCTATTTGATTATCAATATAATAATAATAATAATAATTAATTTTAAAATAAAATCTATATCCGGTATTTGCACATTTTTTTCGCAATTTTTTATTTAATAATTAAAATATGATTTATGATTTATCCAATTCCAGTAACTAAAAAAATGAGCTGTGGCCAGACACAGAACAGTCCAAAGATTTGAAATAAGTTAATTTCCAAACAACATTATATAACTATATATTTATAAAGTATCAAAAATATACTTTTAAAACTTAAATTAAAATCACTTAATTATATTATCTTTATTTTTATTTTAATTACTCAATTATTAATTACTTCTATATTTTAAGTGAAAAATTTCCGACAATGAATAAAAAATTAATACTTTGTAAACTACCACTTCCGGTTTCCGGATATTCACCAAAAGTTGATGAATTCATGGTACCGATACATTAAGTAAATATACCAAATCTTATCAAAATTCGTTGAGCCGTTCAAGCTAAAAATAATTTTTTCTGTTAACAAAAAATGCATCTGAAATTTGGTGTGAAAACAATACCTTCCCTTCCTATTGTTGGTCGGTAAAAAAATTCTCAAAATGACCACCTATATATATATGTGTCATATGCTATTTTCAAGATACTAATGAATTTTTCTTTGAAATTGAAAATAATGATAAAAGAATAACTTTCATCCAAAAAATTTATTAAATATGTCGCCAAAGATTTTTGCAAGTGATTCACAAACCAGTTCCAGATTTTTTAAATAAATGGGTTTGAAATGAAATGTTTCATAACTTATGATATACCTACTACCTATATATATATGATAATGTCGTTATAAAAAAATTTCATATTTATAATAAATACATTATTAAATTTCAAAAGACATCTGGTAAAATCTTTATGTTCTCTGATTGTGGTAATTGGAAAAAAAATATTATTACTTAAAATAGAATGATGATTATCATTTTACGTCAGCATAAAATGGCATTCGCAGTGCGTGATCTTATAATATTAAGTCGCATTCATTTAATACTACTTGTATTATTTTTTCAGGTAACTGTACATAGATAAATAAATTTATTCAGAACCTCTTGTCATTCGAGTTGCAAGAGAATTTCATTTTTTTTTAGAATTTTTCTATCCCATATTTCGAGGACAATTTAAATTGGTCTTACAATTAGTAGCAAAATTGATTTTTGATATCCAAAATGAATGTAGGGAGGATATTTTGGAGGTCAAACTTCACACGAGAGGATGACATCATAAACATAGCTATTCTTATTGTACCATGAATAAAAAAAATTCAACTTGTTGGAAATGAATACTGAAATAAATAAAAAAGTCAATGAAATATTAATGAAATGCTTAAAATATTTTGGTATAGTCAAGACAAACCAGAATATTATTACTTTTAATTATTTTTTTTTTAAATCTCCAAACTCGATTTTTCTTTAAAACTTTTAAAACTATTTAAAAAAGAAATCGAAAATAAAGTATAGATTTAATTTGAAAATATTGACAATTCAAGTAACAGGGAAGATATTATATTCACACCAAAATTCACATGTTGAGATTTTTACATATCTCCGCGAATCATGCATTTTGTTAACAAAAAAAAGTATTTTTAGCATGATGTTTGTCCATCTGTCCGTCCGTCGTCTGTCCGATGTATGTCCGTATAGACGTGTATAGTTTGAACGGCTCAACGGATTTTAATAAAATTTGATATATTTACTTAATGCATCGGTAGCATGATTGCATCAACTTTTGGTTTATATTTAAACTAAAAATAAAAACCAAAATAATATAATTTAGTTATTATAATTCAAGTTTTAAAATTTTCTTTTTATATAATGTTGTTATACTTTTTATTATATTATAATTATAATTATGAATGAAATTAAAGCACCATCAAAGTTGAACTATCTGTTGGATGTGCAAGAGATTAATCATCTCTTAATGTTATTACTATGTATTTTCAAATATTAATTAGAGACCAAAGGAAGGTGCGTCATCAGCAAAGGTCAGTAAAGTGAAAGAAGAGAGAGGCAAACAAACTTGAGCTGATTCATCAATAAACCCCTTGGCCATTTGATTAAAGTTAAAATTACGGTACATTCCAATAGAAGCAAATAATTCTTTTTCATGGCAATCAAGACAAAGTCCACACATTTCTTATCAATCATCAAAAGTTTCAATATTTTTTTTTTAATTTCCATTTGTTAAGAATATTAAAACCACAAAAATTGTTTTTCAACGATAGATTTACAGTAAATATTGTTAGTGATCATTTGTAACACTATTTATTTCTAAACTTTTTTTGTAATTTTTTTATTGATTGATACAGTCATTTGTTAATTATACTCTAATAATATAAAATATTACTTATTACTTAATTTAAATATTAATTTAAACTTCTAATAAATACCGAGTAATTTTGCCAATCAAAATTATATTATTTTTTAAAAATTATTTTAATAATTATATAAAAATGATTAATAATATTATAAAATGAGTAGGATTTATTTAAAATATAAACATACTTATATATATATATATATTCAATAACTTTTATTTATTTTTATTAATTTATTTTATGTTGAAATAATAAATATTTAATATTGAAATTTGTAAAATAACATATTATAGTTATATGATAATCTGCCTTATTCGAATTCATATAATTTACCATTTTTATAGCAAAATTAATAGCATGAGAAAGGAAATAAGAATAATTTACTTGAGTGATGTTAACTTCTTATTTATTTATAATTCATAAACTTAAGATTTGATATTATATACTACTGTTTATACCCTACAATATAGTATATTTAATTTAAGGATGCATTAATCATTAAATGGACTTACTAATTATGTATGTAAACAATTACTATTTATTATATCTTTGTAAGAGTTAATTAGATATTTTCCTAACTAAATATAAAGTTATTAAATTAATAAAGCTTATCAGATTATTTAATTTATTATTACCTCTACTTTGATTCTTGAACTAATAATTAAGTTTATGATGAAATTGAGAAGGTTGTGATGGGCAGGACAAGTGTCGAGAATAGGGGATGAAAGACTAGCGAAAACGTCTAAGAATTTTCGAGTCCCGTAGAGCCACAGAGATTGATAGATGTATATTTATATACCAATATATAGGTATACATATATATATTTATATAGGCAACTATGATTTATTTAAATTACACTAAAAAATTCCAAAAGTTTATTTAACTACTTTTATATATTTTTAATTTTAAATCATTCATAAAAAGTTAATTATACATATTTTTTATACTTTGTTTTGCACTAGCGATAAGCAATGATATTATTAAAACATATTATTATTTATTTATTTTGATAATTATTACAATAATATATTATTTTTATTGAAGTAAGTTGATCGAAGAAATGTTTATATGATATATTAAGATTTTGTAGTAGTAAATAAATGTAAATATTAAATAAAGTACTCATATTTAGAGATAATAATTATGAAGAGGCATATACAAATCACTGACAGATTGAAAATGGCTAATTAAAAATAACAAAGAATATGTTAAAACATAAAAGAAAACTAATTCTTTATTATGTTTTGAAAAATATATTTAGAAAAAATGAAATCCAAATAATTAATTTATTAATTAATTGTTTACATTTTTATTTTTTTAGTTTTATACTTTTTGAAAATTGACTATACGTCTTTTAATTTAACAAATAATTGTAAATAATATTCCTATCAGTCAATAAATAATTTTAATGAGTTTAAAACTTTTCTATGTTTGAATTATAGTTTCATACATATATTTTAATTTAATATTAATTGTCATAATTATTTTCTAGCTTTCTTTTTTTGTTAATTCTGGAATTCTTGTTTTAAATATTTTTTTTATCTTCTAGTAATTCACTTAAATTAATATTTAAATGTTATAATTATTCTTTGATTATTATTCTTTGGAAAGTATACACTTATAATTACTCAATATTAAAAATACAATTATAATAATAAAAGAAGAATCTTATTTAAAAAACATAAGTAAAATATATTATTAATTTAAATCGATATCTAATTGATAAATGAAATGAATTAATTTTGATTAATTTACCAATTAAATTTTCTTCGCACGGTAGAGTGGCGTTGTGTGAAGTATTGTAACAACTTGATTCATCTTCCCCAGTGAACGTCTCATAATGAATGTAATTAAGATTATGTGGAAAGAAAGCATTTCCATTCATAATCAGGTTCATAAGACCAGGAAAATCCAGCTAAAAAAAGAAAAGAAAGTGTTAGTAATTACTACTAGTTTTATATACCAACTCTTTGTTTTTTTTTCTAAATCATTTATTATATGATATATGCTTTACTTTAAAAATTATTTTCAGTGTTGTTACTATCTCGCCAGAGATAGTATTGCGATCATGAAAATTTTCGATGTTGAGATTTTGATGTTTTTATACGTTTTGAATGTTCCTGAATCATTTTCACTAAGGTTGAGAAAAATGTCTGTGTGTGTGTGTGTGTGTGTGTATGTAGACAAGATTACGCAAAAACGATTTGAGCTAGAATGATGAAATTTGGTACATGGACATTATTCAAAATTCATAGTTTTCTATCAACTTTTGAGAAATGTAGCTCAACCGGAAGAGGGTCATTACCTACAACGTTTTGATTTTTTTTCCTCTAAAGTGACCGTAAAAATAAAAATATATGTTTGATAATTTTTCACATGATTAATAATTGTATAAAACTGCTATATATAGGATTTCAGCTTGATTGAATTGCTGAAAGTACCAGAATTAATTTTTTAACACTGCAAATCTCACGCGCCAACACGTGCCATGGTGCCATCAATAAAAAGCCAAACATGCGCTGGTTTAATATTTATTATTTATAATTTATTATTAATTAAATTTAATTTAAATATAATATATTATGTTATTTAATCCAATTCAAATTGCGAGATAGTCGAGTGGAGACACTCCAGCTAATTTTTCTTTCTTATCCTTTAAAAAATATATGTTATATAAAAATGATTATCATCCCCACTTTCTTCCTTACAATTTTTACTATCTCGTTAGAGATAGTATTGCGAACACGAAAATTATCGATGTCGAGATTTTGATCTTTTTATACGTTTTGAAGGTCCCTGAGTCATTTTCACTAAGGTTGAGAAAAATATCTGTGTGTATGTGTGTATGCAGACAAGATTATGCAAAAACGGTTTGAGCTAGAATAATGAAATTTGGTATACGGGCATTATTCAAAATTCGTAGTTTTCTATCATATTTTGAGAAATGTAGCTCTTCCGGAAGAAGGTCATTAGTTAACACGTGTTTTGATTTTTTTTTCCTCTAAACAAACCGTAAAAATAAATATATATGTTTAATAGTTTTTCACATGATTAAAAATTGTATAAAACTGCTATAGAATTTTTTTGCTTGATAGAATCGCTGAAAGTACCGGAATTAATTTTTTAACTCGTTGACTGCAATTCACGCGCCAGCACGTGACGTGGTGCCATCAACAAAGATCAAAACACGCGTTGGTTTAATAATTATTATTTATTAATTTTAATTATAATTTATAATAATTTATTTATAATTTATAATTAATTAAATTTAATTTAAGTATAATATATGTTAATTAATCCAATTCAAAATTGGCGAAATAGTCGAGTGGAGACACTCCAGATTTTTTTTTAAAAATATTGATTTACTTTTAATTCTAAAATATATTATTATTATTATTAATAATAATATTATGAGAAATTAAGGTCATTTATATTTTGTTTTAATCAATTTCATTAATCAAATTAATTAAATATATTAAATATACCTAAATAACAAATAATTCTCTAATTAATTAATAAAATAAATAATTATATATGAATTTTAAACCGATTGGAGTGGCAGCAAAGATGCACGCCAGATTAGACTAAAATAAATAAGTTGACCTGTGGCCAGGTCCGAACCGACCGACGGTTTGAAATAAATTAATTTCCAGCTACAGAAACAATTTCAAATAATTTTAATATATTTATTAATGTAATAAAAAACTGATATGGATATAACATAAATATTTTTAATTTTATTTTATTTATAATATATATGTAAGACCAGGCTGTGACGTCATGAATGGCTGGATGACGTCATATAATTTTAATTAAGAAAAAACTAATAAAGATGATTTTTCTCGAGTATAAAACCAATGCAAAGTGAATGATTCGTGATAATATGTAAAAAATCTCCTCATGTGAAATTTGGTATGAAAATAACCCTTCCCTTCCTATCGTCGATCGCTAATACTACCACTTCCGGTTTCCGGATTTGCACCAAAAGTTGATCAATTCATCCCACTGATGCATTAAGTAAATATACCAAATTTCATCAAAATCCGTTCAGCCGTTCAGGCTGTACACATCTATACGGACGGACGGACGGACAGACATCATGCTAAAAATACTTTTTTCTGTTAAGAAAATGCATGATTCGTGGAGATATGTACCTAAAATTATCCATAGGTGAAATTTGGTGTGAAAACAATACCTCCCTTACTATCGTCGGTCTGTAAAAAATAAATAAATTACCATACCAGACAAATAAACTTTAGTAACAAACAAAGTTGTCTCGCAACATTGATTGATCGCCTGTATCGATGATCTTGTCAACATTTATATATTCTAAATAAAATATTTGAGTGGCTGTAAAGGGCCCCTCCCCATCCCGTTCTATATCAGAATAAATAAAAAAATAAATAAATAATTCTAATTAAAACTCTTGACACCAGACTGTAAAATGAATTAACAAAATAAAGTTGTCTTCTAACACCGCTTAAAATTGTATATAGAATCGTCTAATAGTTTATTATTTTTAAAACTTATTTGTTTATTATTTTAAATTCAGATGTTTAGACTACAAAATTAATTATTGGGGAAAGTAATGTGCAATCGCCTAATACAAAAAAATCTCGAGTGTCTCCACGCGACTAATTCGCAATTCTGATTGAATTAAATAACATATATTATATTTAAATTAAATTTAATTAATTAAATTATAAATTAAGATTAATAATTAATATTTAAGATTTTTCTCAACCTTATTGAAAATGACTCACGGACCTTCAAAACATATAAAAACATCAAAATCTTGACATCGAAAATTTTCGTGATTGCAATACTATCTCTGGCGAGATAGTAAAAAATTAACATTTTTTAAAATTATTTTCTAAAAAATTTAATATGTTTTACTAAACTTTAATAAAAAAAACTTTTAATTCTAGTTCTCAATTTTAACTTAATAAAAACATTTCAAGGTTAAATATTATCAAAAATTTCTATTGTGTTAATGAAACATGATATAATAATTAACTTTTGTATTCATTTCTAGGTATATATTTTCTTTCATTTATACATCCAATATTTTTCTATTTTTCTCCCATACTTTGTCAATGCATTGCTAATTAAATCTTTAAAATAGAAATTAGATAAGTATAAAATTTTCATAATTGAATAATTGATGATTATAAATGTTGATTAATCAAGTAAACTCTAAGTTGTATATAGAAGTAGTAGTAGTATGATTGATAGGAATGACCTGTTACAGGAGAAAGAAGAGGGGCCATGTAAAGGTGGCTGCGAGGCGTATTCTTCAGATACACTCTACGATGACGTGGGCGCCCCTTCAAGCGATGTTTACGAGGATGTGTCCTACCTTGAGAGGGTGAACTCGCTTTACGAAGCGACAGGTCCCAATGATGATTGGGTCACCGATGAGGATTCCGAGTCTCCAGCCACTTCAGCCCCTCGGCGACTGCCCATGGGACGTCGAACTAGAAGGACGCGAAGACGGCTGTCGTCCAGGGCTGCTCGTTTCTCCGCCTCTCGAATATCCAAAGGTAAGTTATTACTTTCAATTATGGTTTTTGTTTATTTTTTCTCCATTTCATATTCATTAGAGATGACGCATTTCAATTTTTAAAATTATATATATTAGTTAGTTATATAAGTGAAAGTGGTATTGGCCGCATAGTTAATTTTTCGAATAATTATTCAAATTGATTCTAAAAAATAATTATTAATCTCAAAGAAATAAGATAATTTTGAAATCAGAGTTTAATATTTAATTGGTTTTAATATATATATATATATTATTTGAAAACAGTTTTGATGTTTATCTTTCTATAATATAATCTTATTGTACTTGTAAAATGTATATATATACATATATATATCTTATATATAAAATTCACGTGTCACAAAACTTTGAAATCATACTTCTCCGAAAAGGCTGGACCAATCCTTATGAAATTTTTTATGCATATTCAGTAGGTCTCAAGGCATGTCAGACATCTTTTATTAAACCGCTAATTGCTAAGGTGTGTCCAGGGGGTGGTATTTGGAAGACCACGGACGCGTGGGAAGGGACGTAAGAGAGATGGGACAAGGGCTCAGGATAGGGACACTTGGAGAAATGTGGTTGCTGCGGCCAAGAACTTTCGAGTTCCTTAGAGTCACAGAGATAGATAGATATACAATAATAATATATATAATTAATTTACTGATTAAATTAAAATATATTTTAAATAAGAACACAAAAGAAATGAATATTTTATGTAATATACTGATTGAAACAAAATGGATGAAAACCTTTTACTACTCTTAACGAAATACTATGTACCACTCGGGGGTACAGGGGGTGGAGCCCCCGTCTAGGTGTGGAGAGCGCCGATATATATATACATTTCTTATCTCGATTGATTGTCCACAAAAGCTTTATGACGGGGTTTTTGTGATGTAAAGAATCTATTTTTATTATATAAGAAAATATAGTGCTGGTCAATAAGTCTGTGACTTTTTGAATGAAACAAGCTTTAGATAAAATAATTATTTTATTTTTCAACTTAGTCTCCTTTGAGATCTTTACACTTCGTCCAAATTTTCTCTAATTTTTTTATCCCTTCCAAAAAATAAGATTTGTCGAGGACATCACAATAGATTTGTTTGTGAGATGATTTCATCATTGGATTCAAATCTCTTTCCGCCGATTCATTGCTTCAGGTTTGGAAACAAGAAATAGTCATTCGGGGCTAAATTCGGAGAATAGGGCAGATGAGGGGTCAATTCGTATCCCAATTTATGAATTTTCATGGAAGTTCACTTTTTTCGATTTTCTTCTCAAATCACGAGGTAGTCTGCTATTAATGGATATCAAACAAAAACTAAAAGACCCACCTTGTTCAAATTTCGACAGGAGTCAGATAATAGTTTCCCACTGACAGGAGCAGTGTTGCCATTTTAATTTAAGAGAGAGGAGATTCAAAAAGTCAAGAACTTATTGACCTGTCTTCGTATATTTATTAAAAATGTGTTAATTGTTAATGTTGTATTTTATTACACAAAGGTGGATTCAAATGAGATCCGTAATTGCACCCATTAATTAAAGATTTATATGCTACCATATAGTTAAAATATTAAAAATATCTATAAGAATAATTTTAAATTAATAATATTTTATTAATAAATGAGAAATAATTCTTAATCCTTTGTATAAGAAGAATATTTTCATACAAATGATAAGTTAGATTAAAAGGGTTTTTAGTATAATTTACAAAAAAGTAAATTTAATAAAAATATATGAAATTATTTAGAAGAAGATAGATTGTTTGATAGACATTTTGTTTTTAATTAAGTGAATCCATAAATAATTATTGGAACCTGTTGAATATCAATATTACGCTAGATATATATCAAAGTGACTTTATAAAGAATGCTTTTTTTGAAAAAAAAAATATTTTCTATTTTTTTGCCATCAATTTAAATAATCAAAATGACTTATTTTATATATAAAGATTATGTAAATATTTATTTCCATAAATAAAAATTTAAAATCAGAAATAAAGGTGTTTAATAAAGGTCGAGAATGGATGGAGGTGGTGCATGTTTTAGAAAAATTTAATGGATTAGATTTTGGGACAAAGAACCAAATTGTTTCTTCAAATTTTTTCCTTTTCCTTATCACCATCAGATGTTCTTTTTTTTCTTTTGAACAAATAAAAAAATAATATCCATTTTATTAATAAATCATATTTCAATATTTAGATATGATTCATTTTTTATCTTTCTTTTAGAATTATTTATTTTTCAAAATATATACCAATACCATATATATATATTCAAATACTTATATATATATTAAAAAATTATTTTGAAATTAGTATAAAATAAGATTGTGTATAATATTAAAAATTTCAAATATCACCTTTTTATTTAAATTTAAATTTAAATTTGTAGTTTCATAATTTTTCTTTATTTATTAGAAATTTTCAAAATGTTCCCTAAGTAAAACAAAATAATTAATTTAGATATATTTATAGAAATAAATAGGCCAAACCAAAAAATGTCCTTGCCTTGGGCTTTGGTATTTCCCAAAACATTTTCAATGAATCACACCAGACGATGGTTGTTTGTAAATATCTTTAAGGAGTGTAATGGTGTGTGCATGTGTGTACCTAATCATAGCATATCTGTCGTGTATCGATAGATAAACGATCTAAAGAGTTTTACTTTTTGTTATTTATTTTAATAAACTATTAAGTTAAGTATAAAATTTACCGAAGACAACAAATATATTGATGTATATCTTTCAACTTTCTTTTAAATCTTAAAATATATATTTTCATTTGATTAATCATTTAATATGCCTATAACACTTTTTCTTTATCAATTATATATTTATATAAACTTTAAAAATTTTTTTAGGAGAATCTGATGTTGAGGTCAAAGTACTTGTGTGTGTGTGAAAGTATACATAAGTTTACCCTTATCTATTTAAAATATTAATAACAAAAACGTTCTAACTTACTTTATCGAAATCAAATGATTAATTGATTTATTTTTAATATATAAAATAAAATAATTGTAAAATTTGTGTGAGCTTTCATACTTTTAGAAAATTTTCTAAAATAGTTCTTATTCTAAAATTAAAAGAAATCAACAATTAATTATAACAGAGTATATATAATTGTCAATTACTATAATTCTCTCTTTCTCTCTTTCTCTCTTCAGAAAGAGCTCTTTCAAAATAAACCAAAATAAACACAAAATTTCTAATTCAAAAATTATGGTGAATTACTTGAAAAATTTATATCTTTTTATCGACCTATGATAGGAAGGGAAGGTATTTTACATTTGGAGATTTTTACCCATCCCCACGAATCATGCATTTTGTTAACAGAAAAAAGTCTTTTTAGCATGTCCATCTGTCCGACCGTCCGTCTATCCGTATATACGTGTAGAGCTCCAACGGCTCAACGGATTTTGATAAAATTTGGTATATTTACTTAATGCATCAGTAGCATGAATTCATTGACTTTTGGTGTATATCCGGAAACCGGAAGTGATAGTTTACAAAGTATTAATTTTATATTCATTGTCGGAAATTTTTCACTTAAAATATAGTAGTAATTAATAATTGGGTAATTAAACTAAAAATAAAAACCCAGATAATATAATTTGGTCATTTTGATCCAAGTTTTAAAAATAATTTTTTTTGATACTTTATATATATATATATATATAATGTTGGTTGGAAATTAATTTGTTTTAAATTGTCGGTTGGTTCTGTGCCTGACCACAGCTCAATTTTTAAAAATTTTTCTAGCTTTTTAAAGATTAATTTTTAATAACATGAAAATCAATTTTATATACTTATGTAAATTATATCTCTCTTTCTGTGTGACTTATTAATCAAGAATAATTATTAATAAGATATTTTTTCTTTATTTAAATATTTCTAGAGAATAAATCACTTTTACCTACATATGAAAAATTATGACTAATCAATCAAATTCACTTTTCAATTTTTCTTTTATTTAATTAATTTTTTGAAAAACTCAATTTTGCTTCTTCCTTCTGGTATTAATTAATTAATCTATTTTTATATACCTATTTAATTTCATTTAAATTAAATAAATTATTTTCTCTTAATTAATATTTAATTGATTATTTTCTCTAAATATATTTAAAAAGGAACCTATGGATGACTAATATTGATAACAATTAACAAATCAATTTATTATATATGTAGGTAAGACCCCGTTAAGTGACAATATGTAAACGATTTCCGTTTCTCTTCTTTACAACTTAAAATTTGACATGGTATTTGAAATAAATTTATCAAATAAAAACATTCCTGTTTGATTGGCTTGGAATCAAAATATTGTGGCTTTGCTGGTGCCGAGTGAACGTACGTCGACCTGATTTCTTCGTCTTCGAGGAGGGCCATCACCGTTAGATTGCGTTCGACGTCCATCACCATTGTGACCTGAAATCTTAACCCACCTTCTGGTCCAATATTGACATTGACTTGATCATAAACCATTACAATTATCATCCCAAATTAAACTTTTCTTTATTATTTCATCATTTGCATTTAAGATGATGTCACTGAACAAACAAAAATAAATAAATAATTAAAATAAAATAAATAAAAGTGAAAATAATCAATATCATTATTCTATCATTATATAATTTTAAGCTTTTATTTCATAAATTAATGCAAGCTCAGATCGCATTAATTTTATTTTGAATTAATTGATTAATTATATGTCTTATAATAAAAATGAAAGAATAAAATACATTTACATATTTTATAGAATATTCCAATTAGTAATGTTTTTTTTAAGAATATCAAACCGAATTCGAAAAGCTAAAATTGAAATTTTTACAAGAATAAAAATCATCAAATTGACTATTTGAACTATTATTTTTCAAAAAAAAACCTCAGATTTTTGTTCGTCCTACTCAAGGACAACGCCTATCATGTCGGTTATATCAATTAAGAGTCCTATTATCAGTAGAACGGGTCCTATCAACCTTTACCTTGATTTTTTTTGATTGGAGGCGCTAACAAATCAATTTTGATCCCGAAGGCTGCGTTGAAATTCCCTTGCCAGGCCCGAGACTTGAAAAGGGACCACGAGAATGTGAACCAACCACGCTAACCTCTCACCCTGTGGCGCCTTATTATTTTTCAAATACATAATATATTAGTAATAATAATTATAATAATAATAGTTGATAATTTAGGCATAAAAGAATATTAGTAATTAAAAATGTTTATTTGGTGATTATGATAGAATTTTTCAAATGGTTCTCTTAAAGGTCAATGGAGAGGGTAGAGGGATAAACGCCCATTCTCTTCATGCCCATGAGACAGGAGTCCCCCCTTCTAGAAACAATAATAAAACTAATTAAATGGTTATAAAATGAAAACGAAATGAAATTTAGTTGAAATCATTAAAACAAAACGGTATTAATAATTTAAAAACTTATCCAAATTTTACTTTCATTTAATTTTTTCGTTCTAAAATGTTATTAGAAGCTGACGACCTGTCATTTCCCTCTCCTTTTTCCTAGTTTTGATGATACATTCTTGAAACAATTTTACTAAAATACAAAAATACTATGTATATCATTTACACATTACATATTATCATATATTATGTGACAGTCAAGTCTATTTAATTAAAGAGTATAATAAAAATTAATTTTCAAATAAATTAGTTAAGGAATATTAAGAATTCTTATTGTGATGAGATAAATCACGTTTCGGAACATTGAAGACAAAGAAGATTTTTTACTCATTAAAAAGAAAATTGAAATAAAACATATATATATATATATATATATAGCCTTTAACTTCTTATTATAAAATCAAATGCGGAAATACAATATACCTATATATTTATGTTTATATTATTATACAGGTATTGTGATATAGTGAGAAAAATTTCCATGAAAAAATGTCATTTTATTTCTCAATTGGATTGCTTAATTGTAATTTAATAGATATTTCATTATATATATATATATATATATATATGTCTATAATATATTTTTATAACTTAGTTTTTATCAATTAATATTTTATTCTGTAGAATTGAAAAGTAATTCTAATTTTCTATAGGATATATTTTAATAATTTCTTTAAGGTAAAAATTGAATTTTTTCTATAAAGTATTTGTTTAATTTCTCCAATCCTCCCACCCAGACTGGTCCTATGAATAATATATTTGCAGGTTCAAAAAAATTTATCTCATTTTCGAGACAAACATTTTCTTGGAGTCGAATAATGATTTCTTACAAATTTCATATATCTTAAAAATTTGATTAAAATGTTGATTTATCGAATTTTTAATGAATATTTAAAGTAAAAATAAAAATCTGGAGTGTCTCCACTCGACTATCTCGCAATTTGAATTGGATTAAATAGCATATATTATATTTAGATTAAATTTCATTAATTAAATTATAAATTAAAATTAATAAATAATATTTATTAAACCAGCGCGTGTTTGGCCCATTGTTGATGGCACGTCACGTACTGGTTTGTGATTGCAAGAAAAAATTAATTCCGGTTCTTTCAGTGATTCAATCAAGCTAAAATTTCATATATAACAGATTTATAAAAT
This sequence comes from Labia minor, assembly GCA_963082975.1. Lineage (NCBI taxonomy): Eukaryota > Metazoa > Arthropoda > Insecta > Dermaptera > Spongiphoridae > Labia > Labia minor. The sequence continues at coordinate 85,225,098 of OY720344.1, forward strand.
TTTTAATCATGTGAAAAACTATCAGACATATATCTTTATTTTTACGGCCAGTTTAGAGGGGAAAAAAATGAAAACGTGACAGGCAATGGTCCTCTTCCGAATGAGCTACAATCCTCAAAAGTTGAAAGAAAACTACGAATTTTGAATAATGGCCGTGAACCAAATTTCATTATTTTAGCTCAAACGGTTTTTCCGTAATTTCACACACACACAGAAATTTTTCTCAGCCTTAGTGAAAATAAGACAGGGACCTTCAAAACGTATAACATCAAAATGTCGACATTTAAAATTTTTGTGATTTCACTACTCTGGCGGGATAGTAAAAAGGAGAAGAGAACCAGTAATTGATTTAAAATTGAATTTCTAATATTATATTTGATATTATTCACAAGGAAAGAGATTTATATATCTATATTCCTAATAAACTCGTGATTTAATGATTGTATCAAACTCTCTCCCGAGGAATTCTGACCTTCCCGGCGGTAGCAAATCGTGAATCTTCTATTTATGATTCATTATTTTTAGGGTTATTTATTTTTCGGGAGAAATCTTGATCTCAAAATAAAAATCTAAATCTAAAAACAATATTTTTCATCTTTCTATCTTATATTATTATAGATAAAAAAAAAAAAAAAAAAAAAAATAAATACATTTAATAAAATTTTCTAAAAAATTCAATTTAAAAACAACTCTTATATTGTAGAGTTACTTTTTGATGTCCTAATGGGGGAATTTATATTTTTGACACTAAGCATTCTCTAAAGACAACAAAAACCAAATTATTTGTTAGTACTTAATTCTTGTTATCACAATATTTTAACTCACATTAAATAAATATATTAAAAATTTATTGATGAATGCAGTCATGTAATTTTATTATAAATAGCAATAAATATTAGAAATTATTTAACACAAATAACAAAATAGACAAAATAACTAAATGACTTATTTTTTTCTGAAATTTCAAAATAAAATAATATCGTAAAAATATAGAATTTTTAATGTTATTCAACTTTTGTTGTAAAAAGATCTTGTTGATGGGATCCAGAGATCCTCCCTCCCTTAACTGTTGGTGAGGTATGTTTCGACTTAGAATGAAAATCATGACCTAAGAAATATTTTATAAAAACAAAGGCTCAAAATGCAATTACGCATTTTTTAAAGTTTATTCAACCCGCGGTTTGTTTGTCAAACATATTCATAGAGTGGTGTTGTTGTTCTTATTAGTAATAGGTCCATCTAGTTTGAGAATATTCCGATAGATGGCATACGAGTTCAGTAAACTAATTATTTTATGAATCAAGTGAAAATACCAACATTTTAAATATTAAAATTTATATTATACTAGCAGACCCGGCAAAGCTTCGCTTTTGCATGTGTGTCTGTATACATATATACGTATGTGACAACTGAACACTTAATAATAATAATAATAATGTATTAAATGAATATAATTGAAATTTTAGTTTTAATTTGACTTTTTTGGTTTTTATTTTTATTTATTTTTAGTGGAATTATTACAAATAATAATAATAATAATAATAATAATAATAATATACCGTTTAATACGTGAAAGTAATAATAATAATAATAATAATTTATTAAATGAATGTAATTGAAATTTTATTTTTTATTATTACATTTTTATTTTTATTTTTTACCGACCGACGATAGTAAGGTAGGTATTGTTTTCACACCAAATTTCCCATGTGAAGATTTAAACATATCTCCACGAATCATGCATTTTCTTAACAGAAAAAAGTATATGATGATGTCTGTCCGTCCGTCCGTCCTTATTGATGTGTACAGCTTGAACGGCTCAACGGATTTTGATGAAATTTGGTATATTTACTTAATGCATCAGTATGATGAATTGATCAACTTTTGGTGCAAATCCGGAAACCGAAAGTGGTAGTATTAGCGATCGACGATAGGAAGGGAAGGGTTATTTTCACACCAAAATTCAGAATTACAGAAATTAACCATGGTAACCATGAATAGACTTTTACCAAAATATTACTAATTAAATTAATTTTGGATAAATTAATTTTGGATTTAACTACACTAAAACCTTCCATGGGATGCCCACAACAATCCCTGAAAGTTTCATCGCAATCGGACGGGTAGTTTTTGAGATTTTGACAGACACACACAGACAGACATTGCCTTTTATATATATAGGTCTATCTACATATGTAATACACATACCATACGTAATGTAATATATTGTTAAAATATGCGTAACATAAGTAACTTAAACTTATATAAAAATCTAAAAAATTAATGTATTATTATTACACATTTAGATATATGTATATCATACTTGATATCCATAATATATATAAATATATTATTGATATATAATTATAAAAATATAATTTCATAATCATGGTTAAAAAATATAAAATGTCCGTAATTACGAAAGAGAAGACTATTAAAAATGAATTGAAACAAAAATTAATCATATTTTTTATTCTCTTTTTATATATTATTCATTTATTTATATAATAATGCAATAATTTTTATTTATAAGTTTATTTATATAGGTATGTTTTAGATAAGAAAGAACTGAATCTAATTGATTTACCAGATGGTTTTTGTTTTTGTAATTATAAAAATAATTAAAAAAAATTTCCCGCAACAATTTCAGTCATTATTTAATTTACTTTTATTATAGCATTTTACATATGTAATTAATATAAATAAATTATCAAATTTATCTCTTCAAAATATTGATAAATTTATTTTAAATTTGTTTTTAACTTAGGAATGTGTTAAATTAATTAATTCTTTAATAACAATAACAGGTGAAAGTCAAATGACCAACTTGCTTACACACCCATTATATTAATTATATTAACACAAAAGAAGAATTTATTTAAAAAATTTTCTAATTAATTTCAATGATGATCTTATTTCAATAAAATAGTGAAGATTTTTAAAGATAGAAATAAATACAATTTGGTATATATAGATGTTTCTAAACTATTGTAGATTATTTACTTGTTACTAATTTAATTAACTAATCAAAAATTATTTTGATTTATAATATAATACAATTGTTATATTATTCTGTTAATAAATATGAATTTGAAATATTTATTAATCTTTTATAATTTAGGTTATAAAAAATTATATTAAGAATAAATATTTTTTTTAATTGAATCTATATATAATATTGGTTTATTAAATATACAATAAAATATAAATATAAAATACTGTATTTTAATGAATGATTATACACCGGGATTTAAAGAGGACAATCAATTCATGTCACTAAAGTTTAATTATTATATAATCATATAATTGCTACCGAAATTTCATCACTGAACTAGTTATTAAGATTATACAAACAAAACACGTTATAAAATAATTTAAATTTTTATTTTTTTTTTAATATATAGGTAAACAATATTATAATTTTATCATACATATACATTAAATCTATTTAAGGTTATTATTATTAGAATATTAGGTTTATTTTATATAGGAAGAGAGTGCGATTAATATTTCTGTAGTTGTTAATCTCGACTCAAACAATTATGTAACTTCCGTAGGTATACTTAATATAATTTAAAAGAAAAAAGTAATATTTTAAAAAATAAATAATATTAAATAAGAAATAAGAATCAGATGACAATTATCATTTTTGTTAGATAATTTAGATTGAATAGATAAATGCCAGATTTCTAAAATTTCAAACCATCTTTTACTATTTTTTTTTTTTAGATTATTTGAATCTAAAAAATAATAATAATAATAAGACTTATAATAAGATATTAAAATATATTTAATTTGATGAACCAAAATAATGAATAATAGTATTTAGTAGGACTAATAATATATATATACAAGGTCTGTTCAAAAGAAAAGTAGAATTTTGAATTGTGTTCATTCGATTATCGAGATTTTTTTGTTATGTTGGTATACATGTGTTTCTCAGATGTTTGCATTATCAACCATTTTGTTTTTAACAACTAAAAGAGTTAGTCACATTTTGTGTGTTCTTCAGTTTTTTTACTTAAAAAAAAAAGGAATACTACAAGGAAGTTATGCAATGCTTGCGTGAAGCAATACCGCTCAAAAGATCGGAATTGTGGAAAAACAAATCATGGATTCTGCATCACGATAATGCACCAGCTCTTATCGTGTTTTTTTAGCCAAGAACAACACCGTAATCATGCCTCAACCGCCGTATTCACCAGATTTGGCTCCCTGTGACTACTTCCTATTCTCAAAACTGAAGAGACCAGTGAATGGAAATGAGATAAAGTCGGAATCGAAGAACGAGCTGATGGCCATACAGAAAAGCGCATTTCAAAAGTGCTTCGACGATTGGAAGAAGCACTGGCACATAATGTGTAAAAATATTAAATAAATAATATTAGTTATTCAGGATCAGAATTGATGAATAATCGAGTAATATCGTTTTGAAAACGAACTTTAAATGGAATAATTTACAGTCATTGCAAAGATTTTTACCAAATACAATATTTATTGATATATTTTAATTAATTTTAATTAAACATTATAAGATCCTCTTCTTCATTATTTGCAGTTTTTATTTTTTCTAGAAAATGAAAAATATATTTATAAAAATTACAATTGTTTCTTTTCACAAAAATATTATATAATTAAATGATTATATTAATTTTATTAATTTCTAGTATAAATTTGTACATATAAATCAATATTATAAATAATATAAATCAAATGGGGTGATATGCTCTTATTATATATATTTTAAAATAAACCTAAACTCTTACTCAACCCTAATATTTCTTTTAAAGTCGAGTGTTAGGACCGCGCCCGGTGTTGGACTTAAATTATAAATATTCATAAGGCATATATTCGTGGTCAGGTGCATATAAAAAAAAGGTAGGCTTAAAAAATATTCCTTTATAATTTTATTTTCCTTTAATTTTGATTTATGTTTTGAAATGAATATTTTGAAAAAGGGAAGGATTAAATTCCAAAATGGACTTTTGTCTGAAGGACGTCACCGTCACTACGTCATTAGCTTGACGTCACCTGGCCTCGATGATCGCGAGGCTCTTCGAGGTGAAAGTCTTTTTTATTTTCCTCTTGTATTTTTCTTGATTGAGCCAGTGTTCAGTCTTGCTCTGGTTGTGGTGTTGAACGCAGTGGTGTCGTTTCTTGTGTGTTGTTGCAATTGGTTGCAATGTGATGTTTTGTGTGACGGTTTGTGATGAGTGGAGGTAGCCGGAGTTCGAGCACCGCCTCCAGCCTGGGCCGACGAAGACGTCCCTGTGCAGAGATAGGTGACGAGATTATGCCGTTGTTGTTGGTGTTGTCATGGCTCTGATGCAACAGGTCGCCAAGTCGGGGCCTTTTCGGGAAATCAAACAAACAACTGAACAACTTCTACTTTACTTATATAACAAAAGAACATCCTGACTATCGAAATTCACTCGAAAGAAAACAGATATGCAAAAAAATAATAGATTCCATAAATTATTTAATAGTATCAATAATATTTTAATAATATGCAAATGATAATACTAAATTTACTACCTATTCTAAAACTTCTTGTATTAATATTCTTATTGTTTTTTATATAATAAATCAATTCATAATAAGAAATTATATTAATGAATTAAAATGTATACATCATTTTTTAATAATTAAATAATCAAAACATATAAGTTCCCCTTAATTCAAAGTTAATTTGCATATAACTCGATATTTCCATTAAATTTTTAAAAGAAAAAAAACAAATAAACGAATAAACATTTATTCGATTTGAAAATACTTATTTAAATGATAATTTAGTAATTAGAGCTTTTATTTTAGTTTTTTTTTTTTATTTTAAATGATGATTTTTTTAAATGAATTTCATGGTATTAGGCATTGAGTTAAAACTTTCATTAAAATTTTTGTTTTATATATCTTTTCTTTTATTAATTAAAATATACTTTTAATAAATTATATATATTTATAACTCCTTCAAAAAATTTTAAATCTTAAATAGATAATTGACAAAATTTAGATTTATCAAAAATTAATGTAATTACTAAAAAATTTTGATTTACCTTTATAAATATAAATTAAATATTATAATAAATATATACATTTTTTTATTTAATTTTTAATTTATATATATATTATAGTCACATTTTATGACCTCTCACGTTAAATAAATGTATATTCTTTTATTTAATTTTTAATATATTAATTAATTATGATAAGAATGATAAGAATTATGATAAGAAGACAATGAATTTTTCTCATTAGTTAACTATTATTAAATTAAAGAATTTGCCCTTGAGTGGACGATCCCTTTTGACGTTTTCTTGAAGGCATCCTTAGTTGACCTATTTGAATCTTTCTCAGTCAGATGAGATGATGATGATGGTCTTTCAAAGAAAAGCAGAGCCTTGGCAGGTAGAAAAGAATTAGAAAAGTTAATTAAAATCATTTGAAAAGCGGAGTTTAGTTTTATTATTTGAATGATTCATAAACTGAAATTCATTCAGTTTATGTCTGAAATGAATCGAAAAATATTCTAATAATATATTCTAATTAGAGTAGATATATATATATATATATTTATTTCAGAAGATATCATATATGTATGTATAAATATTTTAGAAATTAATTAATAAAGAAAAAAAATTAAATTTATTGAAATAAATTTAGAAAAATATCTAAAAAATCAATATATACAATCGAACAAATAATAATAGTCTAAAGCAGTGGTGTGCAATCTATCTTCATTTGCGACCCCCATTTTTTTGAAAAAATGTCTCAGCCCTTGAGTAGATAGTAGAGGTTTTTTTAATCGTCAACGTAGTTAAAATGAATCTATTTCTGAAATTTCCTTTTATTAGAGGTTTTTTATTATTGTTATATAAAGTTCTTTAAATTTGGCGACACTGAAAATTTTTCTCGCGACCCACGGGTTGCACACCACTGGTCTAAAGAATCGACTCTAGTCCTGATGCCATGTTAGCTTGTATATTTTTTTTATTTTTTTAATTAAAATTTATTTATATTCAATTCAAATAAATAATTTTAAAAAATTTCAAAAAATCAGAAAATTTAAAAAAAAATAATTTGATAATGATTAATTTATTAATAAAATGGTTGAAGTTGAATAGGTTTATTTTATTTATTTATTTATTCTAATTTAGGCTTCGGAGGCTTCTTAACAGCCACTTCAAGAGGCTATATTTATTTATTTTATTTGTTTAGAGAAACTGATGACATGAGTAAATGAGGCCTTAATTGCCGACCTACCCTTAATTTCTAATAATAACATAATATTAATATAAGAGTGAATTTATATTTATAAATTATATTATTAAATTTTTAAAACATTTAAAAAGTTCCTCTGAAAACGCTTACCCATACTCTGGTAAATAATACAATCTCATTAAGTATAAATTTCAACTCTTAAATTGTAATATACTATACAAATGATGTATATAGACATTCTTCTATTTCTTTTTTATAATTTTTTTTTTTGGTTCTCATACTAATAACAGTTCTTAAATTATGATTGTGAAACGTTATGCTTAAAGGGAAAAATTCAAAAACATTTAAAAAAAAATGAAATAATTTCTCTAAATCTACCTTTTTAATTATTTCAACTATTATGTGATATTTTAATGGTTTCGTTCCGAATAGTATTATTAGTCTTAATCTGCATTTTTGTGGATTCCAAATCTCTCTACCTTATCTCCTGTTTCAAATTCTAGCTTGTTATTTATTGTATAATAGAATGAAATTGTCTCAGTTACTTTCTTGTTTGTTTCAAATACTTTTAATTTTATTTTTCAAATGGAATAGAAATTTATTTTAAACATATATGTACATATATATAATTTTTAAATTTGTATTTATTTATTGGAGTAAAAATTTGTTAATATTGTTAAATATTTCTAAAATTTTTTTTAAATTAAAAAAAAAAATTAAATTTAAAGTTATATATCTATATTCATATTATTTGACATTAACATTTATTTATAAAATCTTAAGGTCTTTTGAGAACAATTAAAACACTGTTTTTAGAGAGTTTTACTTCTTAGTCTATTCTCATAATGTTTAGTATATTTTAGATTTTTCATTATAAAAATATAGGATATAGACAACGCCCTATGATAGTAGACGGCACCTGATGCATACATGATATACATGAATAAATTGTATGTAGATGAAAGCAGATTCAGGAATTCAAGTTGTTTGGATATTTTATTAGTCATATCAGACGGCTGCAATGAACCATTATATTTTAATTAATATCCTGATTTTTGAAGAAATGAAAAAAAAACTTAAATTTTAAAAATTTAATTATAAACAAAACAGTACTAACAATATAGATATCGATTTATATTTATTTTATCATAAGCAAAAAATATAAAAATTTAATAGTTTAGTTTTTTTCAAATATAGGTTTATAAAGTTTTATGCAATTTTTTAAAGATTATATTTATTGTTAAATAATCTTTTTATGAAGTATAATTAAAATAATTTTTTTTAAAATATTCTCTCTAAAATCTCTTGAGGAGATTTATTTTGGTTCATTTTAAATTATTTATCATTTATAAGGCTTATAAAACAATGAATTTATATATAATTAATGAAATTAACAAAATGAAATACAAAAAATATCATTAAAAAAAAATATTGAAGTAATTATCATGACAAAGATGAAATTATTTTTAAAAAACAAGTTTTAGCAAAAAAAAAAAAAATACAGGATATTATAATTAAGAACAAAATAAATGGTTTATTGTGGTCTTACCTTATTATTTTTTTGTTTATTTTTTTATTTTACTTTTAATTTTTTTACTATAAAACGTATTTATTAAGAAATAAAAAAAATTATTATATTTATGAAAAACAAAATATTGATATTCTAAAATAATAAATAATCAGTTTAGAGTGATAAAATTGATAATATCACTTTAAGAATGACTGGAGGAATTTGATTAATATGACCGAAATTCTTATTCAATGATTATGTAGGTATGTATTATAATGAAAAAATTGTTTTTTTTTATTCTTGTGTTATTTTTATTTAATAAATAAATCATATATTTTTTAATGAGAGAGAGAGAGAATTCGAATAATTTTGAAAAATTATCATTATTAATCTTTTTTAATTAAAGACTACGCCATCCTAAATTCCTTCTAAACGGCTTCATGAATCTTAAGGATTCGGGTATCATTAGAACCGCCAGTGGCCAAAGATAAGGTATAAGGTTGAAAATTTCAAAAAAGTTGATCCGTTCCAAAGTTATGGGCAAAAAACCGATCCTCTCGGTGGCTCAGTTAAGAAATTGACCTTCAATATAAAAATAATAATTCTAGAAATTTTCATACAAAGAATGTTTATAAAATTTAAATTCTAATATTCTATAATATTAAAATTAAATTGAATATTACTGCTAATTGATTAATATTTTCTAAAACAAAGTAAGTAATATTTTTTATATTTAAATTTATATTTCGAAAAATAGTGGAATTTGCAAATTTGAGTGAAAACTAAGATCCAAATGAGAGAAAAGATATACTGATTGAATTAAAATGAATTAAAACCTTTCGCATACAGACTTTCAACAAATTACTATGTATTACATCGGGGGTACAGGATGCACTGAGAAGCTAGTATCTATAATATTAATAAACACACAGATTCTTTGACTCCCGGATATGAAAATCAATTTCTAATTTGGATTTTTTTCTTTTCATTGTCTTATGACTATTATTTGTAATGTTTTGTGACTAGAAAAGCAAAAACCTGATGGATTTAATCCTGGTTGGTAATTCTTTTGGATTCAAATGGGCAGGATAAACAGGTAATTGTAACGGAATATCTCGTTAGAGAATCCCATTGTCTAAATATGGGCAGACACAACAGTTTAGAATTTAATATTCTAGTATGTAGTTTAAAATTACGTTAAATTGTCCTTATTACCCTCGCTTCCCACTCTTAATAAGCTACCTTAATAGTATAAATTAAAAATAAAAAAAAAAAATTCTTAATAATGATTTTTTAACAAATAATAATTATTTCTATTTAATTATTTTTTTAAAAAATCAAATCAACTGAAATTAATCAAAAAATTATTTATTTGTTGATTCAAAAAGGGGATTGAAATGAATGAATATATATGTATATATATAATTACAATTAAATTTCTAAATGATTTTTTGATGAATTCATTCTGGTTATAAACAGATCCCATGGTAATTCTAATTAACATACGTCTTTAAAGGAAAAGAATAGAGATTGGAATCTGAGATTAAAAGAAGACATGTTGTATTGCCAGGAAGAGAGGGGAGATTATTTAATAAGCTCTCAACTTCATATTATTCATCAATTTAAAAACAATTTTTTTTTTCTTTTGTATTAGGTTTTGACATTCATAACTATTAATGATAAAATAAAAACTTAAATAATAATTCAATTAATTATTTAAAATTAAAAATAAATTGTAACATATTAATTATATTTTTTTTAACTAAAATATCATTAAATTTATTGATAATTCATTTGTGTTTGTAACTAGTGAATTAATTTTTAATATTTATATATTCATTAGTTACAATTAGTTAAAACTTGTGAATTAATTTTTAATATTTATATATTCATAAGTTTTTACACTTAAACAAGTATTACAAATATTTTAAAATTTTATAGATTATAATATTAGATTAATTAATTTATAACAATATAAATTGTCTCTAATATTATTTTTAAAATAATTTGATTCACTTATTAGGTAGATAATAATAAGTAAAATAAAACAAAAATTGCACCAATATAATAAAAAATTAAAAATAAATTGATCATTTTTGTTGTTTTTAATATATATATACGTTTATCAGACAATGACTAAACGATAAGAATGCTTTGTTTTGTTGATTAACGACTAAACTATGAGATATTATAAACAATTTTTTTTTTCTTAAGCTTTAATTATTCTATAATAATTCAATTTTAAATATGACTAGTTTTTTATAAAATAATTTATTTTATTAATAATAAGCAATTAGTCAACCATTATAGACAATATAATATTAATATTGATTTATAGAATTAAATTTCTATCCAGATAAATCTTCCATTGTTATTCAATTTCAAAGAACTTAATTTATCGAAATATGTATAGTATTCTTTTACGTCGCATTGTAATGAGACAAAAAATCATCTAGAAGAGATAAATGTGAAAAATTGTCACAACTTTTAGAAATTTTATAAATTATAAAAATAAATTCTATAAAATTCCCATTAATTAAATTAAATATCAAGTTAAATTTTCTTTAATATGTATTAATTTTGAAAATAATTTTATTTACTTAGGATATAATAAGAAAATATTAAATGAAAATTATTATTTAGAAAAATTAATTCTGGTTGAATAGAATCGTTGATTTCTTCTCTATTTAAGAAAAATAATAGAAAAGTCTCAAGTTTATGGGAATTTTTTGTTTAAAATTTCATATTATTTCATTCAATCTCCTTTCTCTAATTCTAGGCCTGAATTAAAATTCCTTGAATTCTATTCTTATATATCTAAAAGTTTAACTGTTGTTAATGTAATTATAGTATATAAAATAATAATAATAAAAATAAAAGTATAAGATAATCTTTTCAAATGCTAAGCAGATGCGGAATCAATTTTCTCATAAATTATAATCAAGTCTCAAATGAAATACACACACAGTCGGTTCCTTTATTCTATTTATCTTTTTAAATCTTGTATGTTTTAGTAAACAGATTAAATGAGCAGGATCTTTACTCTCTAAAAATTAAGTTGTTTTTTTTTTCTTCTTTTTTTAATTACATCATCACAGGATATTTTTATTTCAAGAGTGGAACAAATATTGCATAGAAAGTGAAAATTATAGCTGATTGATTTGGTACAAGTATTTTATAATCGTATAACTTTATGGGTTACGTTAACCCAAATTAAATTCATAAATAAGTTAAGAATAATAGAAGAAATCACTTTATTTTAATTATTCAGGAAGTAATATTATATATATATATATATATATATATATATATAATAATTTAATAAATTAAAAAGTAAATTTAATTAAATAAATTGTTTACCAATATGGTATATGATCGACAAATTTAAAATATGAATAAATAAAACTCTTATTTTACCTTTACTCAGTGTACTTTTAATATAAAATAGAAAAGGTTTTTTATGTATTTTTCTCTTTTTAAAAAAAAGTCAATTGTTTATTCTAACCGATGTATCATGAATTTTGATAAAACTTTACCAGTGGATTCCATTTTTAATTCTAAAAAACTTTCCTTAAGAAGTATGTGGCGGTCGCTTCTAGTTTATTAAAGTTTGCATATAGATCCTTTGATATTCTATTTAGCTACCATGTTGTATTATTTGACCATCTGAGGGCTCAACTAATTTTCTGATTTTATAAGTTCTGTTTGTATATAAGAAGATTAAAAAATTAATTAATTAAATAATTTTCCTATATCCAAACCGAACTTATAAAAACTGAAAATTAGTGAATAAGTTAATAATTAGTGAATTAGTCAATAAAACATTATTAAATGGCTGCTCATTCATAACTAGTTTATATGCAAACTTTAATAATTTTTATCTCGTAACCTGGAAGTGACCGCCACATACTTCATGGGGAAAATTTGTTTTGAATCAAAAAAGGAATCTACTGGTAAATTTTTATAAAAATTCATGATATATCGGTTAGACTAAACAATTACCAAAAAATATAATTTTGATTAAGATCGTAGCTCATTGGTAAATTGTTGAACTACTGAACTTTAGGCAAAAGCTCCAAACCTTACCAAGTTCACAAATAATTATTATTATAATGACTCTCATAATTTCTGTAATTATTTATTTATTTTAAATAACATTACAAATTTTTAAAAATTAATATAAATATTTTATCTTTAAATTAATTAATATAATCCTATTTATTTTAAAATAAAACACTACCTAAATAGTTCTATATTTCATAAACAATATAAATTTTGAGCATTCACAAAAAAAAAAACATTTTACTCGTCCGTAAAACTATTTTTTCTTTTGTTTTGAAAACTATACAAGTTTAATATTGATTAATTGGACAAATTTTGGTCACCTATTATACTTAAATATACAGTTTTGGTAAGAAGCTTGAATGAATAATTTATGTTTGAATTTATAAGAAACAAACAAGTTTCTAATTACTCAATCTTTTTCAATAGTTGTTAGCTAATTTATGAGAAACTTAAAAAAGAATAAACTCAAGACAATACTATTCTAGAAGCAATGGAAATTCTATTTATTCTAAATTTATTTATTTTAAATGTTTTTTATCTTTTTATCTTTTTGCATCAGAGCCTAAAACACCAATATATACGTGTATATTTAAATTATTATTATAATTTAATTATGAATAAATATATAAAAATCCCTATATATATTTATATAGTGTGCATTAGCTCATCCTCGGGAGTTTATGTGGGCTCATCATCTACGAGTCACATATACGATTATAACTACGAATCGGATTATAGATCTAATAGAAAACCAAGTGATAATCAAGTGTATTTTCGGCTGGATTCAAACCAAGGAAGAGCACAAGAAGTGTCTGTATATATTGAAGGTAGAATAATTTTTTAAATATAAAAAAAAGTTCTTTCTTGAATATTTTGAAAAAATATATATTTATATTTGTATATATGGTATATTTAATTAATTTAATTTAATTTTTTTAAATATTTATTTATTAATAATTTGTTTATTTATTTAATTATATGAATTTTTTTTTAAATATTTGACTTATTAGTATATTTTAAATTATTTTTTTATTGGCCTTTTTAGATCTAAACCATCCTTCACATTATTAGAATATTTTTATTAAATCTTAATTAATTAATTGATCTTAAATTAATAGAAGTATATATATTTAAGTTACAGTCATTTTTGTTCCATAAATTTGAATTTAAAAAAAATGATATTTTACATATATTCCAGTACACGATTCGAGTTTGAAACGCAAAGTCAGACAGAAGGCCCCACTGATGCTTAAGATGTTTTCAGTTAATAGCATCGTTTGGAAGCAAACACACTAAGTTTTAAACAGATCGGCTTTTTTCTTTGTGTTTGGTGTTCGTTTGAATCGAAAAAGAAGAAAGATTTTCAAAACATGGACGAACGATATTTGGTCTATTCTTTGGACTCAGAAGTGTAGTGGTGTATTCATATTTCATCTATACAATCACAAAACGACACTTAAAGTACTGTGGATGAAATAAGGATACACCAATACACTGCTGAGTCTAAAGAACAGTCCAAACAGTGGAGATGCAAATAACTTGAAATAAAGTGCCCTCTCTCTGACTTCAAACCACCCTCTTATGTTAATTTTTAATAAATAATCCTAAAAATTTGGAAATGTTTCTATGTTGAGAAATTGTTAAATTGTTTAAAATTCATTTTTTTAATAGGAAATAATTTAAAAAAAAATTATTTTTTCTATATAATTAATTAATTATTTATTAGTGTCAAGAAATGACACATAATAATTAAATGTTTTAAATATAAATAGCAGGTTTAATTATATATACCTTGAAACTTATTTTATTTATAAATTATAATTTCCGAGATAAAAGTAATTTTGGGGTTTGACCTTAAAAATAATTTATTTATTATACATGAAATAATGCTACCACATTCTCAGAACATTATAATTTCTTTTGGGTCAGATTACAATAATTATTTCAGCAGTATGTACTAGGCTCATAGGATTTTCGAATTCGGTTTGGAGTGCAGGCATTGAAATTGAATTTAAAATAATGATACCGCTAAAATCATAAATTTTCTCAAGCTAAATCTATTTTATATAAATTAAGACAATGCGTTGATATATTGTTTGTAATAAATTTTTATTTGATAAAAATAAATAAATATTGACTATAATTTTTACTATCTCGCCAGAGATAGTATTGCGATCACGAAAATTTTCGATGTTGAGATTTTGATGTTTTTATACGTTTTGAAGGTTCCTGAATCATTTTCACTAAGGTTGAGAAAAATGTCTGTGTGTGTGTGTGTGTATGTGTGTGTGTGTGTATGTGTGTGTGTATGTATGTAGGCAAGATTACGCAAAAACGGTTTGAGCTAGAATGATGAAATTTGGTACATGGACATTATTCAAAATTCATAGTTTTCTATCAACTTTTGAGAAATGTAGCTCAACCGGAAGAGGGTCATTACCTACAACGTTTTGATTTTTTTTCCTCTAAAGTGACCGTAAAAATAAAGATATATGTTTGATAATTTTTCACATGATTAATAATTGTATAAAACTGCTATATATAGAATTTCAGCTTGATTGATTCGCTGAAATTACCAGAATTAATTTTTTAACACTACAAATCTCACGCGCCAACACATGACGTGGTGCCATCAACAAAAAGCCAAACATGCGCTGGTTTAATATTTATTATTTATTATTTATAATTTATAATTAATTAAATTTAATTTAAATATAATATATTATGTTATTTAATCCAATTCAAATTGCGAGATAGTCGAGTGGAGACACTCCAGCTAATTTTCATTTGATACAAGTTGAAGAATGGAGAGGGGATTTTAAGATCCATTTTCTCACAAGCCTCTCAGGAGAGTAGTAATGAATTCATGTTCAAGAAAAGATAAATTAAATATTAAAATAAATTAGATTTTAGAGATGTTCATGTTGATTACTAGTATTTAATGAATATGTTAAATATTTTCGAGAATTCACAGAGGTGAATATTTATTTATATGTATATATATATATATGTATATATATATATAAAAAAAGACAACTTAATTTACATTTACGTAAATAAAATGTTTATGTTCAAAGCCTATTTTTTTTAATTATACTAGAAAATACATTATTCATTTATGGAATAGGATATAATAATATCAAAAAAACTACTCTTCCTAAACATTTATTATTATTCAAAGATTCTTTATTTTTCAAGATTTTATCTAAATTATGGGAAGAGAGCGTAATATCCGATAGCATGTATGATTGATGATATATTTCATATACCATTAAATAGAATATGTATTCAATTGTGTCTTAATTAAGATTTTTAAAAAAATGAAAGTGATGGCTAGTAGGAATAATTGCTTCTTTATTATTTGTTGCCCTTACACTGTAACTAATCAGGTCACTATATTCGGAATTTCTTTCACTGGTAATTATTCAGGTAAACTCATTTTCGTGGATTTGGATAATACTTTACAAGTGGGTTCCTTCCAAATAAACTTTTCTTATGAAATTTTAATAATTACCCTTTCACTAAATAATAATAAATGGTTACGTTAATGTATATATTATTTTGATTAAAATTAATAGTTTTTTATTAATTTATTTTTATTAAAGATTATATATATATAAATAGATGAAATAAATTTTATATTTTTTTATCTTTCATTCTGAAAAAATTAAATCAAATGGTTCTGAGAAGTGACAACCATAGCAATTCCACATAGGACCGCTTTCTGATAATATCATCTTTATGAAATTCTCAAATTACAAATATATCTTTCAGGATAATAAGAAAGTCGATATCAAATTAAAAAAATAATAGTTATATCTACATTATTTAATAGTAATATTAAATATCAAATGCATTGAACAAAGTTGTATTTATATAAAAGAATTATTCTATTAATAATTTTTTTTTTATTTAAATATAAATTTTTATTTTATTTTAATAAAAATAGTCACTTTTTTAAATTAAAAAATAGTCAATTTCATCATTAAGTATTTTATTTCAATTGAAAAAATATATTATACACAATTGATTTATTTATAAATACACTTTCCATTCAATACTTTGTGCCAAAGAAAACTTTTTACATTTAATTATAAAATTTTGGCACATGGAATGAAATAAATTTCTTTTTATATAAATAATATATAAACCAAAAATATATAGTGAATTTATTTATAAAATTAAAAATATTTATTTAATCTCAAGCCTATGTTTTTCTAATCTTCGAGACAGAGAAATACCATTTACTGATAATTATTCGATTTATGATTAGAATCTGAGGATATGCCTTAGTAGCGTGGTGCTAAATCTGGATAATATTTAGTAGTCTCCAAGACTGTAGCTGTTTTACGTAGTTGAAGAAATGTATAATCCATAGCATTGTAATAATCAATACCACTATATATCATATATATATTTATATATATATATTCCAAAATAGACTATATTATACTTACCTAATTAACTACAGAACTTTAACAACTATTATAAGAAATAATTTAAGTAAATTCTTTAAAATAAGTATATATGTTTAATAAGAGGTCTGTTCAAAAGAAAAGGTGAATTATTTCGAAAAGTATTTTTTTTTATTCATCAATATCCATTTTGTCTCCTTCAAAGTAATTCACCTCAGATATAATGCACTTATGCCAACGCTTCTTCCAATCGTCGAAGCACTTTTGAAATGCGCTTTTGAGTATAGCCATCAGCTTGTTCTTCGATTCTGACTCTCTCATCAATTGTGGCAAAACGCTTTCCTTTCATTGGTCTCTTCTGTTTTGGGAATATGAAAAAGTCGCAGGGAGCCAAATCTGGTGTATACGGCGGTTGAGATATGATTACGGTGTTGTTCTTGGCTTAAAAATCACGAACATGCAATGATGTGTAGGCTGGTGCATTATCGTGATGCAAAATTGATGATTTTTTTCCACAATTCGGATCGTTTGAGCCGTATTGCTTCACGCAAACGTTGTATAACTTCCTTGTAGTGTTGCTTATTTTTTCTTTAAGTAAAATATCGAAGACACACAAAAACATGAATAATTTTTTCAGGTGTCAAAAACAAACTACTAATCCAAAATGGCTGATAATGTCATTATATAAGAAACATATCTGTACCAACATAACAATAAAAACGTCAATAATCGAATGTACACAACCCAAGAAAATTCAAAATTCACCATTTCTTGAACAGACCTCGTATATTTATATTTATTTAATAGAGTGTTTATTTATATAAATATGTTTAATTTTGTTTCCTTTATTTTTGTTTGTTTTAGATGAATCCAGTTCGGAGCCAGACGACTATTATGAAGAAGTTGGCCGAAATCTTAATCCTGCCCCTGACACTGCCACAGCACCTCCGAATCCAGTTCTTATTCCTCCCTCCTACGATGAACGAGTTGACTCCTACGACTCCTTTGATTCTACTGACTCAGAACATGACAATAAACCCCTTCCAGAACCTTCTCTTACTAACAACCACCATGGCAAACTTATAAATCACGTGAAAAAATTGAAAAAGAGAATGAGCCGACTGATACCAAAACAACCACCCCCTCCACCACCCCCCAAACCACCAGAAGTAATACAACCCGAGAATCAAGTAAAGGATCCACCACCTCCTTCACCAAAAAGAAAATATTGGACTTTAAGAAGGTTTAAAAGAAGTACTAGCACTTCGGGCATTATAGAAAGTGCCAAGTTTTATGTAGCTCCCTCGGAATTGCAAGGAAATGGTCACAGGTAAATTCAAGTCAGATTGTTTTTTTTTTTTGTTTGCATATTAAACACATGAAAATAGTAATAATAATAACAAAATTAAAAAAAGAATTGATTCATACATCCGGGTAAAAAAAAACTAACATTCATGGTAAGAATTTCTCAAGGATTCACATAAAAATAAAACTTTAATTCAATCTCTTTTCAAGATAAATATCTAATTTTTGTATTTTATAATTTAATGGGTTTTTTTTTTGTTCTTTCAGCGAGAGCAAATCCCCTCCTGCAACGACCAATGGGACAGCAGGAGCCAAGACGGTGCCAAGCAAACGGCGCAGTTTCCCGTCTGCGAGGCCTCCAGGACCGCCACCGCCACTGCCACCGGGAGCTCCTAAAAAAGACTCCTCTGCCTCTTGGTATGCGGAATGCGGATTATTTGATGGCAGTAAGACATCGTCCTACTCCTCCTGGTACGCTGAAGCAGGCCTTTACACCGACTCAACAGTCACCTCTGGGGGTAGCAGCACCAGTGACTCCACCAACCCCCCCAGCACCCACGAAGAAAACAGTCGATTTGTCAATGAGCCACTTTATCAATTCTACACAGCTTCCATCGCTAAGGTATGTCTCACCTCCAAAACCTGATTTGCATCCAATTAAATAAACTTTTATATTCAATAGATATTTTTATTTTATTTTCATTAAATATTATATTTAAATTTTGTCATTTCAATTTAAAAAAAATTAATTTAAAACATTTTAGTAAATTAATTAATATTCCTATTTTTAAATGAAATTTATTTTATAAAAAACAAACAGACTTTATTATTATTTATTTATAGAATTATTATTTATATATTTATTATATATTTATTTATTTTTTTATTATATACCTAACAAATAAAAATAGAAACATCTGGGAATGCTAGGAAGCATTACTATCAACGAACTTTTATTCATATTTATCATTATCATTTACTTTCTTAATATTCCCGGGCATTTTTTTAATGTTTACAATAATGTCTAAACATTTTTTCTTTACAATTTTACATTATAATAATACTAATTACAGTAGTTATAATATACCCATCTTATAAGGGAATTTTTCAACTTTGACCGCCGATTTGACAATGTTCCCAACCGAATTTTAAAAAACCAAGACCACTTTAGATTTACACTTTTTTAAGCTCTACTCGAATCCAAAATCAAAATTTAAAAAATCGACAATTTTTGGCGACAGACACACAGACATATAGATTTTATAAACGAACTAAAAGTTCATTGATAATATTATACATGTATATTTACTATTTAAAAATTCCTTCAATATTTTAAATAAAATATATCAAAAAAGGTTTTTGTCTGCGCATTGCTCAGAATTTATATTTTTTTGCATAACTTCTAGAATCCAAACGTGACTTTAGAATTTTTCGTGTATGTCTGTCTGTCCGGAAATTGTGACGTTATAGACTCAAATTACATCACAATATTTTTGCATATCTCTATTTTAACATAGGCATTGATATTTAATCAATAACTGCAGAAATTATTTTTTTAAAATTTTAAATGTACATGTTGTCATTCAACAGCGCAAAGAATACAATATAAAGAATGTTTATAATATTTATATTTTTATTTTTCTAATATTTACAATATTTCAATTGATCATATATTAGCCTTTTTAACTTATTTAACACACTGAAAACATTCATATTGAGATTATATTACCTCTTTTAATTTTTAAGATTATATGAATAAATAATTTTAATTTTGATCTCATAATTGGATTTACACGTAAGTTTGGGTGGACAATGTAGGAAGAAACGTGAGAGAGATGGGACAGGGTAGAAATTAGATGGTTATAGCTCCGGATTGGGACACTTGGAGAAATATGGTTGTTACTGCCAAGAACTTTGGAATACGATAGAGCCACAGAGATAGATATATATATACAATAATAATATATAATTAATTGTTTAAATTAAAATATATTTTAAATAAGAAGACAAAAACAAATGAATGTTTTATGTAATATACTGATTGAAACAAAATAAATGAAAACCTTTTACATACAGACTTTCAACCAAATACTATGTATTACTTCGGGGGTACAGGGGACAGAGCCCTCGTCTAGGTATGAGAAGCGCCGAAGGCGGTATGAGCAGCTAGTTTTAAATAAAATTTTATTTTGAAAGGAAAAGGCATATACTGGCTAAAGGCCTCTGCGACATATTATATAAACAAGTATTAAGTTTAAAAAATTTAAGTATAAATTAAAACTGAAAAAAACTGAATAGGTTAATTTTTGTTTATATTAATATATTAATATATTAATATTTATATTAATAATTTTAGAGAGAATTTGAAGCCGATTCTAAGGAGACGGATTCAATCAGCGGAGGTGAAAGAAACGATTCAGATGGCTATGAAGAGATCGGTGCGGTTATTGGTTTGGTACCTACCATACAAATAAATAATAATCGACCTACTGTAATGGAATTAAGCCGAGGACATTCAGGACAACGGACTCTCTGGTGTCAGTTACCTGAAGTAAGTGGTTTGATTAATTTTGAGATTTTTTATTTTTTATTTATTTAAATATCTAATAAAATAATATTTTGATTTTCAAAACAAATAAAATGAATTACAATATATCTAGATAGTATTTTAATGAAATTGTAGGCACCTTTCTGAATTTATATAAAAACGTTGTTAAATAATAATTAATTTTTAAATCTTAAAAAAAAAATATTTTTAACTTGTTTTAAATCTTAAAAATTAATTATTT
This sequence comes from Labia minor, assembly GCA_963082975.1. Lineage (NCBI taxonomy): Eukaryota > Metazoa > Arthropoda > Insecta > Dermaptera > Spongiphoridae > Labia > Labia minor. The sequence continues at coordinate 85,246,400 of OY720344.1, forward strand.
TTAAATTTTTCCTATAATTTTATTATAGTAAATCGAAACTTTCTAAAAATATTTTTGTGAGCTTTTACATCATGTAAAAATTTTATTTGTCTTTATTTAATATCTGCATGAACGTAGAACTAATATAACTAATATAAATTTAAGTTCAAAATATAAATAAAAATCTTTATTTTAATAATAATTAAAATTAAAATAAGAAATATTAAATTGAAAATATAAATTAATATTATCAAGAGTGTAGCTCAGTTGAAGAAAAAAATAAAAGAAATATATATTTTTAAATTGAAACTTCTCAGTTGGAAATTAACTTCTGAACGATGCAGATGAACCTCACCAAGATTACAAAAAATTTTAATAGAATATTTAGTGTAATGAAATTAAAATAAATAAATGAGTAAACTGGTAAATATGAGCTTGGATACCTCGAGCTAATAATAAAATAAAAATAATATTGAAAACACAAAGAAGAAAAATTAAAAGATGTATTGATAAGATTTTTGTAAAATTAATTTTCATAGATAAAAAAAATGTAAATACATTTTAATATAAATTTAAATTACACTAATTAATAACTATAATAGAAAACATTTCTTTAAGAAATAATAGAAACAATTGTATTTTTTGAAGGGTGGGGCGCTTTTCTTGACCTGAATACGAGCAACAAAACAAACTTTCAATAAACTTTAATAACTATTTAATATAAAAATATTAAGAACTTTATAATTTTATCTTAGCAAACACGATTTTAAAAATAAATGAATTAAAATTAATTATAATAAAACAACAAAATAAATGAAATTAAATAAATTCAGTGACACATTAAAAGTGTAAATGCTTATTTCGTTGCACATTCACTAAAGTCATGCTTCAATAGTAAACTCTTTAGAAAAGTGAATGTATTCAATGCCAAAAACAAATCACAATTGATATGGTTCAACAGTGATTCAATTTTCCAAATTCAATTAAAAATTTCCAATAATTTTCTTTAGCTATATTAAAAGAATAGAAGGGCAGGTCAATAAGTCCGTGACTTTTTGAATTTCCCGTCTCTTAAATTAAAATGGCAACACTTTTGTTTTTATCTAAAAGCCTGTTTCATTCAAAAAGTTACAGACTTATTGACCTAAATCGAATACAACTTTGTTTATTTTTAAATAATTTTAATTATTATTCTTTTGGTTGTATTTAGTAAAATTAAAATATTCTTTTCAGGTAGTTGAGTCTGGCGTTTTAGACCAGCTATCCAGTCAACGAAGACGTCTTCAGGAGGCGAAATTTGAACTTCTCACCAGCGAAGCGTCCTACGTCCGTTCCTTAAGTGTTCTCGAAACTCATTTTGAAAAAGCAGAATGGCTTCAATCTGAAACAGTTTTACCTCGTAAAGATCGACGAGCACTGTTTGGCGATGTCGTTCATGTCCGAGAGGTTGCCAAAAGTTTTCTAACAGAATTGGAACGTTGTTGGCAATCGTCTGTTATGTTGGATGGCATTTCTCAATTAGTCCAGGCACATGTCCAAAGAGCTACCAAACCCTACGTCCGATATTGTTCTAATCAGGTAGTTAACTTATTCAATAATTACTAATTATATTAAAAATTTTGGAATTAGAAAATAATTTAGAACTAATAATATTTGATTCAAAACAAGATAGTAGTATTTTTTTCAAAAAAATTATATCTCTCTTTTAATTTTATTTAAAGGTTATTTTTTATTTATTCATAATTTTTTTTTAATATTATTTTATTCCATTAGTTCACTTTAATAAAATTATTTAAATTTAGTTTGATATAAATATTAAGAGATGTATTATTATTAGTATTATTTATTTTTTAATATTTATTTAAACACACACAAATATAAATGAAATGAATGTATTTCAGGTGCATCGAGATCGGACTTTACGCCGACTTCGAGATGAAACCAGATTTTCCGAAGCATTATCGAAGGCGGAGTCCGCCCCAGAATGCCAATCACTCACTTTGCATTCCTTTCTAATGTTACCGATGCAGAGGGTTACACGGTTACCACTTCTGATGGACGCTATTCTTACTCGGCTGGATTCTTCAGAACAAAACAATGAGCGACTGGCTGCTGAGTCCGCTTTTGCTGCCTGTGCCGATCTTGTAAAACAATGCAATGAAGAGGCAAGAAGAATGGAGAGGGTTGAAGAAATGCTTTTGCTTTCCAGACAAATTCATTTTCCAAAGGTATTTGTTTTACAATCAAATAATAGAGGGAAATAATAAAATCAAAACAAATTAAATTTAAAATGCAATAATATTAAAGAATATAATTTAAAATAATGATTTATATTTTAGATTAAGTGAATATTTTATGAGACGAGACTTATAATTATTTTCTATTTTTCAAAATTTAAATTTAAAGGAAATATGTGAAATCTTTAAGAATCTAAAATTTTAAAAATCAAAGCAACGAAGATGTTATGTGGGATAATACTTCTATAGATATATAAATTATCGTCGATGCCTCACATTCTCGTGGTCCCGGGTTCAAGCCCCTGGCCTGGCAAGGTAATTTCTCTAGCTACGGTCTATGGGACAGAGTCAACCCAGCCTCCGGGATCAAAATTGAGAAGCTACTTGATAAAGAAAATCAAGGTAAAGGTTGATAGGACCCGTTCTCTTGATCATAGGACACCGAATTTATATAACCTACTTGATAGGAGTTGTCTTTGCATAGGACGTCATAAGTCAGAGGTTATTTTTTATTAATAGATATATAAATAATATTATTTTATAAATAATAAAAATAAAAAAAAAATTATTTAATTTTTAAAGTAAAAAATTACATTAAAAAATTGTATCTAATATATAATTTATGGATTGAAATAAATTATTTTATTTAAATTTATAAAACATATTTTTAATTTATATAAAATCTTGTTAACATATTCAATCAAATTAACTACTAAATCATACATTTTTAAACTTCGTGAGGTTTGACCCATATCTTCAAATTAGGTATTTGAGCATGTGCGGTACTATTATTTATTTAAATTTATAGTTAATGTGCATTATTTAAATAAACCTCTGACATTAAAGGACAGCACCTATCAAGCGGGTTGACACCTGATCGGAGTAGATGTATTATAGGATCAGTACAACGGATCCTCTCAACCTTTATCTTGATCTCTTTAGGCTGATACTTCTTATTTTAAATATCTTCCCAATTTTGATCACGTAAGCTGAACTTCATACCCAATGCCCCCAGCTAGAAAGAGATCGCTCTGAGAGTCAAGCATATTGCCCTCCAAACTGCGTGGCGTCTTTAATGTGAATTTATTAGTAATTTAAATATAAATGAAAAACCTTTATAAACTAAGAGTGATTAAGCGTATTTATCATTCTATCCTTTGTGAATTTTCTTCCAGAATGATTTTATAAAATAATACAAATTTTGTGTGTTTTTTGATTCGTAGGCAATTCGTGCAATTCCATTAATGTCGACTCAACGATGGTTAGTGCGTGCAGGTCCAGTAACGCATTTGGCTCCTCGTGGTGGAACAACATCTGGAGGAAGTAGTGCTGGCTCAGGCACAGAAGGTCGTCGCGGAGCATCTGTGGTTGCATCATTTGGAAGGGGCATGGCTAAAGTGCCATTACATGCTTATCTCTTCACAGATTTGCTAATTCTGACTAGAAAACGCAACGAACAAAGCTTCTCTGTTTTTGATTATTGCCCGAGAAGTCTAGTCCAACTTGAAGCTTGCGAAGCGGATTCATTCCTAACAAAACTGCCATCGGTAGCCTCAGCCTCTCATCAGCATCTCATGCTTTTGACGTTACTCAGTAATCATGAAGGTCGGACGGTGGAGATGGCTTTGGCTTGTGCTCGAGAGTCGGACCGAGAGCGATGGCTCAAGGCGGTGTCTCCTCCAGCCCCAGAACGTCCTGATGAAACCGTTTATGAGCAATGGGACTGTCCTCAGGTAGGTTGATCGCAATATTCAAACAATGCTTCTTATAGCTAATGCGCTTGCTTGCTTGAATTAAGCAATTAACAATTAAATTATTTATTAATCTAAACTAAAATATTAAATCTCTGCATTGCAAAGCTTGTTTAACTAATTAATTAATATCTAAAATCGAAAGATTGGATCATTCCAAATGATTTTTTTTTTCATTATAATTTATTATATATATATCATTAGAATAATCTTTTTCTTTCAATAATCGCATTTAAATTTAATTAAACATAAATAACTAACCATATAACCATAGAAGTTTTTAACCATAAAATATTTATAAAATTTACCTCACGTATAAAAAGAAAATTATTAATTTTTGAAGTTATAGATATTTTTAAAATATTAATTTCTAAAATTTCAATTATTTTTGTAATTATTTAACAAAATTCTTAAAATTATTATTATGTAATTTATTTCAATATTCACGTAAATTTTCAAAATTTACATTTAATAAATGAATTGAAAAAATAACCAGACTATCCTTTTTATATTAGCTATTCAAAATAAATAAATAAATTTAAAATTATCTTGGTAATTTTACATTTAATATTGTTTTTTAGGTAATTGTACACTTACGAGTATATGTATGTATGATGAATTTTGATAAAACTTTACCAGTGGATTCCTTTTTTAATTCTAAAAATCTTTCCTTAAGAAGTATGTGGCGGTCTCTTCTAGTTTATTAAAGTTTGCATATTATTATTAAATTATTAGTTTGCATATAAATCCTTTGATATTCTATTTAGCTACCATGTTATATTATTTGACCACCTGAGGGCTCAACTAATTTTCTGATTTTATAAGTTCTGTTTGTATATAAGAAGATTAAAAAATTAATTAATTAAATAATTTTCCTATATCCAAACCGAACTTATAAAAACTGAAAATTAGTGAATAAGTTAATAATTGGTGAATTAGTCAATAAAACATTAATAAATGGCTGCTCATTCATAACTAGTTTATATGCAAACTTTAATAATTTTTATCTTGTACACGAAGCGACCGTCACATACTTCTTGAAAAAAGGAATCTACTGGTAAAGTTTTATAAAAATTCATCATACATACATATAAGTGTACAATTAACGTTTTTTATATAATGAATTAGCTAAATCGTTCATATTTTGAAAAATTAAAAAAATTTCGTTAAAAAAACATTCTTTTTAAGGGGTAGCTTTTTACCTTTTAAACCCCTTCGATCATTAATATCGATCAAGAATCATCCATTTTGAAATTTTGACAAATAATCGATATGTTTGTGAAAACCATAATTCTTTAAATTTTAAGACTAATTAATTATAAATGTGTTTTATTGTTTGCTCATTCACATTGGCTACTTTATTGTGGAATGAACTAATGTTAATTTAATTAATTGCACTCAAATATTGTGTTGTATTTGCACACCAAAAAAAAAACAAAATATAAGTTTGAATTTCACTTTTATATGGGCCATATATATATTCAATTTTTGAAATATTATTTGCCCCAGCAGGGTACAGCTGTTCAACAGAAGTTGACTTAATGCAAAATGAATTCGACGTTTACAAGGAAGAAGACATATCATGAATTGGAGAAAGAATCGCTACCTGATAATTAGTAGCCATTGTGAATGGGAAATTGTAAATATCTTGTGAATCAGTCTAGTCACTGCTTTTACTAATATGGTAATAATAACGCCCTTTTTCTTTTAGATAAGGTTTGTGGTTAATCTGGTAAATTGGATATAAGGATATCATAATTTTTCCAAATAGTATTAGTATATGATTAACTAAATTAATTTTAGAAAATGTCTAACCATTATCAGTAAATTTTTATAAATATAGTTTATACCTACTTCCAATCTATTGAAATAATATATTAAAGAATTATGTTTGACATTTGAATTGATAATAAAATTAATATATTGTTTTATCAACATTTTCTTTTTTTCTTAATAATTCATAAAAAAATATAAATATAAGTTAAAAAATTAGAATAAATTGATAAATATTGATTAAAGTTATTCTATTTATTATATATATGAAAATGTCTCAATTTATGTTGTTATTTTTTCAGAAATAGTATGATTTATTTGTAGGTGATAGTGGAATTACAATACAAAAGGGATTGTGAGAATAAATATAAAATATTACAATTTCTAATTTATTTAAATATATTATGATTTTTAACGATATTATTTAATAAATCTAGAATTACTAATATTTCATTCAAAAATAGTAAAATAAAAATAAAAAAAGAAATTAGCGGAAATTATAAAGATTTTCTTAATTAAGACATGAAAAAATCAACATAAAGATAGTATATATTATCAATCCAAAAATCCATTAAAAATAAATCACTAATTTTGATTACAATAACAGAGAAAAAGTATTTTAAATTTTGTTTTCATTAATATTGAAAAATTAAAAATGTTTAAGAGCCAAATCGGAAAAAGATTTTACCTTTTTTTAGAGCCATATTGAAAAAATTGAAAATGTTTAAGAGCCTGATCGCAAAAAAAATTTTAAAAAATCGAAAATGTTACCTTTTTTTCTATCATGACTTTAAATTTTTTAATTGAGCCACAATAAACTCGAAAAGAGCCACGGTTTGGCCACCGTGGGTATATATTATCAATTCACAAAAATCCCTTAAAAATAAATCACTAATTTAGGTTACAATATCAGAGAAAAAGTATTTTAAAATTTTTTTTTATTAATTTTGAATTAAATTTTTTGTTTGTCAAAAATTGTATATTTTAATATGTAAAATGGGAAATATAATTGTATATTCTTGTTTAATTTATATTCCATGTGAATTAGAACTAGTCAAAAAAAATACACAATTATTTTTTAGGTACAAGCTTTGCATGCATACACTGCATCACAACCAGATGAATTGTCCCTTCAACTCGGCGATGTAGTTAATGTTTATCGGAAAACAGCAGACGGATGGCAAGAAGGTGAACGAATACGTGATGGAGAACGTGGCTGGTATCCCGCGAATTATGTGAAAGAAATCGCTTCAGCTCACTTAAGAGCCAGGAACCTGAAGCAAAGGAATCGTCTCCTCGCACTTACAAGCAGCTACCTTCAACAAAATCGTAATCAAAAGTGACATGACCCTTTGTGATATTTTTAATAGATTTAAAAAATTTTAAATGGACAAGTTCAAGAATTTGAATTCTTTACCTCAAAACCCCTTAGACCAATAGAACAAGAGATTAAAAAATAAAATATTTTCTTGAAGATAATATGTGTTACTAGAATATAAATGTTAATCTTTTCATATTGTTTACTACAAGTGGCTAACTTTTTGACATATACCTAATTAATATCGAGAATATCACACTAATCTCATTAAAAAGGCTGGAAATATATATATAGGTACACCATGAGTAAAATTTCTAGTTAATATAAGTCTAGTCTCTATATTCTTCACCTATATTGTCTTCAGAGCAAAATTTTAATTTCACGAAAATTTCTTTTTTTTGTTAATAAATATTATATCATTATATCTATAAAATTGAAATTGTTAACATATTTCTCTAAAATAAATATAAATATTATTAATTTTTATTTTAAAAATGTGCCATTATAAAAAAATAATGTAATTAAAAATAATTATTTTCTAAGAATTTAAATGATCCAATGAAATATTAAATGATATACTTATAAAAATATAAATTTTACGATTGAACTAAAAGATTATATTATTATTAATATATAGACATGTTGATTTAATAAAATATCTGATTAAAATAGTATCATATAATCAATTATTAAAATAAATGGTAATTAAAAAATCTAGAAAAATATTTAGTATTTTAAAAGAATTCGAAAATTTGTCATTTCAAATATCAATTTAAAAAAATGAACTGTGCCCGGGCACAGAGCCAACCGACGATTTGAAATAAATTAATTTCCACCTACCTACATACATATATATAATTTTTATTATATTTAAGTCCCGACCGAACGCATGAGAAGCGGGCGCCAGGTACATAGTCGCAGCACTCACACTTGCTGCGTCATTGGGCCGGAAGAATTAGGCATTTTGCGCGAGTTTAAAATTTTTAAATTCTTTAATTTTTTTTTCTGTATTGATTTAACGCTGAGGGCTAGTATTCCATGAGTTTAATTAGAAATATTACATATATCGATTGTTTAGTAAAAATAATTTTTGTGTAGAAAGTATCAAAAAATACTTTGTAACTACCACTTCCGGTTTTCGGATATACAACAAAAGTTGATGAATTCATGCTACTGATGCATTAAGTAAATATATAAAATTTTAACAAAACCTTTTGAACCTTTCAAGCTATACACGTCTATACACAATGAACAGACGGATGGACGGACAGACATCATGCTAAAAATGCTTTTTTTCTGTTAACAAAATGCCATGATTCGTGGAGATATGTAAAAATCTCCACATATGAATTTTGGTGTCAAAACAATACATTCCCTTCCTATCGTCGGTCGGTAAAAAATATTTCACTTCAAATACATGAATATATAATTGAAAAATTCTAAATATGTTATAATATTAAATTATATGTGATAAATCATTTAATTAATTATAAACAAATGATAAAAAAAGAAAATAATACTCATTTATTAATCAATTTTTCAAAATTGTGGAAATTATTGTTTTTTTAATAAAAATTATTTGTTAAAATGTTGTAAAAGTTAAGGATAATGAAGATAAAATATTTTAACATCTCATTAACATTTAAGTAAGTAAATTAAAATATTTTTTATTTTAAAATTATTAATAAAAACAGAGTTATATGATAAATATACATATGTTTAAATAAAAAAAAATATTTATTACATAAATTTTTCTTATAAGGAAGACAAAAATATATCAATATACATTATATCCACTTGTTAAAAATGCAAAAATATACTGTATATAAGAAACAAATTTTTTTTTATCTTTATATTTTATATTATATTTATATGTTGCGCTGACTCAGCTTAAGCTAGACAAAGTGCAGAAAAAGAGATATATTTCTTTATATAATATTTTTGTAAATAAAATATATATTAATAATATAATGAATCCTTTTTTAATATCAATCAATTCATAAAAGATATAGTTTTTTATTAATAATTATATAATAAATATTAAATAAAGGATGATTTAAGTGTGTTAGATTTAGGAAAATAAAAATAAGTGTAATACTAGATAACATGTAAGAATAATAGATATGAACGAGATTTACAAACACAGAATAGATTATTCTATTTAAAATATGATTACTTGAAAATTTAATTTAAAAATATAATTTATTTTATTTATACAGATATATGACCTCTTGTATTTCAAAAATAATTAATGACAAGACATTTAATAAAGTATTACTATATTGATTTCCTATATTTTAAAAATATTTTAATTAGTTAAAATTTTATACTATATATATATATATATATAATCACAGAATATATAATAATGATAAAACTGGAATTAGAATTAACTATATTCAAATTTGAATCATATTATTTAATTTAAATATATTAAAATTTTTATAGTAGTATGGATTCGTTGTTATGTAATCTACAAAATATAAAACTATTTCCATTAATTTTTCTATATATATATAAAATGTTTTATTTTTTGAAAATATTCGATAGTAGAAATTTGAAATTTATAAATATTCTTTGTCTTCTAGTAGAAAATTAACAATTTAATCAAAGTATTGCCTTTTCCTCTAATAAATAGAAAATTTAAATTAATAAATTAATTATATAGGAATAAAAATTTTCATGTTATATTATTATATTATTACAAATATTGAAAATTATATTTTCAAAAAAAAATTAAGACTAGAATCTTCAAAATAAAATATAATATTATAATTTTGAAACAATAAAAATACTAGATATGATAAGTACAATAGAAATTAGCCATTTAAATTTATATAAATATTTAAACTTTTTGATAACTATAAAATAGACCAGTATAATTAATAATTAAGTTATCGATAGTTAAAATTATTATATTAAATATTTCAAATGATGTTTTTCTTTTAAACATTTTTTTCCAGAATATCTTTAAAATTGGCAGCATTTGTCTATTTTGCAAGTAATGAAATTAAAAGAAGGGTAATTTATTTTAATTAAGGCTGAAAATACGAATACATGTATTAATTCTTTATTCATCATGAATAAAAATCAATGTAACAGATCTTTGAGAATGATATATAAATGGATTTAAGGAAATAGTGAATCACAAAAGAAAATTTTCTAAAATTTATGAAAGCCAATAGTAGATAGAATTTTCTTTATTTTTAAAATCTAAATATCGACGATAAAATTATGTGATTTCTTTTTTTTTTTTTTTTTTTTGGAAATTCGTTCAAGATTCTAAACAATCCAATACTGTATACCTAACGGTATATGAGTATTTATTTAGAATAGAGTATATGTATTTTTAATACACAGTTTTATTGTTTATAAGGAAAATATTACCTTTTGAACGCGCGCGTAACATTTCAAATCTGAAATCTTTATTTTATTTGTTTACATTTTTTTAAAAAAAATAAAGTATTTTTGTATTATATATTATCAAAAGAATGGTGAAAAATATATTCATATCTCTGATTAAAATGTTTAATTTGTATTAAATTTTTGATCTTCCTCCGGGTCCTTTAATATCGAATAATTTTCGGACAAAATACACTTGAACCACCGTTGTTATAACAATGACCAAAATTTGGGCAATAGACCAACTTAATACATATTGGTTATTATCTGATAAAAGATTATAATCACGCGCTTCTCTTCCTCTACTATGATGTTGATATTGAAGCATTTCATTAATATTCATTTCTACACCTCGAATTGAAGACTGTAATTTCATAAAAAATTAATTTATTAATTAAATAATTTGAATATAAAATGACAAAAAAAATGAAATAAATGCTTACTGTAAAATTTTCAACACTTAGATCAAGTTCTTGAACTTCTTTAGTAAATTTTTCCCATTGGTCATATCTAAAAAAACAATTGTTTTATATTATTTTACATTGTCTTTTTTTAATTAAGGTCGCGATAATGTTTTTAAGGAGTCGCGGAAAATTTCATGAAAGATGATATTTTTATCAATATATTTCTTATATATTAAATATTTATTCAAGTTTAAATTTATAAATTCAAATTTCACAAAAATTAAATTAATAATTTTAATTACTTTCATAAATTTTTATTTTAATTGAAATTTTTTGAAATAAATTATTTTTTATTAAAAATATATTTACCTGATAACTGATATATAGAGATTAACTAATTTAGCTGCAAATCTTGAAAATTGATTATCAATACAAACACTATAGTAACCACCAGCACTTGATTGATCCTGATAATCTGAATTTGGTCGCCATTGATAAGGATGAACTATTTGTCCAGAGGGATGACGAACTGCAAAACCAGCCATTCCATCACCTCCTCGTAAAACCTAGAAATAAATACTATCAATTAAAATAATAACATCAAAATATATTAAATTAATTAATTAATTTCTATTTCTCTGCATTTAAAATAATTGGATCACTGATCATTATTATTTTTTTTTTCTATTTTTCTTTATAATTATATGTTTCGAAGAAAAATTAAAAATAATTAAATTTTGATTATTTTTTTTTTCATTAAACAATCTTAATACTTTATCTGAAGAATATCTGTACAATAAAGTATTTGTAATATATGGAACATTTTTTATTAATAATGGAATTAATGAAATAAAAAAAAGAAAAGCCTTTAGCCCAAAATCTAAAATTTGTCTAAATTAGGAATAAAAATTATACATTTAAATATTTCAAAATATTGTAATTTTTTTTTTTATTCGTTGATAATTGTTGAGAGATTCTCTACTTTTGATCTCCCTATATCAATTATAAGGTTAAAATTGAATTTATAAAATTATTCTCCATGGTGAAAAAATAAAAAATGTTTACTTAAAATATGGATGAAAATAAACCAAAATGATCCTGTTTCATTCTATCATAAAATAAGAGTGATAAGATTAATAAATGAATAAATAATTCTTACTTAATCTTGACGTTCTACTTTTATCATATTTTAACATAGTTTTCATTAATGTTATTAATATATATAATAATAATGTATATTAAATTTAAACAAGTCATGTTGTTATAACTTATCATTAATTAGGACATATTTTCAAAAGATATTATAAATATAAATATTATTATTATTATTAATTTGAAAAACAAAATATTCACTTGAATAAATTATAATGTTTTTTTCCACGATCTCTAAGAAAATATATATTTATACATATAATATTAATTGAGTTAAAAAAATTAAAAAATAAATAAATATAAGTGATGTTTTTATTTCGAATTTATTATTCTACTTTTTATCATATTTTAATATAGTTTTCATATAATGTTATTAATATATATAATAATAATGTATATTAAATTTAAACAAGTAATGTTGTTATAACTTATAATTAATTAGGGCATATTTTAAAAAGAAATGATAAATATTAATATTATTATTATTAATTTGAAAACAAAAAAAAATGTACAAAACCTACACAAAATATTCACTTGAATAAATTATAATTTTTTTCACGATCTTTATTAAAATATATATTTATTCATATAATTTTAATTGAGTTTAATTGAGTTAAAAAAAATTAAAAAAAATAAATTTAAGTGGATTGACATTCGAATTTGATGACATTTATTAGAAATAAATTTTTAAGAAAATTGGTGAAAAGGAAAATGTTTATAAATACTCTTTTTAAAGTATATTTTTTTAGTACTAATAAAATAATTAAAATCAAATAAGTATTAACAAATAAACAAGAAATAGTACTCATAAAATTTTATTTATTGGTGTATAATCGTTATTTTAATAAATAGAAAGATTAATATATAATTAATTAAAGAATAATATATTAAATAGAATGGAATTAGAAAGTAGATTCGATTTGTTCGAGTTTCTTGTCCTTGAGTGAAGGGTGAGAGTGGATGGACAGAGAAAAAAATCTAACATATTTCTATGAATTTTCTATTAAAATGAAATAGATTTTTTAAACTAATGATTATAATAAAGGCAGTAATCATGAAAGAATTGTATATATCAGCAGCCGTATGTTCAATTTACCTGGAAACTGACATAAAAGGTTGCTCCCGGATTGACATATTGGAAATAACAATCCTCCTTTCCGGGGTCAATGTGCACTTTGTAATCCATAGCGACTGCGGGAAGGGACTCGTACCATGGTGCATCCGCATACACAGACAATGGGATTAAACCAAGTACTAATAAATAAAGACTCATATAAAAATTAGCAATCATTTTACTTGTGTACCATTGAAACATGTGCCACTCGCTTGACACGAACAGAGACGATTCCAGTCACTGCCACCTAAACAGGTGGGCACATTCGAAGAGATCAAATATTTTCAGAAAGATTATATATTCATTTGCGGCAAGATTTAAAAATTATAATTACACAATTGAATTTTAAATTAAAAAATAATCATTTGGATATTTTCTGGTAATATAATACAGATAAATCGAACGCTGTACACATGAATGTTAAAATAAAAAATAAAATCTCTTAATACCCTTTATAAGTCTTTATATATCACAATTAATTAAATTAATTAATTAATATCCATTTAATACTATTATTATTATTATTATATTATTTTTAGTATATTTTTTTGGTTTATTTATTTCTAATAAATATATACCGCGGCTCGGTACTTTAAAAAAATTATTCCTTATTAACTATGAATATTTAAGCTTAAGATTATTATTTAAAATAAATAAAGGACAAAAATATATGAAACAATTTCAAACAATTTAAAATAACATAAATTAAAACAAAATAGTCATAAAACAAAATAGTCATAAAACATACAGCCCTTAAACGTACGTATTAATGCACTGAAAGACAGAAAAGTATGACCTGTGGATATAACATAATATTTATTTCGTAATTTGATTACAAAATATTATTAAAATAAATATTTTTAATTTTATTTTATTGATAATAATTTGCACTGTCCGGCGTTGCCCCACGCCATTTTTTATTATTAAAAATCTTATTTTAAATTAAGAAAAAACTAACAAAGGTGATTTTCCCCGAGGCTGAAGCCAATACTGATCGATTTTTCTTTATAAAAATTATCTATGGTGTGAATTTCAAAAAAAATCTTATAGCGGTTTAATATTTAAAAAATAAATATATATATAGAAATATATATACAATTTTTGCTAATAAGATTTATATGTATATATCTATATCTATATCTATATATATATATATATTTGTTCTATTTAGAAAAAAAAATTTAAGAATTAGAAAAAATAAAAATTTATATCTTAAAATTTAAAAAACATTTTTTATATAGAGAGTGGAAGCCTTTCTGACCAAACTTCTTCTTCCCCCCCCCTTCCCCTCCCCACATTCATACACAATCACTTAGAATTATAATTATTTTATATTTACTTATATAAAAGATTATTTTAAAAAATATAAAAATTATTACTTTTTTTATTTTTTTTTCATTGAATTTTATTTATTTTAATATTTATTATTAGGTTTATCTATAATAGAAAAAATATAAGAAAAATAATAGTGTTTAGTTTTATACACCGAAATTATCTTAAGATAAATGAAGAATTTAAAATAATCTTTAGTTTGAAAATGTTTTAAAGATAATTAAACGATTATTTATGATTAGAAATAAACCTTATATAGTAGTTATACTAATTGTAAGTATAATAATAAAAATCTAAGTGGTTTCGATGTTTATTTACGTTATACTCGTAATATATTCCAAGAAAATATTAATGTTATTGTAAAGTTTATGTAAATGTGTGAATGTAAAAGGGTGACTTGTAATAGTATGTAAGAAATTATAAAATGGCACTAAATAAATTCAATTCATTAAATTAGAAAGAAAAAAAAAGAAAAATGTTTTTTGTAGAAATTAACGATGTTATCTATGAAAAAAAATTTTAACAAGAAACTTAAAGATGAAATAATTTTTTCAATTTTTTCTATATTAGTGAAAAAGAAAAATTTATTGTTTTGAATGTTTTATATATATTCTTTTCTTTTTTCCTTTTGATGAATTGTTTTTCTATTGGATTATTCGCTTTTATGATTCTACTTCAAAGAGATTCTAAACGCCAATGAAAATGGCCAGAAATAATCTAACAAACCAATAGGCAAACAAAAAACAAAACAAAATGGCGAATTCTAAAATTTGTTTAACAACTTATATAAATTATATATATTAAATTACTATATTTTTCGACTTTAAATTGTTAACTTAATTAATCCAGCGAGCTTAACTATGCCAATATATTTTGAAAAGATTATATTTTAAGAAATATAATACGGATTGGATCTAAATTTAACATAATTCTTATTCTAAGTAAAAATTTTGAAATCTAGTTCGCTTTAGGTACTTATCCATTAATTTAAATCAAACATCAAAGAAATTGAAGAAAAATACATAACTTTCCTTTGGGAATCAAGTAATATTCTATTGGGGTCAAATCGATCTGATAACATAAATAAATGAACAAATAAATAAATACCAAAAAAATAAAAGGACCCCATATTTCCTAAACTATGACAAATATAGAAAATTTTATATGAAACAATTTATAGAGTATTTTTTGATGAAATTCTCACTCTCTCTCTCTAATTTAGCTCATGTAAAAAAGAAATATGACATCGATTGAAAAAATACATAATGATTAAATATCTTAAAAATGCGCAAGAATTTCATAAATTTTCTCACTTTCTATAAAAAAAAGTTTAGTATATAACGGAATTTTGTAAATTAAACCACATATTGATATTTGTTATTGTAAATTTATTCAAAAAATACAAACATATACACAACGTTTGGATTGCTACTTCTGCAATCGTTATCAAGCGACTGCACTGTTCGAGCGTCCAGTATACTTACTTATTAACAAAATAACAATAAAAAGTCTTTAATTATAAGATTTATTATTATAATTTATAATTTTCATTTATTTTAATTTCTTGAATTTGACTCATTGAGTAAAATGCTCTTCAATTTTGTAATGACTGATGATGCTGTTCTTGTCTCAGATAGTGAGGCAGATTTACAAACTCTTCTTGACAAATTTGATCTGTTGTCCCAAAAACTAACTATATAAATCTCTCTTAATAAAACAAAATGCCTAACCATCTCAAAGAATAATATAAAATGTGAAATAAAACTAAAAGGCATTCCGATAGAACATGTCCCAAATTTCACTTAAGTGAGAATTGAAATATCTGCAAAAAGAAATCTGAAGCAGGAAATGTTGAATCAAGCAATAAAAGCATCCTGACTATATGGGTGCCTTTACAATACCATTTGGAACAACAGCAGAAGCTAAAACTCGTTTATATAAGACCGGCATACAACCAGTGTTAACATATGCTGTAGAGAGAAGAGCAGAAACAACCGCCAACCAACAAGTTCTAAAAACAAACGAGATGAAAATATTAAGAGCGATCTATGGAAAAACAATAAGGGATAAGATCCTGAACGAACATCTCCGACAAATAAGCGGGGTACAAAATATTGTAGAATGGACAAAAAGATCAAAGAAGAGAATGGGATAACCATGTGGAGAGAATGCATGACGACCGTCTCGCCCGAATAACTAACACATCGTTCAATAAGTCCCGAACTAACCCAGAGATTGTGCTAGTAGTACCAAAGTGGCCACGTTTCCATAGAGTAAGAACCTCTACATGAAACGTGTAAAAATTTCACGTCGATAGGATCACAGACAGCAGAGTTATCGAGGTTAGAGTAAAGTCACTTTGTAATTTGTTTGAAAATTGGAAAAAAGGGAGTTCCGCGTGTTGATAAAACATTGATTTTTAATGGTTAAAAACACCGTAGAAGCCCAAAAATAGCTTGAAAAACATTACCCGGACTCCTCTCCATCCAAAACAACGATTTGTCGTTGGTATGCTGAATTTAACGTTTAACGTGGTCGTTGGGACATAAACGATGTGGAAAGTGAAGGTCCGTGAAATTGCAGAAATGACACAGATATCATCTGGAACCGTATTTACAATCCTTCATAAAAAATTGAGCATGAAAAAGGTTTTTTCCAACAGCAACGAGTTGACGATTCAGAGAGCTGTTTATCGCTATTTACTCGCAATAAAAAGAATTTCCTGCGTCGATACGTGACCATGGATGAAACATGGATACATCATTTTACTCCGGAGTCGAATCGGCAATCATCTGAGTGGCGCATGGATGGCGAAAGCGTCCAAAAACGCAGCAGTCTTCTGGCAAAGTCATAGCGTCTGTTTTTTTGAATACACATGGCGTTATTTTCATTAACTAGCTGGAAAAAGGTAAATCGATCAACAGTGATTATTATATTTACTTGTTGGAATGTTTGAAGGAGATCGCAGCACCCCCGTATTCGCCAGATTAAGCCCCCAGCGATTACTGGTTCTTTGCTGATCTCAAAAAAATGCTCCAGGGAAAAAGATTTGGCTCGAATGAGGAGATCATTGCCGAAACTGAAGCCTATTTTGAAGCAAAGGACAAATCCTTCTATAAACATGGTATAGAAATATTGGAAAGGCGTTAGAAATATTGTATCACTCTAAAAGAAGATTATATTGATGAATAAAAATGATTTTTGAAAAAAAATGTTATTTTCGTTGTTGGTCTCAGGACTGAACAATTGTTAGAAACAATCTTTCTCGAGGAGTACGCAATCGAGGCCGACCTAAAAAACTTTAGAAGGAAAGCCTTAAAATTACTCCTTCGCTTTAAAAAAAAAATGGAAAAAAAACAGGCAGAAGAAGCCTATAATGAAGATGAAGAAGAAGAAGAACTTGACGAGGTTCGATAAGCTTGGAAACGAATAAATAAAATAAATAAAAAAGAAAAAATTTATTCTAAATCGTTTATTAGAAAATTATTTATAATATGTATAAATGTATATTAAATATATATCTATATAGATATATATTTATAAATAAAAATACAATAAATAATATAAAATTATCTATAAAAGTGTTTATTAAGTAACTTTAGAAAAACAGAATCACAATTAAAATTAGTGATTCTTATATAAATAAATTTTAGAGATTACATTTCTTCAAAAGTGAAAGAAATATTTCAGTATGCTATTATTAAGTGATATTTAATAAATATTCTTAAATTTATTCTTATAGTTTAAACTAGATTGTTTTCGTTGAATTACATAAATTCATTGTAGTTGAGTCACCGAGTGATTTCAATATACAATTTATTATTATAGTAATATAATATAAAAAAAAAATAATTCAAATGAAATACCTAAGAACTTATTAAAATATAGAAAATATAATTCAGATTCATATATTTACTCCGTTCAACACTTGAAAAATTTAAATATATTAAAATGAAAATAGAATTAAATGATTTAGAAATTTTCTAAGAAAATAAATTCTTTCTATATATCAAATATATATTTGGAAACAGTTGTAAATCTTTAATCAGGAAAAGTATTTAATACTGACTAGGTTTATCTTATTTGTTTAAATTTAAAGTTTAATTAAGTTTTGTTTAAAGTTTTAGAGCATAAGCAACGCTTTATAGATAATGCATATATAATTATTTGGCTTGATTAAAATTTGTTTCAATTTTAAATGATACTTTCTTTTTACAATTATTTATAATAATCTTTTAAAATTTTTATTATCATCCTATTTCATTATAAATTACTTCGAAAAGATCAATCAGGATCGATGATGAGATAAAAAACATTTTTAAATATGAATAGATTTGGTTATACTTTGTATAAAATTATTTGTAAAATGTAGGCACTCAAGCGGAAGCAAATGTTTCCATATGAATATCAGTAACTTCTAATTGATTTTTTAGTGGTATGGACGGTGCCCGTTTATGCTGTGGCAAAAGTCTGGTGCTAAAGCCATGCCGAAGAATGTCTGCGAGGTCTTTGGGAAGACGCCCTTTGGTTTCCGGCAAATATAGCCTGAATAATAATTCAGAAGTTAAAATAGTATTATTCTTAGACTACATCCTGAATGTTAAATGCTACTTACTTTATAAGGAAAAATAGAAGAAGTGTCGAAAGAGCAAAGAGTAGGAAAGAGAAATGTCCGATTACTTCTTTAATGGACGGAAACGTCATTCCTACAAGAAAATTTCCAGACCAATTAGCCATACTTCCTAGAGCCATTCCTAATGGTCTAGGAGCTACACAAAAAATTTCTGAACCAATAAAATACGGAATTGGTCCTAAAATAAAGAAAACAAATAGTTATAAGATATATATATATATATATATATACTTTTCTTATTTATTAGATCATACAATGGTTGAATTTAAAATATTATTAATTTTTACAAAAATCAAATGAAATAAAAAAATGATTAAATAAATAATTTTAATATTTAAATAAGTACTACGTAGCATTTAGAAGGATGAGAATGCATAACGAGGAACTGCATCTCCAGACTTAGGGTTATAAAATCGAGAAGACTGCGATGGACAGGGTAAGTGGCTGAAATGTGAGAGGAAAGAATGGCGAAAAATATATTGGTGGGGAGACCGATTGGGAAACGCCCGCTTGGAAAACCAAGGTCGCGGTGGATGACCAATGTAGGAAGGGACGTGAGAGAGATGGGAGAGAGAAGGAGTTGGATGGTTCTGGCTCAGGATAGGAACACTTGGAGAAATGTAGTTAATGCGGCCAAGAACTTTCGAGTTCCGTACAGCCACAGAGAGAGATTTAAATAAGTAAAACAAATTTATAAAAAAAACTGACCTAATCCAGTGCCATAAAAGAATACATATGCTAAAGTGATAATCACACTTGCATAAGGCATCCATGAAACAGCATCCATAAATTGAATAGCAAGTGTGAGTAAAATGAGACAGATTATGGCAGAGGCACAACTAAAAAGGGAAAGAAAACGACGTCCAAAACGCGAAACCAATTTTGGTGTTAATAATGCAACACCAAAATTAACACATCCAGCAAGGATGGTGCCATATTGAGCATGTTCATGGCTTAGACCAGCTGATTCAAATATAGAAACACTATAATAGAAGACGGCATTAATTCCAGACATTTGCTGGCCAGCCTAGAACCAAATAATTCTTAAGGAAATGAAAGCAACCAATTAATATAAGAAAGTTTATTACCTGAAGAGCGCAAACTAGGATAAGTGGAAGTCGAAGTTCTTGAGAACAGATTAATTCTTTAATAGTTAAAGCTGGACCTTCACTGCCCCTTGCTGCTGCTTCTTCATCCCAAAGTACTGTTTCATAATGAATTTCTGTTTCAGGTCGTTGTCTTAAATGGCTCAATTGTCTAAAAGAAATTATTTTAACAACATAACAGATAGAACGGTATTTACATTTTCAAATAACATGTTTTAATGTACTTTTTAAGAAGAAAATTCTGATATTATAATGTATTCTGATATATGTATATATATATATATATTGATAATATTAGTAATCATGGATGTCCAGTTAATAGAGATCTGAATATGATGATGAAAAGAGAAAGAGAATAGGATTGGGAGAAGAGAATGGTTCTATTATAATTTCAATAAAAAAATTAAATCAATCTAATTTAATGCATGTATATAAAACAATAACTAATATAAAAAAAATTTACCTTTTAGCTTTATCAATATCTCCCCGAAGATGTAAATATTTTGGACTTTCAGCCATCAATTTTATAAATAAGGCACAAAAAATTACAGGAATTGCTGTAAGAGCTAATAACCAATTCCACAAATCGACCGTTCCCATAAGTTCATTAAGACCGGCTACCTAAAAATATATCAATTCTATTTATTTTCAAAAATGGAAATCGGATTATAAGATTATCAAATTTTTTTTATTTTACCTGACCAAAAAGTACTCCGAATGTAATACCAAGAGGACAAAGGACTCCCATTTCTCCTCTTAATGTGATAGGACTAAGTTCTGTGAGATACATTGGTACAACCGAAGTAGCCAATCCTCCCGCAAGACCTGCTACAAGACGACCTAACAAAAGTAATTCAACTAAATGTGCCGGTTTACTAGCAACAAAAAGTACTGCAGCCAGTAACGTAAGAAGTTTAGTAATAATCACAGCTCCACGGCGACCCCATCGATCAGCTAACCATCCACCAGTTAAAGATCCAATCATCCCTCCTATCAGAAAAGACGAGACCACAGATGACCATATAATTTCCAATTGCATCTTTGATAGATGAACATCATAATTTAGAAGTATTGAATCTTTACAAAAATCTTTTATCAACTAAAAGAAAAAGAAAAAATAATAAAATAAATAATTATATCAAATGAAATGGAAAAGAAAACTAAGACAAAACTGAAAAGTTATTTTTTATCAAATTCAAAATATATGTATATATAATTATTTTTTATTAATATTTGTTTCATATTGTAAATTAGGGGGAACATTAAAAATATTGATATTTTTAAGATTTTTTTTTTTAAACTTAAATGTTCATACAATTTAAAAGGTCGATTTAAAAAATAAAAATGATTGTTGATCCTCCTTCCGCATCTTAGTAAAATTTCTGAATTGATAAGTGCCTCCAACGTCAGGATGATAAATATAAAATATAAATATAAAAAAATTTTATAAAATAACGTTTTTTTATGGACTAAAAAGAATAAAATAATTTTTATATAAGCCTGGCTAAGTTTTTGGATGATTGATTTGCCTCATATTCAACGAAAAACGTTGGGCGCATTTAGTTTTATTTATTTATATGAAAAATCAGGTCAAATTTTTGCAATAAAAATTGTATTAAACACATTAACTGACAAATTTATTATCAATCAAATCCAAAACGGTTGATTATATTAGAAGAAATAGTGTTACTTGTTAATTAAGTATTTTAGTGTGGTATGTATGTATTAATTAAAACTAAAAGAACCTAACGTTCTTATAATTCTTATATACCTTCTAGGGATCCATTGAAATATCTATAAAAAATTTTAAAAGTCTAGCTCAATTTAAAGTTTATGAAAAATCGATTTGTCATAAGGGCGAACAGACAGACAGGCAGACATGAAGCGGAGTTGATAAAAACGTTATAATAAAAATAGATTATCTTAATTATATGGTATTTAGAAAATCCTATTAAATATTTAATCTTTAAAAAGAAATAAAACAAACTCAAATAAATATAAAGAGAGAATCTCTTAAAATTAATTAAATAAATTAAAAATTTAAAAATCAAGGCCAGGAGTGAGAAAATAGATATAAAAAATTCAAATAGAAAAAAAATGAGAATGAAAAAAGGTAAATAGATTAAGAGAAATTTTATTAAGAAATGAAATGAAAATGAAAATCTAAATATTTTATTAATTTTATTCATATTATAAAAATATTATCAAATAATAATCTTGACGAGAAGACAAATATCATTAATAAATATGAATAATATGTTTTTGAATAGCAACCACTCAGAAGGGAATAAAATTTATTTATACGTTAAAACTACATATTTTTAATTAAATTATAATTATAACTATTACTGAATTGATCATTAAAGAATAAACAGACAATATTTTCTCTCATAATAGTACCATAAATACAGCTCTGTAAATTTCCATTACAAATTCTAAAATATTTCAATTAAATTAGCAAGATTACTTTATAATCATATTCATTTAATTTTTAAATTTTTTTTCTATAAAAAAAAAATATCTCGTGCCAACAATTTGTTACTTTTACACTTATTCATTAAAATTTTTTATTATTATTTGCGGATAAACCCTGAAGATCAGGCAGAGGTTTAAAGAGAAATATATTTATTGTTGAATTTCCCTTGAACTCGATTCCTCAGTGTGGTAGACTGTCGTGCTAACCACTAATAGTTATTTTATGTAGTTAATTGTTGAAATCTTAAACGCCATATCTCAAAATCGTCACCATAACCTTAAAATCATATAATTGTTGAAACAGTTACCCCTAATAGACGTCCCATTAATGGCATTCCTTAATTGATATCGGCTTTGTAACATTCGAAAACTCCTTGACCTCTTTATAGGCCTTTTAATCGTTGATTTGTTAATTTCCATTAAGTTAAATCATTAAATTAATTTTATTTTTATTCTATTATTACAATACATAATGTATGAGTCTTAAAAAAAAATTGTACCTATTTTAACATACTTATTATATATTGAAAATTAAGTAAATTTATACATAAATATAAATAAATTTAAAATTAAAATAATATAACAATTTCAGAACAGGAAATAAAATTAATTTATAAAAAAATATCAATTAGAAATAACAAGGCCATTTGGTCAATATGTCATAATTATTTCGTTATTAGTGGTAATTTTATACAGTGAGGCCTCTTGATAAGAAATATCACGTCACGCTTAACAAAATATTATAACTTAAATACAACAAAACTCTCTAAATGGTATTAAAATAAAATCTTTTAAAGTATATGTTTAACCGTATTGGTAACAAAATGTTGGTAATTGGAGATTTTAAATTAAACTAAAAAATAAAAGGAAATATGATAAAAAATATGAAAATATATGTCACACGAAAATACTTTTGGAATTATATATATATTTATTTATTTATATTTAATTTTAAATTAGCTTAATTACTTACAATTTATCTACATATGATAATGATAATATATATTAATTTGGAAATTAATTATTAAACAGTATTATTCATTCATTAATTATAAATTTTCTTTTTGTATGGATAAGAAACTCTTGGAATTGTTTAATTAAACATAATTAAATTGTTGTCTTTGAATTGGTCTATTTTTATTAAATTATTCAACGGGAAGTAAACAACTTACATGAGCAGGCGTATTTAAAACACCGATATTAAAACCAACTGGAATACAACACCCAAAAGTTCCGACAAATCCAGCAATAAAAAGAGGCTTTGTCCACCGGTCCTTTAAATTAAAAATAGAGGTTTAAGAATAATTAAGAAGCGAATCAATGTGTTAATGTTAAATAGAAATACCTGACGGGGTGGTGAATCGGAAGGTAAAAAGGGTTGTTGTACATCTTTGTTATCATTTTGTTTTTCCATGATATTCATTGCTTTTAGAGAATCACGGAGTAAATCACGGGCCTTGTCACTTGCCAGTGAAACATTACTAGAATAAAACATGTGACCTGGGCCGCTCTCTGAATTGTTCGCAGCCGGCATTATGCCTGGTTAAATCTTAAGCTTTCTAATCCACGTCGAAATGCTATTTGCTAGACATGGCAGTACAGCACCATCTATGGGGTTCTGATGAAGAAGAAGAAGGCCGGCCACTCCGTTCCTGGTTATACATTTTTTCATCATTAAAAACAGGAATAGAGATGATAAATTGGTATTTAATTTATTTACTTAATCCACTTTAAAACCGACAACAGAAACCAATGTCAGTGTATCATGGAGAGCAGGAAGAAATGAGCATGGGAAAAAAATCAACCAAAAAAGATCACAATCCCATTCATAGAGCACAAATAGTGATAACCCTATAGAAGCGCATGCATGTCCAAGAAATGCTAAAGGTCAATGTTAAGAAAAAAAGAATTGTTACTATTTTTGAAATTGAAATTAAGAAGAGCCATTTAGAATAAAAATGTATATATAATTAATAAATTAAAAAAAATTTCAATAATCTATAAATGATAGCATAAAGCCGTGCATCTTTAGGGACAAAAGGGACATTAGTAGATGTTCAAGTCTTTCCATTTACCAAAACATTTCGATTTATTCTAAATATTTATAGAAATAATATAATTTAGTAATAGATTTCTCCTATGAAATTGAATTTTATAATATAAAATATGAAAATGTAGGTACATACATATTAATTCCAAGTCAAACTCTTCTCTCAAAGAATTCCTCAAATCATTCTAAGAATATTTGAAAATAAAAGACTGAGTGATATTGAGGGCAACGCTTAGTATATTATAATATTAAGTTAAAATATTTTGGTGTTTTTATTATATATTAAATTGGAATTTTAATTAAATTAAATTAATTTAGAAATAAGTAAATTTTATCTGATTATCTAGGTTGTAGGAGAAATTGACTCTGAATATAAATATAAAAGTAGACCACTAATTTCGAAAATTAATTAGTTAAATAAAAAAAGAAGTTAAAACAAAAAAGAATTCAATATTACATTATATTTAATAGAAAACTTTATATTTAATGAAATTAATGTTTAGATCATAAAATTTTATTAAAATTGTTTAAAACCTTGATCATCAATATGTATGTATTACTGGTTGGAAGCTATTATATACATATATATTATTTTTAATAATATAATTTATATTCTAAATATTTATATAATTCAAATTAAAAAATAAAAGAATTCTTATTAACAAGGGGAGATACATTTTCTTAGAATTTTAGAAATTCTGTCTTTTTCTCCCTCCACCTCCCCCCTTCTCAATTAAAAATAGTAAATACAATTCCATCACCAGTATGCGAATAGTATTTGTTTTTATTTGTAGAAAAATTACCAATATCAATTTCCTCGTCACCATATTCTAATTATATTTAATGAAGCATATGAATGGCACGATTGAAATTAGAAAGACCTGATTAATGATTATTTAGAGAATTTTTTACCCATACTAAATATTTTTGATGGTTTGAACAGAAAATAATATTAACAAGCGTCGGTTGAATTAGATTAAAATGTTACTTGGATAACATTTCTAAATTCTCTTGACTTTCAGTTATTTCAGACTACTAATAAATTCTTTTTTTTTCTTTTGGAAAGCTTCCATTCGCATGGAATTTAACCACGCGAAACAAACCATCAGTTCTTGAATGAGTACAATTTGCAATAGATCTGAAGATATTGAACAAAAAGAAAAATTCCAATTATCCTAGTAACATTTTCATGTTAATTTATTTAGTTTTATTAAATATTTTCTCATAGTCTTAAGTTTTTAAATTGGTATATATTTCCAAACCCATACACCTCGCAGAATTTGATGAAACTTCGCCAGTAGATTCTTTGATTAATTCTAAGAAACTTTTTCCTTAGGCATTTCTTGGGAGAACTTCTAGTTTTCGAGATACAAGTGATTAAAGATTGGATATCAATCCATTGATATCCCATTTAGCTACCATGTCTTAGCAGTTTGACCAGCAGAGGGCGCGACTAATTTTCGGTTTTTTCAGTTCGGATTGTATATAGAAAAATTAAAAAATTAATTAATAAAATAATTTTCCTATATCCAAACCGAACAGAAAAAAACTAAAATTAGTGAATATGTGAATAATTAGTGAATTAGTCAATGGAAATTTCTTAATGGCTGCACATTTCGACATTCATAACCATCTAATTGATATCCAATCTTTAATCACTTGTATCTCGAAAACTAGAAGTTCTCCCAAGAAATGCCTAAGGAAAAAGTTTCTTAGAATTAATCAAAGAATCTACTGGCGAAGTTTCATCAAATTCTGCGAGGTGTATGGGTTTGGAAATATATACCTTTAAATTTAAAACAGTACATATTCTTTAGGTTCTATATGATTAAATTTGATATTAAAAAAAAGGATACAGACTAAAGTTGTATTATACTTAAACATAGATATCCCTGTCACAAAACATATTAATTCATAAAAGATGAAAATTAATGTCAAGCTAAGACCAATTTTCAATCTGCAAACAATAACAAGAAAAAATATGCATATATTAAAATATACATATGTACATACATTGTTATAGAATTCAATTAAATCACTCACTGTACATCCTTTTGATCAAAATCACTCAAAGTGTACTCTAAAGGTAAAGAAGCTCGAATATTTTGTTCCTAAAGTCAAAATTCTTTTATTATATAAATGTATATGTATATATAAATAAATAGATAAAATATATGAAATATATAATTATATATATATTAATTATTATTATTTGAATATTATCTGACTCACCCTAGATAAAAATATAGTAGTGGTTATTGTTAAGTGGGAGAGAAGGGTTAAAAAACGAGAAGGAATTAATGCTTCATCCAAATTTGCCATTCTTATTTGTTTTCCAAAAACCCATCGAAATCAGAAAAAAAACTCACAAAAAATAATAACAAAACAATATTTTAAAGAATTTTCTAACTTTTAAAATGACTTATATATATCTTAAAAGAAACTCAACAACAGCGGTAATTGGTAAAATGACTCATGAGTTTGTTTATTTATAGATTCTATTTGTTTTTGGTGCGATTTTAATAAAATGCAAAATTATTATGAACTTATAAAAAAATATTAAAATCTACATAAATTTAATGAAAATAATAAAGAAATATATACATTAAAAAATATTTTTTTTTATTATATTTTATAATTTATTGATTTTACTAATTAAAGAAAAACTTATTTAAAAGTTAAATCAAATATATTTAATATATATTTGTATTCCTCATTAATTTATTATTTTTATTTAATAAAGTCTAAATATTTTCATTCAAATATTACAAAATTAATTTTAAAAAAATTAGCATGAATTCTTTGAGCGACCTCTTAAGAATTCTGTAAGTACTTCCACCTTTTGACCTATTGGAATATTTCACATACTTTGCATTTTACCTCTGTTCCTCTGTTCTATCTTTAATCTTGTGATATAATTACATATTTTACAGATAAAATTAAATTTAGCAATTTATTAATTTAACATTCCTTAAAAATGTATTCGCGAACAGCTATTTGCTTAACCAGAGGTATAGTTAATTAATATTAAAATTTATACGTTTAAAGTTATATATCTTCACATGTTGATGTATATTCTAAAGCTTGAAGTATATACATATTATTCAAATTCTGAAACTATTAAAAAGATAAATAAAATATAGTCTATTAAACTATATCAATTATAATATCACCTAATCTTGTGAATTTACGAATATATAATATATATATATATATAAAAATATATGTACATAACGAAAAATTCTATCAGAAATTATATTTATAAAAATATAGGTTAAACTTGCCTTATTTAAAAGTATATATTAATGAAAAGCAATAATTAAACACTAATAATGTATTTTCAACTTATACTTATTATTGATATTTATATTACCAACCTGTTATATAATTTTCCTTTTTTGTCAAATGTGTTACTGACTTGAAATGTTAAATCAGTTCAAAACCTTCTTAATTTATAAATTATTTAAAAAAGAATTAATAATTTTCTACACTGAAACAACTCTTACTTTTTAATATTTAATTAATATTTATTACTTTTGATTCTTGTTCTTAATTTCAGAAACTATATTTCATATTTGTTAATATTTAAAAATAATAAAAAAAATTTTATATTGTAAATTTATTTAGAAGTTCGGAGCAGCAAATATGTATGTTGTCAATTGAATTTATTTATACTTCTGGGAAGGTCTTCTCCCCTATAATTGACATGTATAGTATATGTAGTATTTATACTTACATAACCACTGCCTCTTTGATCTTAACATTCATTGTTAGACTAAAATCTACTTTTATTTCTTCAAAATTATCTAAGCTCAATAATAACTTTTAATTATTATATTATATATGTATAATTTAAAATGCACAAAAAAATGTCAATAATTTGTAAAGTTTTCTTAACTTTTTTAAGTTATATTTTTTGAAATATATTGTTCTTTTTTTAATATGAATTTTAAAAATTAATAATTTTTACTATATATATATATATATATATTCTAATTTGGTCTCTATAATAAATAATCATAATGTGTATGATAATATTAAATAACTGTATTTTGACATCTCTTGACAGGTACTGTACGTGCTGTCAGAAAATATCATCAAGGTCATCATAAACCAACCACGATGGATGACTTACCCGTACCTTGTGGAAGCTGGCAAGCTTATTATGATGCTAATCAACGCAAATACAATATGCAATTATTGGCCGGTATTGGATTTGCTACTTTCACCCTTATAGCGGTTAGTGTTAAAAATAAATACAATTATAATTATTAAAATAAAATTATTTTTCTATTTTTCTTACTGATTCTATCTTTTTTTCTTTTTTTAGGCAAAATCCTCTGGTCTTATTGAATTAAACGCTACAGTACCCAAAATTTAAATTATCTTTCATCGGAATAATTAATAAAATGTAGTCCATAAATGCTATTGGTAGAAACAAGAAAATACCTCATATAAAGCATTTGAAAAATAAACAATTCTCAAGAAGAATTATCTAAATATAATTTTATTGTATTTAATGAATTTAATAATTAATAAATAATATATAACATATAATTTAAGTTTATATATAATTAATTTAATTTAAAGAAAATATCTCATCTTAATATAGTTTAATGAGATCTTGCAATCTCTGAAAAAAATTCAAGTATATTTTGAATTGAGAATTCCAGAACAATCATAGATCCTGGATAACAACGTTGGATAAGCTCTTCTATATATTTATATTGTTGAATGAATTCTTCCTGCATAGCTCTCCAAACAACCTGAAATATTAGATTTGTTAGAATTTTCATTTAAAGTCAATCATATTTTATATCAATACCTGTAACAAATTTTCTTGTTCACAAAGATGTTTTTCTACTTTTTTGTATAAATTGTCAAGACCTTTTTTTACTTCTCTCGCTGGATATTCCTTTATAACTTTGCGGAGTTCTTGTTTTGAATAAGCCATTTGATAACTAATTTCTGATTCTTTGACTCCTTGAGCAACTTTAGCTTGGACACCATCGAAAAATAACTATAAATTTATTATTTATTAGATTATCTTATATAAAAATCAAGAAGTATAATTATAATTAAATTCGACTCAGTATCATCTTAGAATTATAATTCTATAAATTATGTTATATTAATAATGACCACCCAACTTAAATCTATAGTTGGTTAATACTGATTTAATTTACATTATTTAAACAAGTTCATGAGTGAACTATAAATGATATATATAAATTTTTTTTTTCAATTATTTACATTTAGTTTTTCTAAAGGTCTTCCAAAGTACTGGGTTACGTAAGCACGAAGAGCATCACTATAACGTTGTTTGGCTTCTTTTCGCTGAGCATCAAGTACAGCAATTTTCAATTGAGATAGCAGTGAAAAGAGATGATGAAAATTTTCTAAGACAGAAAAACAGTTAATTCTAAATATTTACAAACATCATAAATTTTCTTTTTATAATCTAAAGATATGAGATTTGTTAATTAAAAAATTAATTAACTAATTAATTTTCTTACCCATTTTGACAACTTCTTGTGGAGTTTTATGATGTTCAGCTGCACATCTTGGAATGGCTTCAAACATTGCAATTACCAATTTAACATACCATTTGTCTAAATCAGTCCGTCGATCTGTATATTTAAAAATTCCTTCAGCAGTTCGAGCAAATTCCTGAAATAAAAATAAAATATAATATTTAATATATATATATATATATACATGGAATTAAATTGACCTCAAGATTTGCAACAAACGGTAGTATTCCACATTTACTACGTCGGTTAGCTCGAGCTTCTTCAACACTTCTCAATTGCGCCAACATAAATCGATCAAAATGACGTTTAGATTGAACTAAAGCAGATGCAAAACTCATAGAGAGAAATGACCCAGTATCCTGAGCTGACATCACATGTTGGCTAAGCCGAACTAAGGCGTGCATGCAATAGCTATGAAAAAATCAAGTTCTTTATTATAAAATATAAAAAATGACCAATTATTTTCAATATTTTAAATTTTAGGAAAAATTCTTACAATGGATCTACACTTTCATAGAATGAAATAAAATTAACTAGCTCTGTTTCAAGTGCCCCAAAAAGATCTCCCATCATTCGGCGAACTTCTTCATTTATTTGTTTTTCAACTCGACGAGTGATTGAACTTATTGGAGTTACTACAACTACTGGTGGATTAGCACATGAATCCACTTCATCTCCACGTTCCATGGTATCAAGAGTAGTTTGAGTATTCTAAATTTAAAATGTTTAAAAAAATTTTTATTTTAATAAATAGGAAATAATCGGAGTATATTTATATAGCGAAGATTTAAATTACATTACCTTCGTTGATGGACTAAGAACATCAAGTTGAAAAAAATGAACACAAAAATTTTGCTCTGCCAAGCATACTGGCTCCAATTGAGCAAGAGCTGTCTCCAAAACCTGGTCAAATCTGCAAAATAAAATATTAGTAAATATTTGATAATAATTGGTTATTGACATAATTTTGAAATTAAAATAAATTGATTTAATCTTTAATGAGAAAATAATAATTTAATACCTTCGTCTTTGAGCAGGATCTACTAATTCATGAGTCCAGAGTTCTCTTTCTACTCCTAATAAAGGAGCACCAGAATTAGTGCCAGATGCTCCTCCACTTCCCCCACTGCTATTTCCAGATAAACTTGTTCGCCCACTACTTGTATTTCCTCCGCTAACACTGCTTCCACTAACTCCATCTTGCCCTCCTAGACCCCCTGCATTTCGACCTCCGACTAATTGTCGAGCCTCTTCAAAAAATTGACGAATGTCCCTTTCATATAATTTGCTCAGAGAACTTGTATATACTTTGGTTAAAGAAACATAACTCTTCCGATCCATTGTCTTAGCCCAATGCATTAATTCGGCATAAGCTGTTAATTCTTTATGAACATTTGCTCTTGATGGAAGAGTAAGTCCCAATTCTCCACCTCCTGCTCCATTGTCATTCATTGTGCCCAAAGGTTCATTGCCAAGATGAATAAATAGATTGTTTAAATGTCTATTTAAAAATAAGAAAAAGAAAATTTAATATATAAATAATTTTAACAAATAAAATTAAAATTTAGAACTAGTTCATTGTATTATTATTAATGAATATATAATAATACCTAGTAATAGCATGAGAAAATTTTGTTTTCCATTTATCAAAGCGTTTTCGTTGTTCTTGTACAGCAGCTAATTGAACAAGGGCAGGTTCAATTTCTGCATTCATTGCCGAAACAAGAGCTTTGCCTGCAGCTATAGCTTCTTGAAGTCCATTAGGTGTAGCTAAATCAGCTTCATTTAAAGCAGCTTGATGTCGAGCAGGTAAATCCAATTGGGAGATAACATGTTCAAGACAATTTCGTAATTTGCCATTATTTTTATTAGCTACCTCTATAAGAAGATTTTTTTCTTCCATTTTCCCCATTGTATCACGTATATGACAAAGAACTTCATCATAGGCATCCACACGAGCTTCCAAACGTTCTACTTCTGCTACCGCTTTTTCAATTCGTGACATAAGTTGTGCTACCTGTTGTTCGGATGCAAGTACAGTATGAACATTTTCCTAAGAAACAGATAAAATGATTGTAATAATTATTGAAATTTATTTTTATAAAATATTTTATTTAATATATTTACTCCATCAAGAATTGATAAATCTTTAGCTAGCATTTCAATAAAAGCTTCTGCATTTGAAATACCAAAATCACATTGATCCAGTAATCTGTTTAAATCTTGCTCTTCTCTTTCGCTTAAGGCTAAAAAATCTTCTGTTTCCAATAATTCAGCATTTCCTAAAAAAAGATAATTATTTAAACAAATAAGAATTAAAATATAATTTGATTAAGAAACAAATAAGAATAGCGGGTGGAAAGGATAAGAAAATAGGCTCAAATGACAAACATAATTTTTGAAGGAAATTAATAAATTTATTTACTTTAATTGTTTATATTTTATGTTAATAACGTAAATTGAAACTTACCTGGACTTACAGTCACTTCATTCTCAAATAATACACTTGTATCACCAAACCATTCAGCAGGTAAATTAGTAAATAAAGGTTTTTGTTTTGGTAAATATTTTACACATTGCTAAAAAATAATTGAATAAATCATATTGTTACGGCGTACTATTAACATCCAATTTGATTAACAGTGATCAAAAATTACCTTCCAGAGAACAATCAAAAAATTCCTTCTTTCTTGAATATTAATAGAAAACCATTTATATATTTTATCAAATTGCAATTCAAATTCATGTGAATCCTAAAAAAAATATAATGATTAAATAGAAAGTTATCATAATTATAGGCAATGTTGGAAATACACTTAAACTGAATGATACACTTAAGTTTTATTCTATTAACTACTAATTAGTAACTGTTTTATCAGATTAATGTTGAATAAATAAGTGATTATTCTATTATTTCCTTTCTGTTTAAATAACCATTTTTAATATTTTTAATAAAATAATCAATATTTATTGAAACATTAATATTAATTAAATTTCTTACACTAGTTGCAACCCTTCCATTTACAGATTTTAAATCACTCAAAAGCCACGAGTTCTTTTTCTTAAATTGACTTTTATCATTTTCCTTTACCTATAACAAAATAATATTATAGTTAAAATCTAATATATTCATTATTATTTCAACTATAAAAATACTTGGTATATAGTAATGAAAAAGGGTTTTTCGGTCTTCTCCACAATACACAGAAAACTTGTTTTTTTCTTTTTTAATAATTTACTGACAAGAACAACAGCTAAAAGGTGTTCATCATTTGGTTTAAAAAGATCACGATCAAGTTCATGTCTTATTACTGCCATTATGTTTATAGTGAATCATTGATATTGAAACATTTTAATTATATTTTGACATTTCTTTTATTTGACATAAGAGAACTTGTCAATCACACAATTGCCAAAATAAGCAAAAATAATTTTCCACTATTTCATTTAGTGTTTTTCATTTGGTTATATTACGTTAGATACGTAACCAAATGTCATTCGTTACAACGATAATCACTATTTGAATTGATAAGTTTGTTATTTATTAAGAGTTTTACTTATATGAGAAGTAAATTATATTTCTCTATTTAAAATAGAATGGCTTCGGGAAAAGTACACCCAACGACTGATGTAATGTCAACATTCCCAATACAAGATGAAATTCAGGATGGAAAGAATAAACATTTAGTAAAATGTCTTCATTGCCCATCAAAAATTCTCAATCCTATGATGGGTGTCTACAAACAACTAGAAGTAAATAATGTTAATTTTTTTCTTATATTATTCAATGATAATTTAGTCAATATAAAATATATCAATCTCTCTAATAATTTTATTGCTTATGTTGAATTGGACATTTGGATGATAATAGATGATTAAATAACAAGTTTTCCTTATTAGATATAAATTATTTCATAATAATAGAAAATATTTATAATATAGTGAAATTTAACAAAAAAAAATATAAGTGATTGTTTTACAACTTTATAAATGATATATTATTTTTTAATAATAATTGACAAGATATTTAAATAAGTTAAAAACAAGTTTGAAAGATAATATTTAAAACGATAGATTTTTTTCAACTATTTTTTTAATTAATTCTTAATAATTCTTAAAATTTATTTCAGTTTTCTCTACCACACATGAAACAAAAATCAGACACCTCCGGAAATGTAGATGAGGAAGTGATTAAAGATTTCTGGTTTGTGGAAGATATGTATGCATTTGAGAATGTTGCCTTCACTAAGACTGTCACTGGCATGAAATATTTAGCATGTGCAGATTGTGAAGTAGGACCAATCGGTTGGTTCGATATGACAGCAAAGACAAGTTATATCGCTTTAACTAGAGTGCTTCATGGTAATAATATAAGATGAAATATATAATATTATTTATTTATAAATATGTTGTACTTATACATTTTATTTCTAATTTATATTTAATATAAAGTAATATGTGAATTTTTATTACCAAAGAGAGAGACAAAGAGAATAGGCTTAATTATATAAATTAAACACTTTATTTATTAAATAATTCGTATTAAAATATAATTATTATAATCAAGAATTCAAATTAATTCTAAAATAACTTTCTAAAATAATTTTGCACACAGTGGCCTTTCGGTCCCAATCGCCTAATATAACAATATCTGGACTACCTAATTTAAAAAATAAAAAATAAAAAAAATGATTTAAATTTTTTTCTGAAGTACAATGAATAATATTTATTTACTAGGGTTTCAACTTAATTAATTTCGTTTTAATATTATTAAAATTTTAATAAAAATTCATAATACTTTTAGATTTAATTTTTAATATGTAAAATTAATTATTGCAAAAATTATATTACAAATGACCAAGCTAACTATGTTTTTTATAAAATAAAATACAAATATCACTGAAAACAATTTGAAACGAAAAGATATATTATGGAATTTAAGAGTTATAAATCTTAAAATTTAAAGTGAACAGTTTCATTTTGATTTTTAAAACTATTGTTTCATTTTTTAAAATAATTTTAAAAACTAATTAGATTTTCAATAAAATAAATATAGCACCTATTTATTTATTGTGATAGTTAAATCTCAAATTATATAAATAAAAGTATTATTAAATGATATAATTAAAAAATAGTCAGGCTTATATGCTTTTTATATTAATTATAAATAAAATTAATAGTAGGAGTATTGTAAATTAATATAAATATAAAAAATATATAAAATATATACATATTATACATATCAAACAAACAAACTAGTATAAAAATTTTATATATTTTTTTTATCTAAATTAAGTATAATGTGTAATATATTTTTAAATGATTAATTATATTTTATTTTTAAAAATTTTAACCCTAAATTTATTCAATAATTATACTTTGTAAAAATATTTTTATTTTATTAATAAATAAATCAATCCGAAAAATAACGAAAACTTATTAATCTATTCATTTTTCAGAAAAGGCTGAGAAACCGGTTTAATTTTTATTTCATCTAAGAAGAATTTTTTTATTCCAAATATATTATGTAATTCTTTTATTTATATTTATTTTATAAATATTTACTTATTATATATAAACTATTTATAATCAAATAAATTTAATTTTTTTAATCATTTATTTTTTTTCATTATCCTATTTTTGTTTTAATATTTAATAAATATATTTTTTTAATTTAGCTATAAAATTTATTTCTATAAATTCATAGATAAATTTTATATTTATATATGAGTGCTCTCTAAATGCAAATTTTCCCATTTTAAGTAATTTTTGATAAAATATTAAATAATTACAATACCCCCTCTAACCTTAAATCATTTTTCTAAAATTTTGACCAAAATAAATTTTTATAATAGCATATATTCTCTTATAGAAATTATAATAGTAATATGACCCATTCTTTTTTTAAAATCTCTTAAATCAATTTATTTTACAAAATTTCACAGTGATTTTGTGTTATAGAATAAAGAAATTAATTTTATTAAAAAATCGACCCCTAAACTCATGCAACCCTAACAGCATCCCATCAATTTTGGCATTATAACTAAGATAAATATAAATATAATATACTTACCATATTGAAATATTTTGAATCTATAATACTAATAATAATCTATAAATTATATAATTAGTTAAGTATTTGGATATATAATAGTTTAAAAATTTGAAGGAACATATTATTAGCAAATTGAAAAATAAAAAAAAAAATATATTTAATCTTAAAATTCAAAATAAAAAATTATAATCACGAAAAAAATATTAGATAAAAATTTAAATTATGATTATAATCTGTAATCTGTAAATGGGCTTATTCCATCAAAATTAAAATCTATAAAATTCGCAAATATAGACGGAACCATAAATATATTTATAAAGAAACCAATTGGGGAATGATCAGTGGATATTCCAAGGTCACGTTGTTCTTTTAATATTAAGGTAAATTAGAGAGTTGAGTGAGAATAGGAATTGAATGAAGGTAGCTCTTGGAGAAATATAATTGTTACAGCCGAAAACTTTCTAGTTCATTAACGCCTTAAAGAAAAATAGATAAATTAATTGAATAATAAAATAAATATTTTTTGAAACTTTAATAATTAAAATTTGTAGTTATTTATTCTATTATAAAAGAAATTATTCATAAGATCAGATTATAAATCATTGATATCAGAAGTTATTATTATTTCTTTTTTTTATTGAGGGAGGGATGGCTCATTAAATACACAACATATAAAAGATCACTTTTGATATTGTTTTGTCAGTATTAACTATGTAACTAGTAATTTTTACCGACCGACGATAGTAAGGGAGGTGTTGTTTTCACACCAAATTTCACATGTGGAGATTTTTACATATCTCCACGAATCATGCATTTTCTTAACAGAAAAAAGTATTTTTAGCATGATGTCTGTCCGTCCGTCCGTATAGATGTGTACAGCCTGAACGGCTCAACCGATTTTGATGAAATTTGGTATATTTACTTAATGCATCAGTGGGATGAATTGATCAACTTTTGGTGCAAATCCGGAAACCGGAAGTGGTAGTATTAGCGATCGACGATAGGAAGGGAAGGGTTATTTTCACACCAAATTTCACATGAGGAGATTTGTTTATATATCATCACGAATCATTAGTATTAGTTTTATCCTCGGGAAAATCATATTTATTAGTTTTTTCTTGATTTAAAATTATATGACGTCATCCTGTCATTCAGTCACAGCCTGGTCTTGCATATATATCTTATAAATAAAATAAAATTAAAAATGTTTATATTTATTATTTAGGTATCCATATCTGTTTTTTATTACATTAATAGATATATTAAAATTATTTGAAATTGTTTCTGTAGCTGCTAATTAATTTACTTCAAACCGTCGGTCGGTTCTGACCTGGCCACAGGTCAACTTATTTTAAAAAATCTCAATTTATAATCTAAATTCAAATGCGTAATTTAACATTATAACTGCATCCCATAAATTTTTGTCCTCAAGTTTAAAGAAATAGAATTTAAAGTATTTTCCAAGAATTAAATTATATTAAATATCTAGTTACTTTTATCTAATAACAACTTCTTAAGAGAACAAATAGGAGAAAGTTAAAGAAAGAGAAAAACGTGAAAAGTTATTTACATAGATTAGTTGAGATACGAGTAGAGTCATAGAGAGTGTAAATGGTATATTTTTTTAATGAAGAGTTAACAATTTTAATTTCATAAGTTTATTGTGTATTACATAAAATATGTTATATCAATATATCAATATATATGTAAGAAAATCAATCAAAATATAAATGAATTACAAAAATATATAATAATCTGAATTAAAATTTTTATTTTAAAAAAAAATTGAATATAAACTTCTTAATTAATTAATTTTAAATTATTTTAATTATATAAATAAGATTATATAATAATAATTTTAAGTGAAAACAAGGTATATTTGAATGTTTTAAATAAAAAAAATTAAAAAATGAAAATTCCATTGAATATTTTAAGAAAATATGAGTGAATTGATTTCTAAAAATAAAAATCGCTAATAATAATTAATAAGAATTTTTTAAACTAAATTAGCATATATTTAATATTATTAAAATAATATGTAATTTTTATATGGTTTTATAATAGTAAAAAAACGGTATAGAAAACAATTTTAAAAGTTAATTTATTTATTTAAATTTTCAAGTTCAAAGTTCATCTCTCTCTAGTTAAAGTTTTCTCTTTGAATGACGAATATTATTCTTTCTTTTTGTTATTTTCTGCTATTAAAGTTTATGAAGAATTTTATAATAAAAAAATCTTTTCAATAAATCATAATTAATAAATGTTTCTATCAGTTTTCTCCAAATAAAAAAAATATTACAATATTTTCCTTTAAATTTTATTATATTATAATAGTAAATATTATAGTATCTTATTTGTTGTAAACATAGTATTAGGTTACCCGTACTGGATCTTTTTGAAAGGAAATTATTCTAATTAGATCATTATGAAAAAATCTGGAATGTCTCCACTCGATTATCTCGCAATTTGAATTGGATCAATTAACATATATTATATTTAAATTAAATTTAATTAATTATAAATTACAAATTAAAATTAATATATATATATTTTAAACCTGCGACTGCTTGGATCTTTATTGATAGCATCCCGTCACGTGCAGGCGCGTGATTGTCAGTCAAGGTGTTAAAAATTTAATTCGGGTACTTTCAGTGATTCAATCAAGCTGAAATTCTACAATTAGCAGTTTTATACAATTTTTAATCATGTGAAAAACTATCAAACATATATCTTTATTTTTACGGTGACTTTAGAGGAAAAAAATTAAAACATGGTAGGTAATGACCCTCTTCGGGTTGAGCTACATTTTTCAAAAGTTGATAGAAAACTACGAATTTTGAATAATGCCCGTATACCAAATTTCATTATTCTAGCTCAAACCGTTTTTGCGTAATCTTGTCTACATACATACATACACACATACACATTTTTCTCAACCTTAGTGAAAATAATCTTCAACTCGTTTAAAAATATCAAAATCTCGAGATCGGAAATTTCCGTGATCGTAATACTATTCCTGGCGAGATAATAAATAAGTTGACCTGTGGCCAGGTCCGAACCGACCGACGGTTTGAAGTAAATTAATTAGCAGCTACAGAAACAATTTCAAATAATTTTAATATATCTATTAATGTAATAAAAAACAGATATGGATACCTAAATAATAAATATAAACATTTTTAATTTTATTTTATTTATAAGATATATATGCAAGACCAGGCTGTGACGTCATGAATGACTGGATGACGTCATATAATTTTAAATCAAGAAAAAACTAATAAATATGATTTTCCCGAGGATAAAACTAATACTAATGATTCGTGATGATATATAAACAAATCTCCTCATGTGAAATTTGGTGTGAAAATAACCCTTCCCTTCCTATCGTCGATCGCTAATACTACCACTTCCGGTTTCCGGATTTGCACCAAAAGTTGATCAATTCATCCCACTGATGCATTAAGTAAATATACCAAATTTCATCAAAATCGGTTGAGCCGTTCAGGCTGTACACATCTATACGGACGGACAGACGGACAGACGGACGGACAGACATCATGCTAAAAATACTTTTTTCTGTTTAGAAAATGCATGATTCGTGGAGATATGTAAAAATCTCCACATGTGAAATTTGGTGTGAAAACAACACCTCCCTTACTATCGTCGGTCGGTAAAAATGTCCATTTTTCAATATTTTTATATAATATACCTATAATATATTTAGGGAAAACATTGATTAAGTATAGCATTATTTTATATTAATAATTTATTTTATTGGTGGGTAAATGGATTTATTCGATTCTATTTATTTGCCCTTCAAAAAACTTTTTGCTTTGATTTTAGATTATTTATTTATCTATCTAGCCATCCCAACAGTTCAGATGAGATTTAAACAAAATAACAATAATTTTTATAATAATTAAAAAGCTTGATTATCTAATAATTGAAAACCATTCTATTTTTAGCTTAATTAATTTTCTATATTTATATTTTTTCTATTTTTCTATTTTGTTTTAAAGTTATAAATGATATTTCCTTTCTTTTCTATTATATTCTTTTTTAATCATTATATTTAATTGATTATATAAGTGAGTATATCTTATTTAAAATTCAATCATATTAAATTTGTTGTTGAAAGACAATATCAATCAAATAAATTTAAAAATAATAATGATTGTTGCGGGGTCAAGTTAAATGTTTTTTTAATTTTATCCCGGCCGTACATGATAAATGGAAAAGAATCCCATCATCTGTCAATCATCTAGTTTTTAATTAAAGAAGAAAATAAAAAAAGGAGACCTCACACGAGAAAAGAAAAAGTATGAGGAAATTAAAGAAATCACTTTCTGGTTGTCTTGTCTGATTTTAAAGCATATATCTCAAAATAATTGTCCGATTTATTTTAATTCTCTTTCAATTTTAAGAAAAAAAATAAATAAATAATTTAGATATGACTGTTCTCTTAATTAATAGTTTTAATATAAATTATTTAATATTTATTATTATTTGTGTTAGCATCATTAACTGTATTATTATATAGAATATAACTTAACATTTTATCAAAAATAAAATTTTTATAGAATATTTATTATAAATAAAAAAAACATTGATAATTTTTTGAATTTCTAAATTCCATACATCATAATCAATTCAATTTACTTTGATGACTGTGTTTTTAATTTTTAACATATATTATATTTTTTAAATTCTTATTATGTTGATTATATTTATCCTCGATAAAAATATTAATAAGATTATGAATAAAAAGAAACTATCGTGCTGAGATTATAATGATTCGTAAATCATTTAAAAGAA
Organism: Labia minor; assembly: GCA_963082975.1. Taxonomy (NCBI): domain Eukaryota; kingdom Metazoa; phylum Arthropoda; class Insecta; order Dermaptera; family Spongiphoridae; genus Labia; species Labia minor. Next base: position 85,287,530 of record OY720344.1, read on the forward strand.
ATTGTCACAATCAGTCTCATTTAAACGTTTCTTAAAAATCTTGTGAAAACTAATCTAATCTATTTTTAGTGGTGTAATGGTGATCATTCATGGACTCAAAATCTCTCCAACTGGATATTTGCATGTCTTCTAATAAGAAGAAAATAAAATAGTTTTATGAAATGAAATGGACAATAAACGTAAACGTGAGAGATGTCATTAGACCGTTGAAGAGTTCCTCTTTATCTTGCATCATTTGCAATGAATTATTTATTTTCCCAATAGGATGCAGTATTTGCTGTTAACTAACAACACCAGACTTGCGCCTCTTTCATGATGAGTCGATTTTATTTCGTTTTATTGCCATTACGAAATCTCGTATCCACACAATACCTGCACGAATAATATATAATAATAATATTATTATAATAAAGCAATTTGAATGTTTGTCTTTTTAACAAGATCATTGATTTACGTAAATCAATCATTTTATACTTGTCGAGAATGATTAAAAGAAAATATTTTTCTTTATAATTTTATATCAATTATGAGATAAGTTATTAATTAAAAAATTAGCGAAAATTCTATATATGTATATTATCATTAATAAATAAATTTCAGTTGCCTGGGATGAAAATAAATATTATATTTTATTAAAAAAAGATAATTATTAAAATTTTAGGCATTTTGTCTTTAACTTCAGGCCAAGTATTTATATATTCACAATATACTTCTGACTTTTCTACATCCTATAAAAGTACAGTACATATCACGACGATTCACCAGGGCAGATGAATTGTATGATCAGTACATCCAGTTCTCTCCACCTTAATCTTGATTTTCTCGAATAGAGGCGGCTTATTTTTATTTGAAGTAGCTTCCCAATGTCGGAATTGTAGGCTGTGTGAACCTCGTTCCATTGACTTGCTGGAGAGAAATTCCCCTGCTAGGCTTAAGACTTGAACCCAGGACCACGAAGTTGAAAAACAAGCGTTTCTTAGACTGCGTGGCTCCTTAAATATTCCCAACATACGAGATCTGTTCAAAAGAAAAGGTGAATTTTATTTTTGACCACTGAAAAAGTTAGTGTCTATTCGATTTTTTACTTAAAAAAAATATGGAATACTACAAGGAAATTATGCAAGGTTTGCTTGAAGCAATACGGCTCAAACAATCGGAATTGTGGAAAAACAAATCATGGATTCACGATAATGCACCAGCTCACACATCATTGCTTCTTCGTGACTTTTTGGTCAAAAACAAAACCGTAACCATTCCTCAACCACCATATTCACCAGATTTGGCTCCCTGTGACTTTTTCCTATTCCCAAAACTGAAGAGACCGATGAAAGGAGAGCGTTTTGCCACAATTGATGAGATAAGTAAAAAATCGAAGAACACACAAAACGTGAGTAACTTTTTCAGTTGTCAAAAACAAACTAGTAATCCAAAATGGCTGATAATGTCAACATATGTGTACCAACATAACAATAAAAAATTTCGATAATTGAATGCACACAGCCAGCGAAAATTAAAAATTCACCTTTTCTTTTGAACATGCCTCATATTCCTATTCAATTTATTAAATTTCCAAAATTAATATAATACATATTTATTTTATAAATTTCAATTATAAAATTTCAAAGGAATAAATCTGAAATTCAACAAACGTAAATCTCTTACACTCAAATAAGGCCTAAATACATGACTATATATTAATTCAAGTCAAGTCATTTTCTATTTAATATAGGATCCACTATTTTGGTAATGATAAATAGCAACAGCAATACACTATATAATCGTGGATAGTTTTATTATTTTATTTTTGATTACTTGACAAACAACATTCACTTTTCTTTGGTCACCATTCTGGAGGAAATATAAACAAATCGAGCAATCTGAGAAAATGGTTCCTGTTATTTTTTTTTATTTAATTTATCAGAAAAACTCTCTTTCTTGAAAAATATTTATATATAAAAAAATCCTATTGTTTTATAAATATTAATTGGATAAATATATTTAAAGAAAAAGCTGTGAAATTCATTGCTTGTACGTATTTTATTTTGAACATTTTGCTGACTTGGCATTGCATACTATAATCCACTCTCAGGAAATAAGAGAAGCATCATCATCATGATAGAAATTTCGAAAAACAAATTCATCGTTGCAAAGAATTTTCTGTACGATTAACGACCGAAAATAAAAAGAGATTCGATAATAGGACATAATTATGCATGAAATAGAAATTCCAACATTTGTTTATCTGAAGGTAATATACATAATACTAACATGCATTTATTCAGGTTGAATTATAATTATAAAATAATATAATAATATAATCTAGATTCAGATTTTATGGGAAAAAATTCATTTATGTGTATTTCTTTTGATTGATTTTTAGATTCTAATACGAAATAAATACGTAAAATAAAATTTAATAAAATTTGTTAACTTATAGGGAGTCCACTATGATCATAATAACCGAGAAACTAACCTTTTACATTAGAAGCAAATTTAATAATTATTAAGTATATGGTTATAAAGTGATGTAAGGAAATAAAATTATGTTTTAATCCCCAATATATATATATATCATTGTTTTGAAAATTTTGTTTCATTTATCTTTTTGATTCTAAAATATTACAACCTGAACGAATGAGCTTGTCCCCTCTCTCTCTTCAAGTTTTGATTCTGAAAGATTAGAATCTCTGGTAAGAGTTAAAATTTACTATGATGTTACTATGAATTTACTTCCTGTTTTTGTGAGATTTGAGTCTCAAGGTTTCTGCGCTCATTTGTGTGTCATTTTCAAGAGTATTTTGTGATTGGAATTTTTGAGATTATAAGACCCAGAAAATCCTAAACGAACATATATAAATATATATATATATATATATTATCTTCACCTGTTTTTGTGAGATTTGAGTCTCAACGTGTTTAAACGCTCATTTTTGTGCCATTTTCAAGAATATTTTGTGATTGGAATTTTTGAGATTCTAAGACCAATAAACCTAAACGAACATATATAAATGTATATTAGATAGGAGGATTAAATTTTTAATTAATTTTAATTTTATTGGCTCTCAAGGGTGCAAACAAAAAATAGTCATAGGTGTATGTCAAATGGATTGAATTGATTCATATATTAACTTATTCTTTAAAAAAAAATTAATTGCATTTAAATTAAAAATGGTGACAAAATTAAAAATTAAATGCAAGAGTTTTATTTGAGAGATCCCTAGAAAATTAATTAACTAATTCATTTTAATTAGGCTCTTTATTCAAAGAATCTAGACCATTGTTGTTGAAGTGCTAAGTAGGCGGACCCTTGAAGAAGAATATACTTATTGAGGCTAAGAGAAAAATTATTTTCTAGTTTTTAGTGAATTTATAAATAAAACACTGTAACTTAATTTTTTTTTAATTATTTATTTTATTTTTAATTTTTTAGTAAATAAATTTTTAAGGTTTTAAGTTTTATTTGAATATACTTTGAGATTATAAATGATATTTAATAATGGGTTAAAATTTATTAATTAAATTATTAATTAATTAAGAAAATTTAATCTTTATTTCATATTCATGTTTTGTCATCCAAATCTGAAAAGGGTGCAAAGTTTTAGTTCAATTGGTCAACTGCAACTATGTTAAAAATGAGTTACCAGATTTGAACCATACAGACAACCAAGCAAGTTAAATAAAACACTAAAAACAATTTAAATATAGGTAGAATGTTTTTTTAATAACTATAATTTTATAAAAATAAGAAAGTTATGTTCCATTAAGTGTTTTTAAATGAATAAAAAAAGAGAGGTAGCCACTAAATAATAATTTTAATACAATTAATAGTGTATAAAAAGCGTAATTATGGATAGGAATATTTTCTATATTAATACACATATTGTAAAATTTTTTATATATTTCTTTTTTATTCTGAAAAAAAAAATTATAATATGAATTATGATGATATTGATATGGAAATTTAATAATTTTCAATTGATTAATTTTAATTGTTCTATAAAGAAATTAAAATAAATTTTCAGAGAGAAAGTACAAAGATGCTATTATCATATATATCTATACTCAAATGTCAATAGACTCGTCTTCGTTGATGAAGAAATGTGCAAATTCATTTCTAGTTGCCAATCATTAATTAAATCCAATCAATCAAATGACTAAAGCGATTCCTCACATCGTTTAAATAGTCCCCTTTAGCCACTAAATAAAATTGCAAGTAAAATTTGTTGCATTAATTTAAATCGATTAGAGACTAATGATTGTTTTATATTCAAACAATTCATTTAGGTATATTCTTAAAAGCTTAAGTATATTAAAACTTTCTAAATTATTTGTAAATAGTCAACAGATTATAATAATAATAATTCAATTTTCTTTTAGTTAAATAATTTATGATTTTTCAATACTTATTGATTCATTCTTTAACAAATACAATTGAGTTTTATTTTTTCAATATTATTATTAAGGAAGATAAATATTGATTTATCCCAATTATAAAAATTATTTTTATTATTATTATGATTATTATTTTAAAAGTTTTCTAATTCTATTGCAATATTCCAATTTTTTTTCTTACTATCCCTCCATTACTGACATTTCAATAGGATTTCAGTTCAGGTCCAGTTTGCATGATTAAAACACATTAAAGGAGCATCTTGCTTTATATGTAGCAATCGGCAAATTAGACGAATCATTCACATTCTATAAAAATAGACAGACATTGCAAAATTCAAGTTTAAGAAAATACAATCATCTTAAATAATCTTATTATAATTTTTTTATTAACATTCTTAAAGTTTGATTTTTATTTATTTCAAAAACAACAATCTAGAACAGGGGTGTCAAACTCATAGGTACACTTGGACAAGGTTTAATCTTAGACGGGCCGCATACAAATTGAAAGTCGAAAGTCTGATCTCTAAAAACATTTTAACTTTTTTTTTTGATTTTTTTTAGAGACAATTAAAATTTTTTTAAAAAAGTCGAAAGTTATCGCGGGCCGCGAGTTTGACATCCCTGATCTAGAAGATATGATGATCTAAGAATTTTATTTCAATATGGATCTATTCATTGATTCTTCTGTTTGAAGAGATTTTCATTCACATGTTCTTACATGAATATTTTACATTCAATTAACACAACTTCTCAACCTTTACACTTTTTATCAACTCAATGGCAATTAAAACAATAAATCAAAGTAAATTAGTAAAGTAATAGTATACATATTTATATAAAAAAGAATCCTAGAGATTGTTTTTATATTCCTTTTGAAGGGGGGGGGGGGTATTTTCAAAGGGGAGAATAATAAATTTAGTAATTAATTAAAAATAACAAGAATAAATTCAGCAGTATTTACATATTTTTATATTTAATTAAAAGGCATACCGTAGTTATCACCCAAAACAAAATTAAAATTAATATGGTTACATATTTCAAATACAATATACATATTCAACAAAGAAATAAATTTAAAAGAGAGAGTTAATACAAAAAACTAACTATTAACTTGTTAATAAAATATTATTAACAAAGAAGTAGTTAATTTAACAATATTCAGTGAAAAAATACTGAAATGATAAAAAAAACAATTTCAATTTAAATCTTTAATGTGCGTTTAATGACAAAAAAGCTTCATTGGAGCTGAATTTGTCTACCGTTGAAATCCCTAAGTTAATTTATTAATAAAATTTTATTTACTAATAAATATATTAAATATTACAAATTAGATTAAAAATATTATTTCTAATACAAAATGATTATTTAATTATTTTTTTAAAAAATTTTCTTCCTAAAGATATAATCTTTCCAATAGTTATTATGGAAGCTACTAATAATATTATATTAATATAAAAAATAGGAAGAGTTTATTAAATACCCGTTGGATATGACAATGAACTTTTTATTTTAAAGGTCTTGAACCTAACAGCGATGGTTATCAAACTTTCCAAATGTCATTTAGTAGAAATATTAATTTTTTAAATTACATAGTTATTTAATCTTTCATTAATGAATTTATAAAGAACATAATTCAGGTAATTTAAAAAAAGAATATAATATAATAATTTGAATAATTTAGTTATATTTATTATTTATTTACACCATATATTTTTAGAATTACCAAGAAATCTTTTCTAAATTTAAAGATAACAATAATGAAAGGACAATTATTATATTTATAAGTGAGAAAGTGCAAATATTAACTCATTGATCTGTTATCCTCTAATAAATTGAAAATTCAAATATAAGTATTTAAATTTATATACAATAGATTCATTAAAAAAAAATTATGAAATGTTATTTTCTAAATATATGAAAAATATAGGTATATATTAAATAAAAGATATGTGAATTACATAGAAACGCCTTTGCTATGTGAAGAAAGAATGGATTTGAATTTCAACATAAAGTACAAATTTCATTTAAATATAATATGTATATATATTTCATTTAAATATAATATAAAGTTAATAAATTAAATATAATTCATTATAGAGATAATTATTCATAATTGAATATATTATAATAACGAAAATCCAAAGAATTTTGGTTTTTGAATTTTCAACATTTGTTCGAAATGATTTTTTTAATAATCATTTTAAGGTAAAACTGAGAATTCGGGTTTTTGCTAACCTATCTTTTAAAATATAAAATAGATTAACATTTGGCTTTCTTCATCTGCTCTAATGAAATTTATCCATTAATAGATTAGGAGATACATGTTTGCAATTCGTATTTAATTAATTGAATTTTGAAAGTTGTTAAAAATTAGTAAAAATTGCAGTTTTATTCTTAAAATAAGAACCACTAAAATTTATAAAAATAAGAAAGTCAACTTTTTGGAAATGGCTTATAGGAAATTACATGTAAAGCAAAAATAAAAACTCATAAGTTGAAATGTTTAAATATTTAATTAAGTAAGTTTAAGAATTAAAAGAGTATATACAAAATTAAATAATATATTATATTTACATAAGTCTGGGATTATAAATATTTCCTTCGTCATACTAAATTGTTTGGGGGTTCAATTTTTCACTATTAAGCAGAGACGCAATTTTAGATAAAGACATGCAAATAATAAACAATGAGGAATTTGTGAATAAATGAGTCTTAATATTAATTTTTAAGAATGTGCAAAAACTTAGAATACACTATACTTACAAAAATTGTAAAAGAAAACATATTACAAACCTCTTAAATAAATATGATGAAATTTCACATGTGTACATCTTGAAGATGGTGAACAAAAAATCCTCCTTACACGACCGTTCGTTTGTAACTAAGGTAGACCCGCTTCATCTGGTCGTGTAGGTACTAATGTCCCCTAATCCGTTTCCCACACCAAAATGGTTAGTTTCCGAGAAATAGAAAAAGCGCTATATCTCTAACCGCGTCATATCTCCCGGCTTTTCCTTATTGTTAATTTTATAATATATTTTTTATTATAATAATATGTTAAATCAAAACTTTTATTGAAATACACAACCAAATTAGCTGGAGTGTCTCCACTCGACTATCTCGCAATTTGAATTGGATTAAATAACATAATATATTATATTTAAATTAAATTTAATTAATTATAAATTATAAATTAAAATTAATAAATAATATTTATTAAACCAGCACATGATTGGCTCTTTGTTAATGGCACCACGTCACGTGTTGGCGCGTGAGATTTGCAGTGTTAAAAAATTAATTCTGGTACTTTCAGCGATTCAATCAAGCTGAAATTCTATACACACACACATATACACACACACACATATACACACACACACATACATACACACACACAGACAGACATTTTTCTCAACCTTAGTGAAAATGATTCAGGAATCTTCAAAACGTATAAAAACATCAAAATCTCAACATCGAAAATTTTCGTGATCGCAATACTATCTCTTACGAGATAGTAAAAAGAGATTAAACTCAAAGAGAATTGATATCAAATTTTTAAATATTATATCCATGTAATTAATAACAGTCTCTAAATTAATTTAACTATTAATATTTATTTCTAATTATATTATGTCAATTAATAAAAAATACACTATATAAAGAATTTAAAAATGAAATAAATGAAGGAAATCGAGTTCATTAGAGGCAAAAAAAAATCTATGAAGTTGAAATATGTAAATATGTATTTTTCGGTAATATTGTTTAAGAATTATTACAAAGATATTTATCTAGTCACGAATAATAGAATCAAAATCTTTTTCTCGTGAGAGTAAGACAGAGAATGAAAAACTATTCATTAATTAAATTAACTTTTAATTTTTTTTTAATTATAATTAAAAAAACTAATAATTAATACTTAAAAGCTTTTTCATCCTTAATTATTAAATAATAACATTTTTAATATATAAATTCCTTTTATCCCTATCAAAATAGGATATACAAATGGTTAAAAAAAATTAGAAAAAAATAAATATATTAAACAATTTTGAAATTTGTTAACTCAATTCGGTAATTAATTTTTTCATTCGTTATTTTCTAAGTGTTGAAGATTAAAAGGAATATTTCTCAATAATAAATAATCTCACAGATATCTTTTCGCTATTTACAAATATGATTAAACGCAATAATATATATAAAAAGAGAACAAAACTTGCGCAGCCTTAAAGGGAAAGAGATCCTGGGATTAATTGCTACACCGGAATGGGATACAAATCACATAAGTGTAATCAAACCAATTGATTTATTTCTACTCTCACAAAGGGATATACAACACACATATTCGATTAAAATATAAAATAGATTAACATTTGGCTTTCTTCATCTGCTAATGAAATTTATCCATTGATAGATTAGGAGATACATGTTTGCAATTCGTATTTAATTAATCGAAACTGTTCAAATTTGAATAAATAATATTTGTTTTATTATAATCTTAAATAATTACTGAGAATTTGAGAAAGTATAAGCTAATTTTAAATAGATTATTTATTAATTTATATATTTTTTAATTTTGGTTTTTAAGCAGAGACGTAAATGACGCATATGGAAAACACTAATCTTGCGCCCCATTCGGAGGATAGATAAATATTGTTTTGGAAACAAGATATTTCATTTTTGAATTTTTCATTTAATATACGACCTGTCTTTTCTTACATAGTTTTTTAATAAGAGGGTAGGTCAATAAGTCCGTGACTTTTTTAATTTCCCGTCTCTTAAATGAAATGGTAACACTGCTTCTGTCAGCAGGCAACTATCAGCTGACTTCTGTCGAAATTTGAGCTAGCTGGGTCTTTTAGTTTTTGTTTAACATCCATTAATAGCCGATTACCTCGTAACTTGAGAAGAATATGGACAAAAGTGAATTTTCATGAATTGGGATACTAATTGCCCCATTATCCGCCCTATTCTCCGGATTTAGCACCGAGTGACTATTTCTTGTTTCCAAACCTGAAGAAATGGGTCGGCGGAAAGATATTTGACTCCAATAATGAAATCATTTCACAAACAAATGTGATGTCCTCGACAAATCTTATTTTTTGGAAGGGATAAACTAATTGGAGAAACGTTGGATAAAGTGTGAAGAGCTCAAAGGAGACTACGTTGTAAAATACAATAATTTTTTATTCAAAAAACGGTTACATTTAAAAAGTTACGGACTTATTGGCCACCCTCGAATTCATTTTTCTATTTATAAAAATATTTTTATGTTAAGTGCCCCCTTCAGTTGGCACCCATGGCACGTGCCACACCTTTGTTGGTTTTAAGGAGGGCTTTTACACCAACACTAAGTGTATCACTTGATGGAGGAGTACAATACTGATTTCCAAAATTACTATCCTCATTTAGCTGTAATATTCATTTATTATTTATTTAAACTCCTGTGATTATATTAGAATATGAATTTATTTAATATTTATACATTAATAAATTTACTTATGAAAATTTAACCTTTTTATGAGATTTTGATAAAATACTGGCATTATTAGAGTATGCCCAATGAAAAAAACTATAAAATACTTACTTTTAAGGAATTGAGTTTTTTAGATACAAAAAATTTAATGAGATCCATCAACAGATTTTAAATTAAAACAGAAGTGGATGGGGTTTAGAAGGATAAGTGATATAAATTTTTTTTCTCATATATTAGCAATAAGTAGTAATTAATTACTTACAATTTTTATATATTTTTTCAAATAATTAATAATTAAAAATTATTTCGCATTTTTTCCTAAAACACACACTAGGGGTGATATATATATATATATATATATATATATATATATATATATATTAAATAATTATATATAAGTATAAAAGATAAAAAATAAAATGTATTTAATCTGCTCCAAATATAAGGATATATTTATTATTTAAATCAAATTTTTATAATATAAAAATAAAGAATACCTAATTCTCCTAATTACATAATCAAATGAAGCAATTGTATAAACCAAGACGGAATTATATATATGTAGAAGCTATCAATTATCTCTAAAATTGTTGGAAAAAAACTGTTTTCATAATGCAGCCAATAATTAATTGACGATTGTTCATTATAATTTCTATTTGTTTTTATATTCCTAAAAATTTCACTTAATGATATTCAATGAATATCATTTAATGATTTTTTTTTCTATTTGTTTGTTTCTATTATCTTTGGACAATTAGAAAAACCCTGAGATTAATATAAATTTTGACATGCTGAAACTCGAGAATGACAATTGTGGGGGGTTCAGAAAGGTCGCAGGGAAAGTAATGACCAAAAGACCTATTGCCATTCAAGTCATGTCTAATTTGGATAAATATTGAAAAAATTAAAGAAAAAAATTTCTTTATAAAGTTAGCACGAGATGAAGCAATATTGAAGATATTTGTAAATCATACCTAGAAATTTCTTTTATTTTTAGAAACAATTTTTATTTTGTGAAAAAATACAATAGATGATTTTTTTTAAACTAAAATTTTAAATTTAATTTAAACTAAAATTCCTACCATATTATTATACCGGAATTGCTTATTTTAAATTTATTATTTCCTTCATTATCTTTCACCACCTTCCGAATTAATCGTAACCTTCTCTAGCCCCTCCTTCCTCGCTCATTTGGTATCCTTATAAAAATATTTTTATCAATCTTATAATTTACCTGCATATTTACAATAAATATTTTTTTGAAAATAATTGTTTAGTATTTTAAATAATACCTATATCGAAATTTGTCACAGAATTATACCCCTGAGTAGTTTTTTCTCCTTCACGCACTAATATACCATATTTTGGTCATAATTTAGGTATAATAATATATGGTTAATATATTTCTTGATTCAATATTCACTATTCGTAATGTGGATTTAGTTCAAAAACATTATGAAAAATTTTATTTGCTAGACCTTGAGTGTAAAAATAATATTATTTATTTAAAATAATAGTTTATTCTCCTCTTAATATTATTCTTTTTTGCATTACATATATTTGAATATGCTAAGATTGGTAAATGAATTTTATTTTTATTTTTGATTATTTTATTATTATTTTATTATTATTTTATATTATTATTTTATTATTATTTTTTTATTAAAATTTTAAACGAAATAACTTTGCAAGAGAAAATAAAAAAATCTGTAGTGTCTCCACTCGAATATCTCGCAAATTTGAATTGGATTAATTAACATATTTTAAAAATAAATTTAATTAATTAAATTTTAAATTAAAATTAATAAATAATATTTATTTGGTTTGGTTCTTTGTTGATGACACCACGTCACGTGCTGACGCGTGATTGTTTGTCAATGTGTTAAAAAATTAATTCCGGTACTTTCAGCGATTCAATCAAGCTGAAATTCAATATATAGCAGTTTTATACAATTTTGAATCATGTGAAAATCTATCAAACATATATCTTTATTTTTACTGTCATTTTAGAGGAAAAAAAATCAAAACGACCCTCTTCCGAAAGAAGATAGTAAAAATTAGAATATCTAATTATTTGATTTAAAATATTTTAATATATTTTATGAATGATCAAAAATTATTTTAAAAAAAATTGAAATTTATTTGAAGGGGTACCTGCACCCAAAAACGCCCCACGGCTAAAACCAATGTGAAAGTAAAAAGAAAAAAAACAATTTTTCATTAAATATTTTCTTAAATTATATATTCCAACCAGAATAATAACTAAAATAGAAAATCAAAAAAATGTATATAAACTAAAGATAATTTCGTTTATTTATTGCCTACATAAATAATTGATGTAATTTTGTAATAATTTGAAATGTGCTTCAAAGAGAGATTAATGAGAAAATGATTCCTGTTTGTAAAAATAAAACGGTGATGGTATATGATATGTACAATAATAGATGTACGGTGCCGTCCTGAGTTTATTTGTGTGGTAACTTGTAATTATGTGTTGAGATGAAATGATCAGATCTTTCTTGACGGTGGCAACTTTAGCCTCAAGGAGAGTTGGTTTTCACTTCACATCGCCCACTTTAATATATCCTTAAAACCATTAGAATACAATAAATCTTACATTTGGGGAGGATGTATGTATGTATGACCTCTCAAACTTTTTCTAATCTCTCACCCAAGGATTTTGTGTTATCATCTTAAAGTAATAAAATCATAATAGAGATCCCAACTTTAATAAATATATATAACCACTATTAGATAAACTAAACTAAAAATTATGTTTCTCTATTCTGTGTTTATCTTTGAATATTGTTACTTTATAGATTTACAATTAAATATTTTGGTATAATGTTATTTATAATGAATACACCTTGTTTATAATCTTACTTAGTCTAAAGATCATAAAAAATAACCTAGAAAATAATTTATTGTATTTACTCTTGATATAGATTAATGTAAAACTTCACGCTTTTCAAGACAGACAATGAATATATAAAAAAATATATTATTTCAAGAAATTCTCAGAATTATTATAAACTAGCTCTTCAGACCTTCTTCGGCGCCCTTCACACCTGGACGGGGGTCCTGCCCCCCTACCCCCGAAGTAATACATAGTTTTTGGTTGAAAGTCTGTATGTAAAAGGTTTTCATCCATTTTGTTTCAAACAGTATATTACATAAAACATTCATTTGTTTTTGTGTTCTTATTTAAAATATATTTTAATTTAATCAGTAAATTAATTATATATTATTGTATATGTTATTCTATGTATTTATCTCTGTGGCTCTATGGTACTCGAAAGTTCTTGGCAGCAACAACCACATTTCTTCAAGTGTCCCTATCCGGAGCTATAACCATCTATCTTCTACCCTGTCCCATCTCTCTTTCTACATTGTCCACGCATATTAAAAACTTACGTGAAAATCCAATTATATGATCAAAATTAAAATTATTTATTCATAAAAATTAAAAGAGGTATTATAGTCCCAATATGAATGTCTTTAACGTGTTAAATAAGTTAAAAAGGTCAATATGAAAGATTGTAAATATTAGAAAAATAAAAATATAAACATAAATATTATAAACATTCTTTGTATTGTATTCTTTGCGCGGCTGAATGAGAACATGTACATTTGTTTTTGAAAATATTCATTTAGTTACTAAATGAATAATAAATATCTAAATATAATTTATTATAATTATTAATTATTGAAAAACATATCAATATTTTAAAATATTTTATAAAAGTAAAAACATGTTATGACTAAAGAGACAAAATAAAATCAATAATAATAAAAATAATAGAAAACGGTTGAAATTTTAAAAAAATTTTGATAATACTAAAGATTCAATGCCTTATTATATTTAAACGTTCGTTGAAATATAGACAAGTATTAAAATAAGAAATGTAAAAATAAAAGGAAATGAAAAAAATGAAAACACAATGATCCTTCTAATTCTTATATACATTAGCTATAAAATAAGATTAAGATGAAGGAAAAAGTGATTGTTTTATAATAGGAATCTGATATCTATGTGCAGAATATAGTAAATAAATTAAAAAAATATTATTTAAAATATAATAAAATATTATATAGTTATATATATTCATGAAGTTAATTTAACGATAATTATTGAAAAAATACTGAAATAATAATATTTAATGGAATTAAATTTTTAATTAATTTATGGAGAAGTCACACGCAGCTCTCAGAGCCGCATTTACTCGTCATTGATTAGTACGAGGTTTGTTTAAAAGAAAAGGTGAATTTTGAATTATTTAAAAAAGTATTTATTTATTCATCAATATCTATTTTGTCCCCCCTTCAAAGTAATTCACCCCAGATATAATCCACCTCTGCCAGCGCTTCTTCCAATCGTCGAAGCACTTCTGAAATGCTTTTTCGTATGGCCATCAGCTCGTTCTTCGATTGTCAGAATCTCATCAATTGTGGCAAAACGCTTCCTTTCATTGGTCCATTCAGTTTTGAGATTAAGAAAAAGTCCCAGGGAGCCAAATCTGGTAAATACGGTGGTTGAGGCATGGTTAGCCTATTGTTTTTGGCCAAAATCACGAACAAGCAATGATATGTGAAATAATCCAGATTCTTTTGTCCATTTTTCTAAGTAAAAAATCGAAGAAAACAAACTACTAATCCAAAATGACTGAATGAAAAACATATGTGTACCAAAATAACAAAAATAATTTCAATAATCGAAAATTCAAAATTCACCTTTTCTTTTGCACAGACCTCGTATATTATTTTTTCCAAAGTTACCTATTAATTAACCACCTCTTTTTGGTATAGTTTGGTGTTTACTAACATTTTTTATTAATTATTTTATTTGATAAATAAACAATAAAAATGTTATTATCTAAATTTAAGAATTATGAGCATTCTTCACCACAAAAATCTCCTAACAAGTGCATTTCATAAAATTCTTGTGAACCGTTTTCAAATACAGAAAGACATATTAATATGCATATATTATTTATGGTAGCATAATAAGATTAGTAGATAGATTTATAAATATTTTGATATTTATGAGATTCTCTATAACAAAAAAATAATTAATTATAAATATAAAATATTTGTAATTAAGTTTATTTTAATCTTTCCATTTGGAATTTAACATAAGCAACCGTTTAAATAAAAATTTACATAAATTTAGTGGATATTTAAACATCTGTTGTCATCAGTAATGCAAGAGAATAAAGAGAACCAATAAATCAACCGCTTACTGTTTAGAAATCTAAAAAACTAATTAAATGTTTACTATAAATTAACATCCTAATAGAACAGAAATTGTGATGGTAATCAACCATCAGAGAGAACAATCAATTTTTTAATTCACAAAATAAATATTGTATAACATATCTATATGAATAGAAATTAATTTGAAAATTTGTTATCAGATTTGTTGTTGTTAGAGGGAATTAATAAACATATTTAAAAAAATATTAGTACATAAATTTATTTTATTTTAATTTATTAGTACATTTATTTATGTACTAATATTTTTTTAAATATGTTTATTAATTCCCTCTATGTATACCTAAAGTTGTATACCTAAATGTATACCTAAAGTTGTATAATATTTACTAATTCATTAAATTTAATTAAATTCATAATGAATTAAAATAATTGACGATTAACATTATGTATATTATTATAGGAGTAAAGATAATTATTTAAATAAATAAGAATTAAAATATAACAAACGATTAAGAGATAGCGGGTAGACACTCTATATGATCCCGATAGAAAAAGATCCAATTCAGGGAAGCAACCCTGCTCACGGAAATCACGACTACTATTGAGGAAGTCGCGTCCCAAACCCTTCTCTTTTATTCTAACCACTTGCCAATCTGTCTACCCATGTGTTTCAAGGCTAAAAACTCCCTAATCATACAATGAACAGTGAAAATACCGAAAATACCGAAAAAACCGATAAGAAAAAAGCTTTAAAAATATTAATATATATTCATTAATAATAATTTCCGTCGTAAATATGTTTGTGATGTCTGTAACACTTATTTTTTTTTTTGAACAATGTTTATATTATAAGTTAAATATGTCGTATTGTCTTATTAGGTTGTTTAATAACAACTATTTTTTAAATTATATGAATTGAAATATTGATTCATGACACAACTTAAAAATTTAATTTTTACCGACCGACGATAGTAAGGGAGGTATTGTTTTAATTTAATTTGTTCTATTAGTAAAAAGCTTTCTTATAAATGAAATAGCCTATGTTGGTTTTTATTATAGTTAAAACTATATTATATTACTAAATAAAAAAACAAAAATCCGCTCCTAGAGCCTACAGAAGTAGGACTTTACTTTATGTTATGTTAGTATATTATATAAAGCTGCTAGAAAGAATATTTTTACTTGTTTTTAAAAAATGCAATTAAATTTCATTTATTTAAAAAAATTCAAGAAATAAATTATATTTTTTTTTTAATTTTAAAATCTTGATGGTATATATAAATTTCATAGAAGAAATTTGTGTGAATTTAATTTGTGCATTTTTTTTAAGAATGTATATATAATAATTGAGAATTTATTGATCAACCAGAATATTAAGAGTAACCTAATGATCATTTTGCGAAAAACAATTTGACATTATTCAATTAGCTTGTTATTTATTTAACCCTTCGTGTAATTTGCTTAAGCGGTTGCTTTCATCATATATAAAATAAAACATAGCATTTTTCACGTTGTAAATTAATCGTTTAAGTGATATATTGAATATTGTTACAAAATCGCTTAATTGGAATAAAAGTACTAAGTATTGCAGGTTGGTGAAAAACTAAACGCAGACATTAGCAATAAGATAGATAGAGTTCGGAATAAAGGATTACGAAAAATGATGAGGAGAAGGTTTTTACATCACAGCTTATTTGGCCCATTCAGCACGATGATATTTGGACCTGAAGGAAGACTTGTATTGTGAAATTAGCTTTGAGGACCATAGAGGGATTATTATGTCATATCAATAGAACATCTTCATCTAAATAATTATTTAAATACAATCCCTTAGATATTATTTTTTTTAATGATTGCTAAAAAAAATATTTATATTTATTCATTTATACATTTTTAAACCTTCATACATATATTTTACTTTAAATCTACAAATGCTCAAAAATCAGTTTAAAAATCATCAAAATTAGGGTAGTATAGCATGTATTATGTTAAAATACACATGAAATATGTGCCGGGAAAATTTGTGGGGGTATATAGTCTAGTTCAGGGATGTCAAACTCGCGGCCCGCGACAACATTTTTGCGACCCGGCCAATATATCAGCAAATATTTAAATTTTTTCAATATGGTTCTATGTCTCAGACTTTCCTCTTTTTTTAAAAAAATTTTTAATTTGTCTCTAAAAAAAAGGTAAATTGTTTTTCGCAATCAGAATTTTAAACATTTCCAATTATTATTTGAAATAATTTTTTTTTCGGCCCGCCTAAAGTTAAACCTTGTTTGTTTGGCCCAAGTGTACCTAAGAGTATGACATCCCTGGACTAGTATAAGAATAATAATAAAATCCAATAATTATAATAATAAATAATAATAATACGATGGCAGGTCAATAAGCCCGTGACATTTTGAATTTCCTGTCTTTTAAATGCTCCTATCAGCTTCTGTCGAAATTTGAACCAGCTGGGTCTTTTAGTTTTTGTTTGGCATCCATTAATAGCAGACTATCTCGTGATTTGAGAAGAAAATGAAAAAAGTGAATTTCGTGTGCTCATTAAGAAATATTTTTTATGGAAAAAAAACATCACTGAAACCGAGTTTTTGCGCCGTTTCGTAACCGTTGATGAAACGTGGATCCACCACAACACACCAGAGACCAAACAGCAATCAAGACAGTGGGTTTCTCGGGTTGAATCGGTACCAAAGATGTCCACGACAAATTATATATTTTGGAACGTGAAAAAAATTGGAGAAACGTTGGACGAAGTGTATAGAGCTTAAAGGAGACTACGATGAAAAATAAAATAACTTTTTATCAAAAAACCTGTGGTTCATTCAAAATGTCACGGACTTATTGACCTGCCCTCGTACAACACACAAGACAATATGAATATTATATTATTTATATATATTAATAAACTATATAATATATGTCTCCTTAGGTTAGCAAAATAGTACATATTTCAATTTTACATTGAGTTTTTGTTCAAATTTGAGAATATTTTTATTAATTGCAAAAATAGTTTAATTAAAAAATTATAATGAAAATTTATTTAATTTTTGTTTTTTAATATTTTTAATGTTCAGATAGAGATTTTACAATAAGTTATAATGTATAAGTGTTATTTAAACTTTAACTTTACACTGTTTTTTTTTAATTTAATTTACTAATATTTAATTATTTACTTTTATTACTTATTGGGCTTTAAGGACTGGAGATTCAAATGATTTGAAAGTAATAACTTGGTTATATTGATATCACAGGTGTGAATAGAATTAAAATAATTATTTTAAATGAAAGTTATGAAAAATTTTCTCTATTAGGTTAATTGACAATGACCTAATATTGTTATAATATTCTATTTTCCAAATTAATAAAGCAAATAATTTTTTTTTTGTTTAGTTTAAAAATCTATTTGAAAGATAATGTAAATCAATGATCGCGGGAATGAGTAAACTAATGTAAAGAAAAATAATCCTTGTCCTAAAATCAATTCAATTCAAGGTTCATTAGACGAGTTATTCGAGTAATTAGAAAAAATATGAGGTAATTTTTTTAATGAAATAAATATTAATTTATATCCCAATTGAACAACATTCTATTATCATTAAATGACCTCAAAACTACCACCTTTTAAATGATTCTCTTTAAGAAGAGAATATCTTATACTTATTTATGAAATACATAAAAGTAAATAAAAATTAAATAGATATAACTGATTGTTTGTAATAGAAAAGTAAAATTGCATACGGGAATATTACTTTTTTTTTATTAAATTTGTTGAGATTAACTGTAATTTATCTTTGGTTAGTTAAATGGGAAAAATAGAAAAATATGAAGATGACTGTTTGACTATAACGAATGAATAAATGGAAAATGTCACGGAGTTATAAATCAATTGGAAATGTCTTGGTAAGAAAATTTAGAGAAAATAAAATTAATCATAATATTAATATGTAATATATGTATAATAATTCTTATTGAGAAGAGATTTGAAAAATACAAATAAATGGAAAATAAAATTTGGAGAAGTTAAGCAATTTATAAACGAACATAATTATTATACAGATAAATAAATTGATTTAGATTTGAATAATAGGTATATAATAACATAATAATCATATAATAATCACATAATAAACATTAATGAAGAAAAAATAAAAAAAAAAATTATTTTAAAAAAATATTCGGTTTCGATTCAAATTTAAACAATACCTCCCTTACTATCGTCGGTCGGTAAAAAAGATTTAATAATTCCTGAAAACTGTATTTTTGAAGTCATCATTAAAAATTTAGATTCGTTAACTTTAGGGTGAATAATATAAAAACAAAAGTTTTTCGAAATAAAACAATCCTTTCACTTTCTAAGTATATAGACATATTCTATGAAAGTTTTGCCTGACCTTTCTTTTATTAAATATTATATTCACATTTATCAATTGATACTCTTAGTTATACTATATATAGAATTTTTAGAAATTATTTGCATTAATAATATTTGTTTTTTTCCTATTCTTTTCATTCATTAACATGTTTCTAATAACAAATCTCTATTAAATAAAATAAAAAGGAGAAAACATAATAAAAAAATATTTATTAAATTACTAATAATAGAAATAATATTTATTATTATTTAATTGCAATTAAATATTAATTTTGGAAGTATTATGATGACTATAATTAAATTGATAGGACAATTATAAAAGATGAAAAATCAAAAATTTGAACTAAAATGATGTAATAAATATAATTTATCATTGTAATTTTATATTTCACTAGCGAATTTTTTTTTTACAATTAATTATAATAAAATTATATATCAGTTTGGGTATGTTTTCTTTAATTATAAGAAATATTTCATTTTTTAATAATTTTCATTTAAATATTAAAAGTTTAATTTCATTGATAAAGATAATTATTAGTTTTATTTTTATATAAAAAAATATAATAATTCAATTACTATTCGAATAAAATTTATATATATATATATATACTAGCTGCCCCGAGCGCCTTCGGCGCTCTCCGCACCTAGACGGGGGCTCCGCCCCCTGTACCCCCCGAGTAAAAGGTTTTCATCCATTTTGTTTCAATCAGTATATTACATAAAACATTCATTTCTTTTTGTGTTCTTATTTAAAATACATTTTAATTTAATCACTAAATTAATTAAATATATTATTATTGTATATGTTATATCTATCTATCTATGTGACTCTAAGGAACTCGAAAGTTCTAGGCCGCAGCAACCACATTTCTCCAAGTGTCCCTATCCTGAGCCCTTGTCCCATCTCTCTTACGTCCCTTCCTACACGTCCTTGGTCTTCCAAGCGGACGTTTTCCAATCCAAAATCTTTTTCCTCTCCCATTCTAGCCGCGTCCCCTGCCTATCGCAGCTTTTTCGCTTTTATAACCCTAACTATTTCTGAAGATGCATAGAGGTCATGCAATTCCTCGATGTGCAGTCTCCGCCATTCCTCGGTGACCTCATCTTTCTTTGGCCAATAAATGCTGGAAAGAATACTCTGGATCTACTCTCATCTCCCAGGGTCATAGACCTTTCGTCCCACCCATATAATACAACAGGCAAAATAATTGGTTTATATATTTTAATTTTTATTCCTTTTGATAATAATTTTGATGAGATAAGCCTCTTTACTGCATGATAACAGGCGTTTCCCGATTACAACTCCGATTTAAATATATATATTCTTCTCATATATTATTATCCTTCGTGATTACATTCAATTTTTCTACATATTCAAATTCTACATTTTGTATATAGATTTTGTTACTAAATATTTTTTCTTATCACCATTAATTTCAATCTGAATTAGAAGAAAATTATAAATTACCTCCTCTTCCAGCCCATTTACCTATCCAGGCATCTTAATTTCTTAACACTCCGTTTTTTTAAATTTAAAATAAAAGGAGATAAATAGTTTTAAATTATATTCGAATGGTCTATTATATTCTATATATCAGTATTTTTTTCTGAATTTAATACCAACTTGATTTTCAAAATGTTCCATTCGTTATCCATAGGATTGATTACATGTGTTAAAATTTAAAAAAATTCAAATATTCTAATTTTTAAATTTAAATACAATTGAATATTATTTTTTATTAATATCATATCAAAAAAGAGAATTTATTAAAAATTAAAAATAAAAAAAGAAGCCTATTAATAAAAAAATATAATAGAATACAATAATTTTGATTTAAAACAAATTTTAATTTTAAAAAAAAATACTCAATATAAAAAAGACATAAATTTAAAACATCTCGTAATATCATATGTCTAAAAAACATATTTTAATTAACCAAGAAATCATTTTTGCACTTAAAATATATTTGTAATTAATAATTGAAACAAAAACAAAAATAATAAAATTTTGTCATTTTAATTGAAGTTTTGAAAATATTTTTGTATTGATAAAAGTTTAAAAATAATATATTCAGTTTTTTTAAGCTTTCACTTTCAAATAGAAAAGAAGAAATATTCAATTATATAGAAAGAATAAATAGGAATAAATAAAAATTAAGTTAAATATGATCTAAATATTTTATTAAATAAATTTAAATGAGAACTTTTAGAATAAATTATTTAATTTAATTGATATTTAAATATTAGAATTTAAAATAAAAAGTGAAATATTATAATAATTTTTAAATTCTGAGCAATATGCAGACAAAAACCTTTTTTTTATATATAGATAGTCGAGCTGGGGATGGCAATATGGGTTTTTCCAAAAAGAGAAAGTTACCTCCCCCCCCCCCCCCCGAGGCCCTAGTAGGGATTAATTTAATATATTTCAAAGGAATATTTTAATATCATTTTAAATGAATGAATGAAAATTCAAATTTTATATAGTTTACATAATTATTAATTTAATAAAATACAATTTAATAATAAAATTTAATTTAATAAAATTAATTTAATAAAATAAAATAATTTAATAAAATATTATAATAATAAAAATTAATAAATTTGTAAAAAAAATATATAATACTTTAAAAAAACATGTGCCTTTGCTAATTTCGAACCGAAAGTACAAAGTCATAAGTTAACGCCTTAGACCGTTCACCTACGAACCACTTATATTTGAAGGCTCCTATCGGGATATATATATGATGTCAAATTATCGCCACCAGCGCCTCTATGAGCTAGTATGGTAACTAAACTATTTTTAATTAATTAGCATTTCCTGGACACACCTTACCAATTAGCGGTTTTCTAAAGGAAGTCTGACATGCCCTGAGACCTACTGAATATACATAAAAAATTTCATAAGAATCGGTCAAGCCGTTTCGGAGGAGTATGATTTCAAAGTTTTGTGACACGAGAATTTTATATATAAGATATTATAGATAAGTTAAAAAATATTTTTTAGAATTATTCACATCAATTGATTGGTCTAAAGAGAAAATTAAATTTAAATATTAATAATAGGTATTTAAAAAATTAATGAAAGAAATTTCAAATTTAATACAATTCCTATTCAGTCAAGAATAATCAAATTATTTTTTTACAAATGAAAATTAAATCAAAATTTTTTATATACATATAAAACTATTGCCAATTTTCTTGATGGAATTGAAAGACAAACTGTTTTATCTTTATTATAATAAATACCAGTGAGCCTCTTTTTTGTTACAAAGAATGAATGAGTGAATGTGTAGTTTCTAGAAATTGTATATTAAATTTTACAATCAAATTTATAAATGATTTGTTAAATTAATGATGAGAACCAAGTAGGTATTATAATATAAATTAATGTAGTATTATCTCATCATTTTTTTATGTTTGGTAAAAGTTATAATCTATAATTTATTAATTGCCTATAAATAAATTAATAAGAATATTTCATTACATTATTAATATTAAAAAAAAACTATTATTGAAAAAAATTATTAATTCAAATTAAGAAAATAAATTTCAATTGAATTTATATTAAAAATTTCTTCATATAAATAAAGGTAAAGGTAAAAGCATTAAAGTCACTGAAGATGTTTTGGGAACAAAAGAATTAATATAAAACGAATGGGATTTAAGTTACTCGAGGTATAAACTGTATTCTTAGTTTATTAATTCTTCAGCGGTAGCCAGAAAAGAGGATGCTGAGGATGCTTTCTCTGTGGGGGCGGCGGGGTCTGCGATATAAGAGTCGTGCAGAGCCCCTCTGGCACAGTCCCCCTGTGTTCGTGAAGGCGACCAGTGCTCCTGCACCTCTTCACATAATTGACACCTGCAATCAAGTGAGTACCATCAGTGTCTTAAGTGTGTTCAGTGACGTTGGTGATCTGTCAGTCAAATATTCAGGTAAAAATTAAAACACCTTTTCATAGATAGACAAATTTAATTAATTAGGAAATTATTTAGATTTAGATTTTTATTTATTAATACTTACTCCCTTTAGACAAATTTATTATTATTTACTTTTCTCTATTTTTTTTTTAACTAAAAAAAATAAATAATATAAAAATATTTTTTTTTCTTAAAATTTATTTAAAGATTTAAAATTTAATAATAAAAATAATTTATGTTAATTAATTAATTAATTAATTGTTCATAGGTGTACATTTTTTTTAAATTGAAAAAAAATGTATTTCAAAATCTAATTGTAAATTGTAGAAATGTTACGCGATTTTTTCTAAATTGTCATTATTTCATTCAACATAGAATATTTTTAATTTTTAATTTTTCTATAATTTTTATTTTTATTGTTAATTGTATATTTATTTATTATAGAAACTAAAATTATTATTCATACTTATTTATTTATGCATATACATATAGTATTTTTAATTCATTTTATAATAATTTCAATTTTTATTTCTTGTAATTTTTTATATAAAATTTAATTTGAGACACAAAATAGAATATCATTATCTCTATCGTGCAATGCTCTCGAAATCTCTTAGATAAATTTAATGAATATTCATGATAAATAAATAAATAATTAAAAGTTTAAATATAAGAAGACTATGTAAATAATATTAATATTTTAATACAAATATATAAAGTTATTAAATTTATTCGGAAAAGTAACGAGTCAGATTGAATGTTAATAAAAATTTTATTGTAATTGGTATATAAATTCAATATTTATTTATTTTTTTTTATCTTAAAGTGTGAATTGAAATGTTAATGACTAATATATTATAATAAAGATTCATTATAGAATGTATAAAATTATTAAAGGCAGGTCCTTGAGGATTTCACTTCCTCAAACAATTCTTTATGGCTTCATTCATTCTATTCATCATAAACGTTTATATTTTTAAATAAATAATTTTACTTTTTATTTATATGTGTACCTATTATATCATCATAATTGATGATGTCTTTTCTATTATTTATTATAATCAGAAATTTTCTGCTAGATTAATATATTTTAATACTTTATTAGCACAAAAACAATTTATCTTATAATAAACAATTAAAAAAATTTAATTTCAACCCTATATCAATTTATATATGCATCAAAAAAAAAGTAATTATTGCTTTATTATATGATTGATATTATTATAGAAACAATTATTTATAACAATTGTCAAAGAATATATAAATAAATATAAAAATAGGTTAATATCTTCTAATCGATTTGAAAATAAATCTTGGATTATATTAATTAAAAGTTGATAATTTATTATTTTCAAGTAATTTTCTTCTTCGGGAACCGGAAATGTTCTTATTTTTGTATTTAATTGATAAAAAAAATTAGATTTCCGTTGAAATTTTATGAAATGCAATTAGTAATAGATAATAGAATATTTAACAGATTAACAATAATTATATTAAATTAAAGATAAAATAATCAATTCAAATATTTGATTAAATCAATATATATATATATATATATATATTATTTGAAAATTTCTAGTTATTTTTTATAAATAATGAAAATTAAAATGTTTCATATAATCATTCGAAAAAAACTTTTGTTTATACTAAATGATCAAGATAAAATTACAAAATTGATGTGAAAAAAATTATTTTTTTCTATTTTATATATTGAGTATTATACTTATCGATATCGCAGAATTTTTTTTTTCACAATTTCTACATTTTTTTTTATATTATATATATATGTATATATATATTGATCTGATGAAAGATACTTATTAATTACCTGTGCAAGTTAACTCCAATTGTTTTGTTGTTTTTTATTCTAAATGTTTGTGGGAAAAAATATCCAAAGTTGATTTTTTTTTATTCAAATGAATGTTAGCCTTATAATGATTACAATAATGAGGCGAACCTTTAAGAAGAATAAAAATAAAAAGGAACGCGAAGGGAAACACTTTCAATTTCGTTTGATGTTTATCTATTCGTCTGAGAACTTGAAAACAGTGAAAAAGAGTAAGTCAAATTATTTATTCATCATTTGTTTGTTTAGAAAGAAAATAAATTTGAAAATAAAAAAAAATAAATAAATAATTGCAAAGAAATATTTAAAGAATTTTTTTTTAAATTAATGAATTATTAATAAACTATAGTTTAATAAATAACTATTTATTATGGTATAATGACAATTCTGAAATATTCGTTACTAATTATTATATTTCTTGAGACTAGACACGGAAATGCTTCACACGACTCCTCATCAGTTCAGGAAGCTATTCTAGTATTAACAATAAATATATAATTCATATGGAAAATCTTTTGTCTTTTTTTATGAATTATTTTAAAATAAATATTAAAATAAAATAAATTGCAAACGCTCCCCTTTAACAAATCGTTTAATAATATCGTATAATAATATTCTTAATATCGTTAAATAATATGTAGAAATAATTTTTCTATAAGAGCCTGACAAAGTTTATGGATGAATTGCTTCATTTTCATCGAAAAACGTTGGGCGCATTTAGTTTAATTTATTTATATGAACAATCAAGTCAAATTTTTGTAATAATAAACATTTTATTAAACACCTAAACTGACCAATTTTTTTATCACGCAATAAAATTGATAGTATAAGAGTTAAGGAATTAATCTTTTATTATTTTTCACTGTAATATACTTATATCAAAGTATGTATCAAAATTTAAAAGAATTTTTATTAAATTTACGTATTATCAATCAAATCCAAAATATTTGATTATATTTGAAGAAATAGTGTATTAAAAAAATGTATATTTATATTATTTTATTATTTTTAGTGTAATTTTAATAAGATAAATTTATTTAATATTACAAGAGAAATAGAAAAGATGAAGTTATACGAAAATTTACAAATTGAATAAAACAAAAAAATATATTAATCTTCCAAAATTGATTTTATGCATACGTGGTAAAACGGATCCCAAAAATTTGATTTGCGTTGTTTTGTCTAGAGATGACGATAAAAATTTATATAAATTAGGAAATAAACAGGGAATTTAAAACAATGAATTCGCCATTTGTGAACAAAAGTTTATATCATACGAAGATGTTCCTCAAGATGTTGAGAAATCGGTAAGAGAAATTATAGGAATGCAGTCCCTTACTGGTGGCCAAGGTTTTAAAAGATGCATCTGTAAAGGAACATGTTCCTCAAAAAAATGCAGTTGTAAAAATGCTGGAATATTATGTAATTCCAAGTGCCACAATAGCAATTCTTGCTCAAATAAATAGCACTTTCTTCATTATGAAATTTCTATATGTTCCTTTATAATTTTATAAAATTTAACTGTTATAATAAAAAAAAGTATGTTAATATTATAATTATTTGTTTGATTCCGATCGTATTGGTCCTAAAAAACTAGGACGAAAATAGTATTTATGAATATTGGGATCATAAGCTACGACATATTATATGTAATAAGTATGTTTTGTTTCTCATTCACATTTTTGAATTAAAATAATTTTCGTTATTAAAGCTTTTTGTATTATGTTTATTTAAATAAATTTTTTTTTACTGCAACAACATTTTTAATTTACTTGTATTCCACCTTTCCTTAAAATACGAAGGTAAGAGTATACATTTACCAAAACGTAAAGGCAGGTGTACACATTTGCCGGGAAATGTACATATAAATTATATTCAGTTTATTTATACCTAACTTTTGTTACAGTAAATGTACACTCTTGGGAAATGTACACATTTACCGAAAAATGTATACATTTCCCAAGAGTGGACATTTACCGTAACAGAGGTATTGTTTTCACACCAAATTTCACATGTGGAGATTTTTACATATCTCCGCGAATCAATGCATTTTCAGAAAAAAGTATTTTTAGCATAATGTCTGTCCGTCCGTTCGTATAACGGATTTTGATGAAATTTGGTATATTTACTTAATGATGATGAATTGATCAACTTTTGGTGCAAATCCGGAAACCGGAAGTGGTAGTATTAGCGATCGACGATAGGAAGGGAAGGGTTATTTTTACATATTTTTATATATATCCACAAATTGCACTTTGTATTGATTTTATCCTCGGGAAAATCATCTTCATTAGTTTTTTCTTAATTTAAAATTATATGACGTCACAGCTAGCTCTTACTTATATATTATAAATAAAATAAAATTAAAAATATTTATGTTATATCCATATCTGTTTTTTATTGCATTAATAGATACATTTAAATTATTTGAAATTGTGTCTGTAGCTGGAAATTAATTTATTTCAAACCGTCGGTCGGTTCTGTGCCTGGCCACAGGCCAACATATTTTTCTTTAAAATCGGATTTTATAATATAAAAAAATTAAATTTAATATTTATCTTTACATTCAATTACCTATTTTTTCCTATATATATAGGAAGGGGAAAATCTTATTGTTAGTGTGACTTATACCCACTAAAAACCTTATTTAGAAAAACCATGATCCATTCTCTATATTTTTCAAAATTTTCTTCCACCATAGTCTGTTTTTTTAGCTATTTTTTATAGACTTATAATAGTCTCTTTAATTCTCTTATCAGTCGCATCATATATATATATATATATATATATATATATATATATATATATATAGTAGTAAGGCGAAGCCTTGTTGCAGGTAAAAATATTGAATTCGAGTTTTTATAGAAGTTTTAAGGATACTAAGTCTAAAAACATGTTCACAGAATGAGATATGTATCTATATACCTGGGGTGTTACAGAAAATTCTTTGCTCAAATCGACTAACCTAAAGCAGCATTTTACATAAATGATTTTACAAGTGATTTATCAAAAACTGCTTTAACGATTTCATTATATCAAAGTCAAATATAATTATCATTATTTTCAAGAATATTTTAAAAGAGCTGAAATGCCGAATTAGCAAAATGCTTTCTTATAAAATACATAACATTTATTGTAATATAGATAAGTAGCATTTTGTTAACAGTAATAGATGATGCTGAAATAAAAAATATCATATGTTGTGTGAAATAAATGATAATAAAATATGAAAAATTAATTTTGGTTGTAATATAAATTTAATAGTAGTAATTGCAAATTGATTGATTTTATTCATAAAATAGGTAAATCGATATAATTGAGAGTAAATCAAATAATTAGATTTACTTTAATGTTCCAATTAATTTATTTATGTGTATTATAAATTATAAAAATAAGAAAGATCAATATTAATATTACTTTTTATAAGGAAACATTACAAAAAAATCTTAGGAGTAAAGATGTATATGATTATACATATATTTTTATTTTTTAATTTCTAAAATAATTAATTGATATTTAATCACATAATAAAAATTGAAATTTTTCATTCAGTATTAAAAAATATCTGAAAAATTATATTTTATTTTAAATTTCAGGATTGAATTTACATCTATTTTCTAGTCTTCTATGTGTGTGTAAAATTTTTAAAATTTCGTTATCCTATATTTAAAATTGAAATTAAAAAAATAAATCTAAATATTATCTAATTTTACCATTACCAACCACCACCCTCTCTTTTTACATGCTGTTATTTATTAGAATAAAATGCATTTTAGTTAAAACTACTTCTAAATAAAAATAAATCCATGAATAGTAAGTAGTAGGATTGTAGAAAGCAAAGACGATTCCGGAAAAAGATGTCTGATAATTATAGTTTGTCTTTTGTTTCCTAAAAATATTTCATAATAATGAAATAAACCTTTAACGTTAATTATAATAAAATGAAAGTAAAAAAAATAACAATTAAAATGATGTTCATGTTTCACGAAATATAAATTTTACAATGCATTTAACCAAGTATTTTTTATTCAAAAGAAAGTATATATTCGTTTTTTTAAAATATCTTCAAATATGTTATAGATAATATATAAAGGGTGATTTTTTAAGCCTAGTTTTTTTAAAAATCGAATAAAACACTCAAATTGCATCATATATTCAAAATTTTTATTGGAATTGATAAATTGGCCATTGCCATTTACATTTTAAAGATAACGTCATGTAAATGTTGTCAGCGGCTCCGTTTCAAAAGGTCCAATTTTGCGTCACTTTTTCGAGCATTATATATATATATATTATATATATATATATATATATACTAGATACTAGACGAACCCGTTGAAAACGGTGTTTTCAATTTAAGTTTAAACTTAATTTGTATCTAACTTCATAATGTTACAGGCATCACATACATATATATATATAAATACAACGGAAATTATGTACTACTCTAAAACATATTTGTTGGTAATCTATACAATTTGATATAATTATAAAATATAAATTTTTTAATTATATTTTTTAAGCAAAATAACAATAATATTTATTTCCCTTTGAGAAGATTCACGATATTAAAAATAGAAATAAATAAATGTCTTATTTTTCATAAAAGCGTTGATCTGATTAGATTTAGAAGATCTCAATAGAACGAAATTGATATATACTCAGCATGCGGAAATAGAGTTAAATATAATATATATATCATTTTTATAAATAAATCTAAATTTAAAAATTGAAGGTATAATTCATTTGATTGTTTGCCAGATCTCGAATGAATCTCATTCAGGAATTCTTCAAGTAAAATGTGATAGAAATATAAAAATATCATTGCTCAATAGAAGTGTCTTTTTATGAGCTCATCTTTAACGATGATAGATCAAGTATGAAAGACCTTCATCAATTCACATCAAAGAGTGACATTTTCGGAGAATCTTGAAAAGAGATAAGCACTTAATAATCAATTATCTCAACCATAGTCCATTAAAAGTTGGTTGATTTCAATATAATTCGATAATAACGATGTCACGTTAAATTTTAACAATTAACTTAAAATATAATGCAAGATTTGAATTTCCAAACTGAATGCCACCACTAAATGAATGATCATTAACAAGAAGAAATCTTTAATGACTTAATGTAATGAATAATGACAAAACAATGAGAAATTCTATTTGAATGTAATTTTTATAAGTACTATAAGTATAAATTTAAAAAAATTGAAAGAAGAAGCTGGTATTTGGATGATAATGAGCATATAAACTTTTATTTATACTATAATAATATAATATACATATTATATTTAATATAATATAATATATAATATGATTTAGTGACATATAAATCAGATATGTAGTTTCTTCTAGAGGAAAAATAGGGGTAATTTTTTGAAGTTTTTTTTGGCCTAAAATGAAAACTTCTAAAAACAAAATCTGTATTTTTTTAATTCTAAAAAAAATTCTTAAAATTAGAAAATTTTTTATATAAAATTTATATAAAATAATTGATAAGATCAATTCAATTCATTGTTGATATTGAAAATTCAAATTCAAATTTTTGAATTTATAAAATATCTTATATAACTTCCATTCGGTTTTATTTAAATAATATATAATAATGAAGTAATAAAATACTAGAATAATATTTTTTTATTTAAAATTAATTGTTATACATTAATAATTTAATTAAATAAGAACTTAAACACTTAATAGATTTAATAGAAAAGATTTCATATAAACATTAGAACAGGTAAATAATGTTTTACTGGAATCATAAATAAATTTTTATATACATAATTTTATAAATATCATTAATTGTATTTAATCATTGTACATTTTTTATCTGAAAGTTTTATTTATGTGAAAATAATCGTTACAACCAGTTAGAAACTTTTTGAGGTCAAATAGGAAATAAATTCAATAATTACTTCATATATCCAGATAGATTTCTACAAAACCCAATAATAAATAGTTTTGATGATTTCATTAATGCTTCAATCTGATAAAAAAATAATACGATAAAAAAAATTAGTTTTAAGATGAATTGGATTTAACTTAAAATTGTTTTCAAAAGAATGATTCTGTTTAGAAAGGTAAAATAACATAAAAGTTTTTATACATACTTAATATACTTTGAAAATTTGAATAAACACACAACTAATTTTAAAATATATAATATATTAATTAGTAAGAAATTCCAAATAAATCTAGTATCAAATGGTAAATTTATTAATGAATATATGTATTCGCCATTTTGGGATTTAAATTCTATTTTTAAATAAGCTGGAGTGTCTTCACTCCACTAACTCGTAATTTGAATTGGATTCAATAAAACATATATTATATTTAAATTAAAATTAATTAATTATAAATTGTAAATTAAAATTAATAAATATTATTTATTAAACCAGCGCATGTTTGGCTCTTTGTTGATGGCACAACGTCACGTGCTGGCTCATGATTTGCAGTGTTAAAACATTAATTCTAGTACTTTCAGTGATTCAATCAAGGAGTTTTATACAATTTTTAATCATGTGAAAAACTATCAAACGTATATCTTTATTTTTACTTAGGTCACTTTAGAGGAAAAAAACGTTGTAGATAATGACGCTTTGAGCCCTTGAGCTAAATTTCTCAAAAGTTGATAGAAAACTACGAATTTTGAATAATGCCCCTATACCAAATTTCATGATTCTAGCTCAAACCGTTTTTTCGTAATCTTGTCTACATACACACACACACATGGGCAGACATTTTCCTCAACCTTGGTGAAAATGATTCAGGAACCTTCAAAAGGTATAAAAAATCAAAATCTCGACATCGAAATTTTCGTGATCGCAATACTAGTTATCTCTGGCGAGATAGTAAAAAAGTTGATAGAGAACTATTATTACATATATTTAATCGATGATAAATATAAATAACATAAATAAATAAATAAAATCAAACCCTTTGATATATAAAATAATTATAATAAGATATTATATTATAATATTTTATATTATAATATATTACATTTGACATTAATTTCAAAAATTTTAATGTTTTTGTTTTCTATATACAATATGATAGATATATGGGTGAAAGTAAAATATATATAATATATTATTTAGCATTACATTTAGTTTCTTAAAAGTTATTATTTAAAATAAGAATACTCTTTAATAATATTTAAATTCTTGGATTTCATAAATTTTTTTGTCCTTTTTGTAAATCATCATGACATTTCTTTTCTAAAAAAAATGATCCAAATTAGAGAGGAAATAATAAAATATTTGGTTAAATAGAAAAAGAAAGTGTTATAAACAGTGGGTGGAAAGATTAAAAAGTATATCATAGATGTTTATTAAAAATTAATAAAAAAAATTTCAAAATATTTAATAGAAAAGTAAGAAAATTAGCCTAATTAGTGACTTATAATTTTTACCGACCAACGATAGTAATTACCGACCGACGATAGTAATAGGGAGGTATTGTTTTCACACCAAATTTCAAATGTGGAGATTTTCACATATCTCCACGAATCATGATTTTCTTAACAGAAAAAAGTATTTTTAGCATGATGTCTGTCCGTCCGTCCGTCCATCCGTATAGATGTGTCCAGCTTGAACGGCTCAACGGATTTTGATAAATTGGTATATTTACTTAATGCATCAGTATGATTAATTGATCAACTTTTGGTGTATATCCGGAAACCGGAAGTGGTCGTATTACCGATCGACGATAGGAAGGGAAGGGTTATTTTCACACCAAATTTCATACGAGGAGATTATTTTACACATCTCCACGAATCATGCACTTTGTTTTGGTTTTCCCCCGGAAAAATCATCTTCATTAGATTTTTCTTAATTTAAAATTATATGACGTCATCCAGCCCTTCATGACATCACAGCCAGCACCTCATATATTATAAATAAAATAAAATTAAAAATATTTATGTTATATCCATATCTGTTTTTTATTGCATTAATAGATACATTTAAATTATTTGAAATTGTGTCTGTAGCTGGAAATTAATTTATTTCAAACCGTCGGTCGGTTATGTGCCTGGCCACAGGTCAACTTATTTTGTTTTTTTTTTTAAATTTTTAATTAATATTTTTATTTTAATTTTTTAGTTTAAATTTTATCTTTTATTAACGAATTAAGTAAATTTCAACTAAATAGATATAGGATTTGAAAAAGATCTATTTTTAGATTCCAACTTTACCATTTGGGGCAGCTTTTGTACTTAAAATATTTATTACGAAATTATAATGGTTTATTAACCGTTAAATAATTTAAATTTTCTTTTTTTAGAAATTAGAACCATTATTCCTTATCGAGTCATTATTTATTATTCATTAAACTTTATTTATTTATAAATTTTAGTGGAATTTAATTTAAAATTAGCTGGAGTGTCCACAATTTGAATTGGATTAAATAACATAATATATTATATTTAAATTAAATTTAATTAATTATAAATTATAAATAATAAATATTAAACCAGCGTATGTTTGGCTTTTTGTTGATGGCACCATGTCACGCGTTGGCGCGTGAGATTTGCAGTGTTAAAAAATTAATTCTGGTAATTTCAGTCAATTAATCAAGCTGAAATTATATATATAGCAGTTTTATTCAATTATTAATCATGTGAAAAATTATCAAACATATATCTTTATTTTTACGGTCACTTTAGAGGAAAACAATACCTCCCTTACTATCGTCGGTCGGTAAAAAATCAAAACGTTATAAGTAATGACCCTCTCCCGGTTGAGCTACATTTCTCAAAAGTTGATAGAAAACTACGAATTTTGAATAATGCCCATGTACCAAATTTCATCATTCTAGCTCAAACCGTTTTTTCGTAATCTTGTCTACATACACACACACACACACACATGGGCAGACATTTTTCTCAACCTTGGTGAAAATGATTCAGGAACCTTCAAAAGGTATAAAAAATCAAAATCTCAACATCGAAAATTTTCGTGATCGCAATACTACTTATCTCTTACGAGATAGTAAAAAAATAATTTTACTTTCAGCACTATCATTTTCAGAGAATCACAATTCATTTAGGTATTTCCAACATTTATTGGTGTAATATTTTAAATTAATTAGTACCTCTTAGTAATGTTTTAATATGAATGCAAAAAACAAATTAATATAAAATACAAAATAATAATAAAATCATATTTTATGATGATCATCGATTGGATTATAATAATAATAAATTTGATATGATCGTGTACATCAAGTCAAAGGTTGTTCGGGTTCGTTAATTCTATTCGTGTGGAACTTGATTTATTTTTATTTATTTCTTTTGGAAGAGCGATATGTTATAGATCGTGATGGAAGAAAGTGCACGAATTTTTGAAATCTCATCTCATTCAACTATCATCAAATGAATGTCACTGATTTTATAAGGAAATATTAGAAAATAGACACTAATTAGAAAATACATTTTGGCAAATATATATAATCAGATGAGTACAATAAAGATTCTATTGTATAATCACTTTATTCAATAAATTACTAACCAATAGTATTCAATAAATTATTTGAATAATCAAATAAATAAAATATATATAAATGATTAAATTTATAAGTAAATAAATTTATATTTATAAAAAATTATTATTTAAATCATTAGTAAATCACATTCTTATTAATATTGTATTTTTAATTTTTCATTATATTCAGTGAAATTATTAAAATCTCACTCTTAATTTATTATATTTTTATTGAAGTGTGTGAATAAACAAATAAAATGAAAGTCGGATTAAAAATATTTTTATTTTTGGGATATCCGGATATTTTGGTATAATTATCTTCAATAGTTTAATTATTTTCCCATAAGATTTGCATTGGTGATATAATTTAGATACTTAACCCAATTTAAAAAGTTTACATTTTGTGGTTACTCTTTATATAAATCGATTTTATGGATTAAGAATTGTAAATTGGGTAAAATAAATATTTACTATATTTTATATCGAAAGTTATGCTGTAACTAGACAGGAGAATAGAGATCAAATTTATATTATACTTTACACATCAATACATAATACCATTGGGTAAAAGTATTGGAAGGTATAATTAAGGGGCTGGTTGAAATGAAAGTCAGAAAAATTTATTCAAGAGAGATAAATGATAAAACAAAAAATCTCCACTCGACTATCTCCCAAATTTGAATTGGATTAATTAACATATTTTAAAAATAAATTTAATTAATTAAATTATAAATTAAAATTAATAAATAATATTTATTAAACCAGGGCGTGTTTGGCTCTTTGTTGATGGCACCAGGTCACGTGCTTGCGCGTGATTACCAGTCAACGTGTTAAAAAATTAATTCCTGTACTTTCATTCATTCAATATATATTCTCATTCTATATATAGCAGTTTTATACAATTTTTAATCAAGTGAAAAACTATCAAACATATATGTTTTTACGGTCAGAATAGAGAAAAAAAATGAAAACGTGCGTAGGTAATGGTCCTCTTCCGAAAGAGCTACATTTCTCCAAAGTTGATAGAAAACTATGAATTTTGAATAATGTCCGTGTACCAAATTTCAATATTCTAGCTCAAATCGTTTTTGCGTAAAATTGTCTACATACACACAGACAGACATTTTTCTCGACCTTATTGTTAGAGAAAATGACTCAAGGACCTTCAAAACGCATAAAAACATCAAAATCGACATCGACAACGAAAATTTTAATGAACGCAATACTATCTCTGGCGAGATAGTAAAAACAGATTTGATAGATTATTTTTCTAAAGCAAATTAAATAAGAAGACAAAATGTAAATTGTAAAAATAACTAATTAAATCATTGTCATTTATGTATGAAATCAGGGCCGCGGCGTGCACGTGTGCAAGGTGGGCGCTGCCCACGGGCGCCTGGTGTAGGGGGCACCAAACTGACCATTCTTTTTTATTTTATGTATTCTGACTATATTTTTAAATTTATTAATTTATTTATAGAAATATTCAAACTGTGAATTAGAGCATTGTGCGTAAAAGTGTAAATTAGTGCCAATAGCAATTAAGTGGTAAGCTTTTATTGTTCTATTGATAAAGGGGGCGCTTTTTAAAAATTTGCACACGGGCACTTTGCACCCACGTCGCGGCCCTGTATGAAATTATATATGTAACTATTCAAATTATTTTATAATAGGCAGAGAGGAAAGTATGTAATTGATGCAATTTAATTTCATAAAATTATTTTATATAAGACCATTAGGCTTAATAAATATTTTCCATGAATTGTAAAGATTGCATAGAAATATTTTTTTATGTTAATTGATGATTATAATTCATCGTTTAAAGTGAACCTTAAGGATTTTGTCTTCACTTATTGGCTTTCATTTGAAAACTCTCTATTTGTTTAGGTGACCAATTGTTTAGAGGTTTTCGATTTCTCTTTTTATTTTTAATGATTAACACTGATGTCCACATCTTTTAAAATTCTTGAAGGATCATTTAGAAACGTCCTTGAATAATAAATGTTCAAGAAAGTGTTAGGATGAGGATCTCGTGATAAATCATAGGGAAAAAGGAACATAAATATAAAATTATTTTACAATTACTCTTTCATCTTTTATATTTAGTGGTCTTTAAAATAGAAATAATAATAATCAATTATGATTAAAATAGTAATATGATGTCTTATATATATATAACGGAATAAGAAGTTGAATAATAATAAAATTAATAAATTTATGAATTAGTTGTTGAATGAAGAAGTTTATAGATATTAGTTAAAGTCGTATGTCCACTTTAGTATATACCATGAAGAAATAAAAATTATGAAATAAGAATCTGCAGAAATTATTAACATATTATAATAAAAATTATTAATTAAATATTCATGGATATATTTTTGTATTATTTACTCAATTTAAAAATATTTTCTGTATCTTTTATATTTAACTTTTGTTTACAATATTATTTAGATTATTTTTATTTTATATTTGGAAAGATTCTAATATAGAACTTATATAAATCAGTGGAACCTCGGGTTACGAGTATCCCGATTGTAGAGTTTTCACCTTCTATTCTATTTAAATTTTGATGAGTAAACAATTGTTTTAATATTTTATACATAAATTAAGTTATTATTATCATTAATAAATATTATTGTTTATTATTAAATATAATTTTTTTCGTAGTGATATTTTGGGGTCTGGAAAGAATTAATTTAATTTATATTACTTCTTAAGGAAAAGATTCTTTCAGGTTTTGAACTACCGGATAGAATTAAACTCGTAAGCTGTGATTTCACTGTATATATATAAATAATAATTCTTTAGTGCCAGGGTTTGACTGGTAATATTAATAAATTCGTTGGGGCGTTTATAATAATAATCCTCTTTTCTACTATTCATAACTTATAATCTCACTTTAGTCTCTATTTATACCTAGAAACCATAAATCAATTGTTTTAATTTAGGTATAAAATATTTTATAAGTATTTATTAAAAGCTGTGCGCTCTTCATTTGAGACTATTTTCTAGGTTCAGAGAACCTATCCATTTATTCATATATGTTCAACACAATGAATACAAAATTATTTATATTAATTCTAGCAATTGACAAACAAAATTATTTAAATATAATTTATTGTAAAAGTTGTCACTTTAATTAAAATAATTAATTATTATTAGATCAGATTCATTCAATTATTCCTTATCAACTATGAATATTTAAAATTAAAATTATTATTTAAAATAAATAAACGACAAAATATATGAAACAATTTCAAATAATTTAGAAGAACATAAATTAAAAAAATATAGTCATAAAACATACAGCCCTTAAACCATTTTTATTATTATAAATTTCCTATTTTAAATTAAGAAAAAACTAACAAAGATGATTTTTCCTTTGGCTTAAACCAATACAGATCGACTTTTCTTTATAAAAATTATCTGAATGTGAATGTGAATGTGAATTTCAAAATAATTATTGGAGCGGTTTAATATATCCCAAATACAAATATATATATACAATTTTGCTAGAATAATAAGATGAGATAAGATATAAATTATTTTATTTTATTTTATTTTTATGTTATATTTGAGAAATTTGGTTATATAATATAAAATATAATTTTCTCAGAAATCATTAAATAGTGGATGTTTTTGCATTGATTTTGTCACAATTGAAAGACTCGAATGGCAAGCTCTTGTGCCATTTAGGCTCCCAATAGCACAGGATTTCTTACTGCAGGTACGTCTCTGGTTACATACATACGATTAAAAAGTGTGCCCAAATATTCACATTCTAAAATGACATAGATAAAAAGAAAAAAGTCATCGTGTGAATAAAGTATTCCCAGGCAAGTAAACCGCTTCTTTGCTTGAGAATGAATGGAATGAAATGATTTCTGTAGTAAAAATTATTTCGAAGGGTTTGTTTTTAGTAAAAAATCTGGAGTGTTCTACTCGAATATCTCGCAAATTTTAATTGGATTAATTAACATATATTATATTTAAATTTAATTTAATTAATTATATTATAAATTAAAATTAATAAATAATATTTATTAAATCACCGCGTGTTTGGCTCTTTGTTGATGGTTCCACGTCACGTGCTGGCGCGCCAGTCAACGTGTTAAAAAAATAATTCCTATTCTTTCATTCATTCAATCAAGCTGAAATTCTATATATAGCAGTTTTATACAATTTTTAATCATGTGAAAAACTATCAAACATATATCTTTATTTTTACTTAGGTCACTTTAGAGGAAAAAAATCAAAACGTTGTAACCCTCTTCCGGTTGAGCTACATTTCTCAAAAGTTGATAGAAAACTACGAATTTTGAATAATGCTCATGTACCAAATTTCATCATTCTAGCTCAAACCGTTTTTTCGTAATCTTGTCTACATACACACATTTTCTCGACCTTATTATTAATGAAACTCAGGGACCTTCAAAAAGTATAAAAACATCAAAATCTCGACATCAAAAATTTTCATGATCGCAATACTATCTCTGGCAAGACATTTTGTTTTAGCGCAGAGGTTTGCAAACTTGCTTTAAAAAGTTATGGAACCAATAAAATGTTTTCGTTATTAAAAATTACTGTACTGTGGGTGTTACTGTCAGGTTATTAGGTTCCACATGTTCCACAGTTTGAGAACCTCTTTTTAGGGTAATTGTTTGCTTAATATGTGGAATATATATATATATTGTTCTTTCACTATAAATTTATTTTAATCTCAAATTGAAAGAAAAATATTAAAATAAATTTTCAAAGTTTATTTCATACACATACATAATTACAAGTTTTAATTTAAATATTTTAATTTATTAAATAAACAGACAAACTTATTTTTATTTATTAAACAATTACTTACAAAGGAAAAAAATAAAAAATACTCTTTTGCTAGTAGATTTAATGAAGTTTTCTATAAAAAAAATTAATATACTTAAAATTGTTTAAATTAAAAATTAACTGTAATTAACTGATTTTTACTTTCCCGCATACTTCGTATAAGGGAAGTATTGGAATCGTCAAAAATTTCGACTTCGAGATTTCGATAGATCTTGACGTTTTAGACCTCCCTGAGTCGGAAAATACCATTTTTCGAATTATGTCTGTGTGTGTGTATGTATGTATGTATGTAATGTCTGTAAGCAAATTTACTCAAAAACTAATCAAGCTAGGACTTCGAAATTTGGTACACCGATATTATTCACAGTTTGTAGATTTCTATCAAAATTTCGTCAAAATCGGTTAACCGGAAGTGGTACTTTACCTACACTGGTTGCGTTTACCTTTCAAGTAAAGTACCAGTTTGCTTCGAGATATTTGCTTCATATTTTGTATATAGATTTAAAAATATGAAAAAAATTCAGATACCAAATTTCATCATGATCTGACTACCGGAAGTGACATTTTACCTATACAAGTAGCGTTTCTTTTTTACCGACCGACGATAGTAAGGGAGGTATTGTTTTCACACCAAATTTCACCTATGGATATTTTTAGGTACATATCTCCACGAATCATGCATTTTCTTAACAGAAAAAAGTATTTTTTAATTATATTAATTTGGCAAACTGTAATAAATTTATACCATCAATCAGAAGAAATACCATTTGTTCAAATAGAAGATTTGCCTATTTTTTTTTTTGGAAAAAAATTCTCTGTCAAGTCAAGAAAGGTCGAATTAAAGTAAGAAGCTTTCACACTTAAACCAGGAACTTTAACCTTTTAGGAAAATAAACAAGACAATATTCAAACTTTCGATTCTAAAAAAAATTAAAGAATAAAAAAAATCAACATGAAACTATAACAAATTCTTTACCCTTCATTGTAATTATAGTAAGTGAATGGTCTTTACTTTGTAATCGGTTCAAATATCTTGCTAGACGACTTTCAAATAAATCACACCCAGGATTAATATTATTAGATATGTAAATTGTTTTTTTTTATCAATAAAAAGTGAATGGCTTAGTGTGGTTTTGAGGTGAGGATGCGCAATGAAGATGAGAATGGAGTGAAAGCAACCGGCAGATGAGAAAAAAAGAACTGCCGTACCTTTCTTTCATCTTTTTCCATAAGAGAAGGCCGGTTTTCTTCATTGCTTCCTTCCTTCCTGATTGTTGTTAACAAGCGAAAAGATTTTGATTATAATCAATGTAGATTAGAAAAGAGCTTCACAATGCAAATTAATTAAATTTTAAGTAAATGCCAATCAAAATTAACATATTTTTTTCTTTTTATAACGATTAATTGTAAGAAGAAAGAAGGATTATTCATGAAGAAATTTACTTTTTAACTAATTCATATACAAATAGTTATTTGAAATGAGATTCACAGTTAAATTTAATGATTCAATGCGAAATTGAAAATGTCAATTCAATAAATATTATTTTTATACTCATCATGAGTTTTTAAACAGGTACAACATTTTAAATGTTATTCAAGTCATGGCTATTATAAATGTAATTGTATTTGTATAAGGAAATAATTGATTATTAATTGATAAAATCTATTTATGCTTATTTGAATTAATTAAAAGATTTCTGAAAAAAATCTTTTATTATTTAATATTATTATTAATATTATTATTGCAATGTAATGAGGATTAGATAGGAGAGAATTGGAATTAGATGGAGGTAACTCAGAATAAGAATGTTTGAAGAAATGTGGTTGCGATTAAAAACTTCCGAGATCAGTTTAGATGTATTATTATTATTATTATTATTATTATTATATTTATGTGATTATTAAAATTATCTATCTAAATTGAAACTCAGTAAATTTATCATTATTGCAGTTTCGAATGCTCATCAGCTCCAAGAATGATTAATGCCACCAATCATCATCACCCTTAATAAAATTTTGTCCGACTAAAAAGATCCCATTGAATAGCATAGAAACATATTATCCGGGACAAAGACAAGAAAACAGTATCCAGACTATTATTATTCATAGATAATATAAAATATCTAAAAAGTGAATATTATGACGTCTCTTATTTACCTTCTCCGTATGTGAAGGTGGCATTTTACATTCAATTGAAATGAATATTATAAATAGTATGTTTGTTGTATACGAGGGCACATCAATAGGTCCGTAACTTTTTGGATTTCCCGTTTCTTAAATGAAATGGCACTGCTCCTGTCAGCAAGCAAATATCAGCTGACTCCTGTCGAAATTTGAAACAGCTGGATTTTTTAGTTTTTGTTTAACATCCATTAAAAGCTAAATCAAATTTATATTTTTGAAGAAAAAACAGTTAAATAATAAATAAGCTAGAAAGTGAATGAAAATTGGATTTAGTTATACAATATTCTTGATTATTTTTTATTTTTTATTTGTTTTTAAAGCAATAGGAATGAGTGTTAATCAACTATTTTTAAGTAAAAATTTGTTAATTGTAGCAATGAAAATACCAACATGTGATGAGACGAAAGTCGGAAAACAAACTCTAACCGGAAAGACTTGGTAAATTAAATAAATAGTAATTAAATTAAATAATACCTGTTTTCTTCCGAAGAGCGACTCGAAGATGGTTAATGATTTAATAGAGAAGGAGATAAACATATTAGCAATTATTGAAATATTAGATTTTAAATATTTTTCGTGAAATTGTAGATTTTTTAATGCCTATATATAATTAAATTTTAAACTGTTTAAAAAAGTAAATATTAATTATTTTTTTTAAATAAAAAAAATTTTTAAATAAATCTTAAATATAGGATTGTTTTTATTTTTTCGTACAATCTGTATAATTTAAATGTTATTAAATATTTATCGTTTATTTTTAACGAACACGAAAGTTATTTATCGAATCATTTTGTTATTTAATTTTATTATATGAAAATTAAATAATAATTATCAAAATATTATAAAACGTATTTAATTTATGTAAATGAAAATCGTTTTATTGAAAACATTAAATTATTCATTATTTTGGTTGTTTTTTTTTTAAATACAAAGATCTTTCAATTTTTAGTAATGAAAATATAATAATTAAACTAAAATTTACATTATTTTTATAAAGATTGAAAAGTGTGTGAATAATGTGATATTTATTAATTAATAGTTTTATTTAAATTATATATTATAAATAATTTTTTTTATGAAAATATAAAGCTCTTCACACTGAGACTGATTTTTTTAATAATTTATTAATTTCATATTTTCGGGTAATTTCAATAAATATGTTAATAAGATATTAAAAAGTAATATTTGTATAATTAGAAATAATAGATAGAATTAATATATAATAGTTAATAGTACTTAATAAAAGAAATGGATCTTTCTAATAATTCTTAATCACTTTTTATTAACATTTATTTATTTGCTAATTTTTTAACAATAATTAAAATACAATTCTTTATTAATTAAAAAAATATTACCAATCATTAACATTTTGATTATTTTTGTGAATTATTGCAAGGAATATAACAACAATTTTAAAAGAATATAAAAAATGTCCGATATTAAAAAAATCTGGAATGTGACCACTCGACTATCCCGGAAATTTGAATTGGATTAATTAACATATATTATAATTAAATTATAAATTAAAATTAATAAATAATATTTGGCTCTATGTTGATGGCAACACGTCAAGTG
The DNA here is from genome assembly GCA_963082975.1 of Labia minor. NCBI lineage: Eukaryota > Metazoa > Arthropoda > Insecta > Dermaptera > Spongiphoridae > Labia > Labia minor. The sequence goes on from OY720344.1 coordinate 85,330,839, forward strand.
CTGGCGCGTGATTTGCAGAGTTAAAAAATTAATTCCGGTACTCTCCGGTACTTTCATTCATTCAAGCTGAAATTTTATATATAGTAGTTTTATACAATTTATTAATCATGTGAAAAACTATCCAACATATATCTTTATTTACGGTCACTTTAAAGGAAAAAAATGAAAAAGTAGTAGGAAATGACCCTCTTTCGAAGAAACTACGAATTTTTAATAATGCCCTTGTATCAAATTTCATTATTTTAGCCCATACCGTTTTTGCGTAATCTTGTCTGCATACACACACACACACACAGACAGATATTTTTCTCAATATTAGTGAAAATGACTCAGGGACCTTCAAAACGTATAAAAACATCAAAATCTCGACATCTAAAATTTTAATATAGCAATACTATCTTTGGCGAAATAGTAAAAGTTATCTAAATAAATTAGTGTTATATTATATATATATATATATATATATATATATATATTATACAGAGAGAAATGGAATTATCTTGAACTCTCAGTTTCGAATCAATAGTTTATTTAATTCATATTTTATTTAAATAGTATTATTGGAGACTTTGAATGAAAGAATTTTGGAATTTAAAATTTTTATAAATCCCATGTTATATTACATGTTTGAAAGAGTAACGTGAATGAGATAGAAATCATTTCCCCTTAGAAAATCGATATTTAGGCTTTTTGTCATGCACTGGTATCAGATTCTTTCAGGTTATAACCATTTAAACATTTCTCTATAAAACAAGATTCCAATTAATCTAAGCCAAAATTTAAAGTTATTATTATTTCCATTGAGAAAGAAAAGAAATTAATAAGTCATAATTTCAACTTAAATAAAATATTATTTTTAGATTAAGATTAAAGTAGGATGTATAATGATACATCATAGATAAAATTATAAAGAGGACATAGTTGCAGATAAGTGAAATAAAAGTATGACATAAATTTAAATAATATTTAAATGAACCTAAAATAAAAGATAAATGATAATGAATGTTGATTAAAGTTTTTTTAAAAAAAAACAATATAGAATCATGACAGATTGTCTCTCTCAGCAAAAAGAAACCGCTAAATTTTTTTTTCTCATTTTAACTTATCAAATCATTAATCAACGGAATAAAAAGTGAAGAGGGAACAAGGATCAGTTACTTTCTAGTTGAATAATTTTAAAAGGGACATTTGAGAAGATATTTCCAAAGATCTCGACTTATTTGTATGGTGATTACAGGTCTCCATCGAAGAAAGTGAAAAGATATTTAATAAAACAAAGTATAGTATTTATTAAAATTTTCAGGCGTAGTGATGAATAAAAAAAAATTCATAAATAATAAGTAATGAAGATTTACTAAAAAACGGGTTTTCTATTATTTAATATCCAAATCAATTGATTCACTAAGAAATATAGAAAAGTAAAATCACCTTAGGAAAAAAAATAAATACCTGTATTATTAAAATATTAAATAAATTATATGATATAAGACTTATAAGGAAAATATTTTTTCATTATATCTTTTTTTTCTTTTATGAAATTTTTGAAAATTAATGAAAAAAAGCTATTCTATTTGATTAATTTTACGTGCCTATTGTCAAAATGAAATTTCTCATTTCCCATGTGCTGTGTGAAAAACCATGAACCAACTATTAAATGGATAACGATCTAATTAAGAGCTAAGTCTATTGTTTCGATTATATAGTTGATTGATGATGAAGGTGCTGAGATCGAAACTGTTTCAATTTATCAACAAAAACTTTTAGAAGTAATTCAATGTTTTTATTTATTAATTCATTCAAATTATCTATTTACCACGTATTCGAATTTAAATTGTATTGAAAATATTTTATTATAATTAAAATTTGTTTATAATTTCTTTGTAAACTATCGCAAAGGTCACAATAAAATTGTTTCTTATTCAAATCGAATTTTATTGATTGTTTAAAGTAATTGTTGAAATATATTGTTGAAACTCGTAACAATATCTAATCTTATTATTCTAGCTAAAATTGTATATATATAAATGGGTTCTCAGAAACCGCTCTATCGATTATTTTGAAATTCACACCACAAAAGGTATTTATAAAGAAAAATCGAGTTTTTTTATCACATCTCTGGGAAAAATCATCTTCATTAGTTTTTTGTTAATTTAAATAGATATGACGTCACAGCCAGCGGCTGTAAGATAAATCTATTCTTAAAATAAAATTAAAAATATTTATATTATAACCATATTTGTTTTTTATTGCATTAATAGATACATTTAAATTATTTGAAATTGTTTCACAACGTTAGAAGATTCAATTTCGTCATTCAGTGCCTCCGTAAATAATCTGTACAATTTTGAGTCTATATCGTCAAAATTTCCCGATAGAAAGACTTAATTTCTGTGGTTATTGAATATATATCGAAAAAATAGAGGTATGTAATTTCATTGAAATCGGTTCAGCCAATTTTGACTCTATAACGTTAAAATTTCCAGACAGACAGTCATGAAAAATTCTAAAGTCACTCTTGGATTCTAGAGGTCATGAAATTCACAGCAATGTGCAGAGAAAAACCTTTTTATCTATAGGTATATACATATAAATAAATCAAATTTACGAAAATATATATATTTTATATCAACAGGTCTACTTTTCTGTCTTTCATTGTATTAATACATACGTTTAAGGAGCATATGTTTTATTAGTCATTTAAGTTCTATTAAATTATTGGAACGGCGACTCGGTGAATCAGGTATTAATATTACCAGCCAAACCCGGTAATAAAGAATCATTTTTTTTATTGACCGAGTGGTGGCTCGGTGAACCAGGTATTATTATTACCAAGATCATTAATCAGATTGATGAAATGATGTAACATTTAATAATTGTAATAACTAATTAAAGAATTGTATATCAATATGTTTTAATGGGTCGAGCGAGAGCACGGTGTCCCAGGTATTAATCAGTTATGAGTATATGTGGGATAATATAACTAATAAACACGAGGAAAAAATACTTTAAGAAATAAATATAAATGTATAATATTTCAATATATATATATATGCAATATTATTATAATCCATTACTTTAAAATTTCTAATTTAGATAAAAATTGGCATTGATTTCGATTGAAAATTTAAACCAAATTATTTGTAATTGATTGATACTATATCATCAAATAAGATTATATCGATTAGACGAATCAACTTTTAACTCAACGCATTCATGAAGTTATCAATGTAAATTTATCACAGACGTTTCTATGATGACAATAAATTGATGGATAAGAAGAATGACATAAATATCAATATTTACACTTTATGAATCATATTTAAATGCACTTTAAATTTGATATATATATAATAAATTTAAGATAAAAAACTAATCAAATGTTTAAGAATTTTTTTTGTTAGTTTTGTTAGAAATTAAAATGTGAGTCACCATCTTACCTTGCTAACTAAATAATAATATAATATAACAAATCTACACTGACTAATAAGATAAGTTTTGCATTAACAAAAGTATTTTAAATAAAATAATAAAATATAAAATTCTCAAGAAATTTAAATAATTCCTTTATTAATTATAACTTTTTATCAGTTACTTAATTTAATTTCAAAATTTTATAACGGAAATTAAATATATATATATTTAAATGAATAAATTTCGCACTAGGAATGGAGAGAGAAGATAAGTTGTATTAATAAGAGGGAGTTGGAGAGGAGAATAGAAATTGAAAAGTAAAAGAGCATCCATTGATAAATAAGTCATCTCATCAATTAATAAATAAAGTCCTTTTTGATATATGAATACTTATTGGAAAGTTTCTTTTTTTGAGATCAAGGTCGTCCATAAAATGTGACTACCATATTACTTTCACTTACTTGTGTTCTATAATAAAATAACAATTCAGAATAATTCTCTTTGACTACCATATTCAATAGATTTTTTTTCAGAAAAATATATAAATAATTAATATGATTACATTATTGAATAATAATAATAGTATGAGATTTTATACTCAACTAATTATACTTCATAATTTATTTACTACATAGAAAGATTATTAGTTAATTTTAATTTGATTGCTTTCAGATCTATGAAAAATTGAATTTTTTTTATGTGCTATATTATATAATATCAATGAAATAAATTTTTGTAAAAATATTTATAGTAATTAACTAATAATCTATGAGAAATAGTATTGTTTATTAGTTTAGAAATAAAAAAGTAATTTATTTTAAATAAAAAATCTTCCAAATATCTATATAGATTATATATAAAATTATGAAATTTATATTTATAGATTCTCGAGAGCAATTTGATGTTATGAAAGATATAATTTATCATATAAATATATATAAATATAATGTAATATCTTTTCATTATATATTTTCACTAATCTAATTTATATATTTATTAAATAATTTTCCTATTGTTTTTATTTATTTATTTATTTATTTTTGCTTATTGGTGAGAAATTTTTGTAATCTTGGTTTTAATTTCTCTTTCCCAGCTAAGCAGGATGCCCGTACATCGACGGTTACTTCCGCTTTTGGCGTTGGCCTTGGCTGTCATCAATGCAGAGGAGCAACCCCAACAGCATGCGCTCTTTTTTCGAACGGGGGGTGAACTTGGGGAAGTCCTAGCCGCAGAGGCAACTCAAAATGATGCATTCGCCAATGGTATTTTATTATTTATCATTTTATACGATTTTACGTATTTTATTATTAAATGGGATGAATCTTCTTCCCACAAAAATTCTTCTAATCTATAAATTATACTTTTTATTATATATGTTAGCAATCTAGGGATCTTCTATTTAAATAGAATAAATAAAAGAGATTAATTAAGATGAATGTGTTTAATGATGAAATCAATAACATTAAAAAATTTAAGTCTCAGTTTCTCAGTACATACATCATTATAATCCTGGAGAATTTACCAATTTTTTTTTTATTTTTTTAAATATAAAAACCTTATATGTCATTATAAATATATAAATATATAATAAACCACTTGTATTAATAATTATTGATATTTTTCAGAAAATAAAAAAAAAACAATCAAATTTTTATAAGTTTTGACTCTTTTAATGGTATTAAAATTATACACAAGTTCAATTTAAAATAATCATATATATCAAGTAAAAATACTACTCTATAATGTGATTATCATTAAAATATCATCAAATAGAAAATAAATGAAAAAATACTTAGCCTCCAGCAATATTTGCTAAACTGAAAGCAACTTTTCTTCATTTTTTGAATCAATTACTTTGTTATAAATAATTAAATTCAATTTAATTTTAATAATTTAAGTTTCTCCCTCCTTTACGTTTATTAGTAGATATGTATATCAAAAATTAATTTCAAATGGAAATATTCCTTTCAAGTTCTCAAAAGAACTGTTCGTAAGGTCCTAATGTATATGGCGATCATTAGCTTATAAAATAAATAATATAAATACTTTTCCATGTAAAAGTGTGTCATTTGCAAAGTATATAATACTCCACAGAGAATAGCAGCAAAACGCTTGTGGTCTCGGGTTTAAATCTCGGGCTTGACAATGGAACTATTATCTAGCTTGGGGTGTATGGGAAGAAGGTCCACCCAAACTGTGATCAAAATTGGGAAGCTACTTGAAATAAAAAGTAGTGGCCACCGATCAAGATAATCCGTTTGAGAGGATATTCCGATTATATAACTGCTCTACACCGACGCTGTTCATTCATAAGATGTTCGAAAGTCAGAGATTTTTTTAACGAAGTACATAAATATTTTAAAAGATACTCAAGCGATCGATAATGCTATTAAGAAAAATTTTCTAATTTTCTAATTTTCAACTAAATATTTTTATATTATATTCTTATAAAATAGCCTTTTAAATTTTCCACTATACTTAATTAAAAAATATTATTAATTTTATAATTATATTTATAATAATAATAATAATAATTATAATAATTATATTTTTTTTATAAATATTTTTATATTATATTCTTATAAAGTAGCATTTTAAATTTTCCACTATACTTAATTAAAAAATATTATTAATTTTATAATTATTATTATTAATTTTCTATTATATTTAAATGTAAACATTCTGTGAGTAATAAATTAATTATTTTTTTTTATTAATTAATCTGGAAAATTACTTTATATAATTTCTAAATAATATACTATATCTAGGTGTACATATGTTTATATACATATGCAAACAGCTTAATTTTATTTAATTGAACATGAAACGGATGTTTCATTTTATTTGAATTAAAAAAGGTTAGAAATAAATGAAACAAGATAATGAAAAGAATCTATCAATCATTATACAATTCAAAATAAGGAAGTATTGCTTTTGGGAATTAGTTATGAAATATGATGTATTTCAAATTTAACGGAAAAGCTGCAATCTACTACTTTCTCTGTCAGTGACATTAAAAAAAGAGATGAAATGGAAAATTAATTAGAAATTTTACAAATAATCAATTAATTTTTTTTTTGATATTGTGTCATTCATGCACATGAAAGATTATAATTAAATGATACTGTATAGGTACATTTTTACAAGTATATATATATATATTTATACGAATATATACATATAATTATTATATCTTCTATTATTAACTTAGATAATCTTATATAATTTTTCAAAATATTTTTAATAATAAATTTATAATGTATGAAAAATTAAAATTGTGATCCAAGTTTCTTTATTATTTATTAAATTATTATCAAATTTAGAATATATTTCTTGAAAAATAATTGATTATCTTTTTTCAGAAATTATAAACTAAATAACGAAAACTAGTGAATCATTGTAAAAATTTCACATGCGAACAATTATTTGAAATAATTTTATTTTTTGTTTTTAACCTCATAAATTTACTCAAGGTGTAGTTAGTAAATAAATATAAAAATTCATTTTTTCAACTTAACTCAAAAACTTATTGATCGATTTCGATAATTTTTTCCAATAACACCGTAGGGCGTTAAGAGCGACCGAATGGTATTTGAATGGTTTGAATCCGTTAACCAAGTTAAATAATATTACAATAAAGTTTATTTATTTTATTAATAATTTTTAATTTTTTTAAATATACCTATAAGTAGCTCTAATGTGTAATTGAATATGTATTGAATTTGACAAGTGGATGTAATTGGTAATTGGTTTCCTCTCTAACTCTCTGTAGTGGTTTGATATTATTTTGCCTTTATCTGTAGTTGTAGTTGCTTGTCGGTGTTGTTAAGTAGTGTTGTTGGCAGTTTTACGCGCCACCCGCGACGCCGAGTCCGATCCAACTAGATCTGATAACGCCGTACGCTCCATCCTCGAGTGGATTCAAAATGTCTACACGCAAACCGGCAAGAAAGGTGCCCCTCACCATCTTCGTTAGAAATTAACGGCTACTCTAGCCGACAAAAGACAAAACCGATACATCAAACAATGACTACCTCACCACCACTAGAAGATCTCGGAAAAGATTCAATGTTAATTTTACACAACCTCTGAAACAAATTCATTTTTATCTATTAAAAAGAAAAAAATATTATTTTGAAATTGGAAAAATAAATTCCAATACATCTTCTTAATCAATAGACTAGACTTAGAATATTTTAATTAAGTTAATTGACTATAATATTATAATAAATTAATTGACAATATTTTTCTAAAGATATGAATCTTTTCCGAACAGAAATTTGAAGAGACTCGACGAAAAAAGATGACGATTGAAATGACACCATTCCATTCTAGATAGCTGCTTCGCTTTATTTGAAAGCTTTTACTAATAATTGCATGCAGTTTTTTAAATTGAAAAAAACGTAGTAAGATATTAATAGGAATCTTTTGATTTAGCAATTCGAGAACCACGACAAGGACAAGCACCCTCACGATATTATCTTCCTTCTGACCAGAGGCCCACAGAGAGACCAAGACCCTTTCAAACTAACCCCACGGTAGGACCCACCAGTCCCCAGGTGAGTAAAATTTATTTAGAAAATGAAGTTAATTTTCTTATTTATTTCAATTTAAATTTATGAATTTTTTAAAAATTAGTTAAATTTTAATTTTATTTATTATTTTATTAATTTCTGAAAAAGATCAAATTACATCAAGTCAAGGGCTTGAATTTCGCAATTCTTTAATCGTAATCTACAAAAAGGCAAAATTAATTTTATTTTTAATAAATAAAATATATACTTATGTATGGTTATTTAAGTAATGATCTTTTTTCAGCCTGGTGGATATCCTTCTTATGAGACTTCGCCACAGCCTCCTTTTCCTCCTTCAACAACTCAACAACCGCCATTCCCAGGTCCAGGACCAACTCAACAGCCCATTCCAATCCCCAGTCAACCTTCTCCATCTCCCACATATCGACCTAGTCAACCTAGTTATAGTTCAACTTATCAGCCCTCTTCAGGACCCACTTATAGACCATCTCCATCAACATCTCGGCCATCCCCTTCACCTTACCCAAGTCAACCACCTTCGATTGCTCCCTCCCCTTTCCCATCGAGCATCGCACCCTCTCCATATCCTTCATCTTCCCCAAGCCCCTCAGGTTTCACCTCCCCATCCTCTATTCCACCTCAAGTTAGCAGTACTTATCCTTCCATTTCTTCAACTGAATATACATCTGGCTCGTCCATCGATAGTAACGCTCATCCTCCACATATTCACGAAATCAATGTTGAATGTGCGAAAGATATGATGAGAATTGATATTGAATTTAATCGTGTATTTAATGGAGTTATTTATTCAAAGGTAAGAGAGAGAGAGAGAGAGAGAGAGAGAGAAAGACAAGAGAAATCATGAATATCCAAATTCTATAAATAAATTTTTTTCAGGGTTTCTTTAAAGATGCTTCATGTCGATACGTAAATGAAAATTCTGGGCAAACAAAATATAGTTTCACTGTAAATTTAAATTCTTGTGGAACTCAATTCGTTGATCAATTCAAAGAACCAGAAGGTCAGGCGTATTTAGAGAATGTACTTGTTCTTCAAAATGAACCTGGAATTCAAGAAGTGTGGGATACTATTCGTCGAGTCCGATGCTTGTGGGAAGGAAATATCAATAAGGCACTCTCTATCGACCTCAATGTTGGCATGTTGAATCAAGAAATTGTGACATTCAGTGGTGACACAGCAGTCGCTCGTCTGGATATTCAAATGGGTCGTGGACCATTCGCTCCAGCTGCCAGTGGGCTAGTCAAGATCGGTGAAACGATGACTTTGGTGATTACCGTGGAGGGTGATCCAGGTTTTGATGTTACTGTAAGTTGTTTATTAAGTATATATTCATATTTATGTAAATCTTCCTTTTATATAGAAACAATTTTTTGAAAAAATTTATGGTAAATAAGAAAATAAAAATTTTCCTAGAAATTATTATTTAACTACATATATTCAATTGTTTTTTCTAGGTTCGCGATTGTGTTGCCAGAGATCTGGAATCTCAACAAGTGGTTCGATTGACAGACGAACGAGGCTGTGTATTGAAACCAAAACTTTTTGGAGCTTTCCAAAAAACAAAAGAAACAGGAAATACTGGAGCTGCTGTTATTGCTTATGCCTTTTTCCAGGTACTTTTTCTTATATTTTTTTGAAAAACTTTGTCGATTCTTTGAATTCTTCAATGTGTACTTATATTAATTAATTATTTCAGGCTTTCAAATTCCCTGATATAATGGAATTGACATTGGATTGTAATGTTGAATTATGTAAAGTCAATTGTGACATGTGCCCCGATCCCAATCAACCCCTGGAACCGGAATCACCTCCCCTTGACTCCTCAAATATTCGAAGAAGAAGACGAGATTTAAATTCAACATTACTTCATGATGATACCAGAGTTCATAGAACATTCCGAATTGTTACACCTGACGATTTAGAAGAAGATCAAATCACTCCTGGTGCAACGATAATTAATGTTGCTTCACGTAAGTTGTTGATTCCTATTAATTAATATCAAAAAATGAATACTTAATAAATAATTGTAATATTTTATTGATTTTTAGAACATGAAGGTGTCTGTATGACATGGCCTGGGTTCATTCTTTTCTCGAGTGTCCTTTTGATCCTTCTGATCATCGCATGGTGTTCAACTGCTTGGCTCTGGATTCGTCAGGCAAAGCAAACCAAAGGATTCTAAAATCGAATTAATTCCTGTTAAGGAAATTGAAATTTTTTTTTACTAAAAAACTAAATAAATCAAACTTGTATTTATTTTTTGATTTGACGATATCTTCTTTTATTTTATTTACAATAATTTCAAATCGTGAATACTGGTCATATAAAATAAATTTTTTACTTAATTAAGAATTTCAAAAAAAAGAAAAATAATTTCATTTAAAAATACTTAGTCAAAAAAAAATTATTATTTAACATAATTATTAAAACTAATAATATTTTTTTTATATAACAAAATGAATACGTGAATAGAAATTGATGATTTAATTCCTTCATATATCAGTCATTATTATAAAGTTTAATTAAAACTCAAAAAAATACATATAATAATACTCCAAATAATAAATTGAGTAACATCATAATGAATTAAATAATTAGAAAAAACTATACAAATTGAGATTTTTCATATTAAAAATATATCAAGACTTGAACATGAATTATTTAAATTATAAAATTTAATTATTAAAATGGATTACATTGAAAAAAAAATTGTAAATATATTTTTTGTCATTTAATATAAACTTTGTATTTATTATATCAAAAAAAGGAATATTAAGTGAAGTGTGAGAATTAATGTTTGTCACAGATATCTGTGCCATTGATATAAATATTTTATAATAAAAATAATTTAAAAATAAAAAAAAACAACGAAACAATAGTTATAATTTAATTTTTGTAATATAAATATTTTTATAAATAAAATATATAAAAATAAAAATGTATAATTTAATTTTGTTTTTTGATTTATTAAATATTATCATTATTATTATAGACAATATCCTAAAGTAAGGTAAAATATACTAAATAATGCTTTTCTCTCTTATCTAATATAAATTATAAATGTAAATAATTAGTTAGTATTCATCCTTTAAATTTACTCTTTACTTCTTCTATGAATAAATACGAATAAAAAAATTCCTAATACCAATATAAAAGTAATGTATGTTAATATATTTAAATATAGATGAGTAAATTTTTTGAAATTTAAAAAATAAAAAACAAATATTGATACAAATTTTTTTTGTTTATAGTTTTTTATAATTAAAATCCAAAATAAATATTATAAGTTAGTTACCTTTTAGGGATCAAAATTAATCCTTTATATTATTATAAGAAAAATGAAAAGAAATGTTAAGAAAACATTAAAGCATAAAAGTACAGTGGAACGTCGGGTTAATCTTTGAAACCCAAACAACTTATAAAACGGAACACTCGAAACCCGAGGTTCCAATGTATATAATAAAAACATTGAAATTTTTTCTTATCAATAAAGTCGACTATGATCAGTAGAACGGGTCCTATCAAACTTTACCTTGATTTTCTTGATCGGAGGCGCTACTTTTTATCAAGTATCTTCACAATTTTGACCCCGGAGGCTGGGTTGACTCCGTCCTATAGACCAGTGCTCCGCAACCGGTGTGCCGTGGCACACCGGTGTGCTGCAGCTGAAACACAGGTGTGCCGCCGCTTGAAATTACACAACATATTTATTTTAATGCAATGTACTCTAATACAAATTTACAATTTATAAAAACGAATTGTATATATTGTACTATATTTCAATGCAAAACCATCAATAAAATAACAATTGTTTAGCACTTGCTATAATGTATTCACAAGTAAATAGAAGATGGACTCTGTAGTCTGGGTCGTACTGAAAACTTTACATTTTCAATCATAAATACAAGTACCGGGACCCCGAGCTTTGGCTCGGTACTTAAGTTAAAAAATGATTCATTATTATTAGATTTGGCTGGTAATATTAATACCTGGGACACCGAGCTCTCGCTCTACCCTTTAAAATATATTGATATACAATTCTTTAATTATTTATTACAATTATTAAATGTTACACATTTGCATCAATCTGATTAAAATGAATGAACTTGTGCACTTGCTATAATGTATTCACAAGTAAATAGAAGATGGACTCTGTAGTCTGGGTCGTACTGAAAACTTTACATTTTCAATCATAAATACAAGTATATATATATTTTTTTCTTTAGTGTTTTTTTGAAAAACTGTTTAGCCCCAAGTGGTTATAAAACAAACTAAAGACAAAAAAAAGTGCTTTGCAGCTTTTCGAAATTAAAAAAGCAAAATTGGCAGTCGTGGGACTGGCCGACAGAAGTGAAAACTTCTGCGTAAGAAATTTTAAAACAGACGAAATTCGCGCTATTTCACAAGAAAGATGAATTTCCTATGCATGTATATATGTATATACATATATAATTTATATATTATTTTAAACATACATTTTAAACAAATTTGTAACTTATATTTATATATATATACAACTTTGTTTAAAATATTGCAATACGAACTGTTTTATAAATTGTAATCTCTAACATAAAATATATATTTATTATATTATATTGTCAGTGTTAGATACGAATTTCTACTGGACACATACACCCCTATAAATTAAATCGCAGAAGTTTATAAATTAACCATTCGTGTTTGTTATTAGCGTGATTTATTTTTGTGCCCATTTCAATATGGATAAATTTTTATTTGGAAAACAATCTACTTCTCGGGCAGAAGATGATGAACCTTGCACAAGCAGTATTGCTAAGAAAAGAAAGATTGTGAATAGAAAATACTTCATTCGTTATGGCTTTTATTGGTGCGGCGATGAAGCGGCTCCGAAACCATTATGTGTAATTTGCAACGAACAATTAACAAACGACTCAATGGTGCCCAGTAATCTAAATCGCCATCTAACTTCAAAACATCCGAATTGTGCTAAAAAGGATATATCATATTTTCAAAGGTTTTTGGCTCAAAATTTAAAACAAAAAAAATTTATGATGTCGACCGTATCTGTTTCCGATAAAGCATTAGAAGCTAGCTATTACATTGCAAGATTAATAGCTCGTGAAAAGAAACCTCATACTATTGGAGAAAAACTTATTAAACCAGCATGTATGGAAATTGTGCGAGTTATGCTTGGACCTAAAGAGGTTCAGGAAGTGAGTAAGGTTTCACTGTCAGCTGAAACTATTAAAAGACGTATTGGCGACATGTCAACAGATATTTTGAACACGCTTATTTTGAAATTGATCGCAGCTAACAATTTTGCTCTTCAAATTGACGAGTCAACGGATATTAAAAATCAAGCACAATTAATTGCAATTGTACGTTTTGTTGGCGAAGATTGCATAAAAGAAAATTTTTTATTTTGTAAAAAACTTTCCGAACGAACTACTGGAGAGGATATTTTTCGAGTAACTGATGATTTCTTCAAAATACATAATCTACAATGGAGTAACTGCATGAGTATTTGTACTGATGGCGCCGCAGCAATGACTAAACATAAAGGGTTTTGTTGCCTTTGTAAAACAACAAAATCCGGCAATACAATTTACACATTGCTGCATACATCGGGAAGTATTGATGGTGAAGAATTTACCAGAACAACTTTTAAAAACTATGAAAGAATGCATCAAAATTATAAATTTTATTAAATTAAGAGCTTTAAATACAAGAATTTTCGAAATGCTTTGTGAAGAAATGGTTTCAGAACATAAATCTTTATTATTTTATACTGAAGTACGTTGGTTATCCCGAGGAAAAGTGTTGACTAGATTGTTTGAACTTCTCTGTGAAGTGCATCAGTTTTTACTAAATCAAAATATGCCCGAACTCGGCCAGCACTTCGAAGATAACAGTTGGATCGCCAAACTTGCATATATGGCTGACATTTTCGACCATCTTAATGAACTTAATAGAAAAATGCAAGGTCCGAATGAAAACTTATTAACCTGTTCCGACAAATTGCAAGGGTTCAAAAATAAACTGGAACTTTGGCAGAATGAACTAAGTAACAACTCTTTAGAAATGTTTCAAAGGGTTCATAATACAATAATTGAAAATAGGCAATTAATTATCGATCTGGCCCAATCCCATTTAACAACACTGGAAAATAAATTCGACTACTATTTTCATTCGATTAAAAGTGAAGAATATGATTGGATTCGCAATCCTTTTGCAACTAATGCAAAAAAATCTGTTGATGCATTTTCTCTTAAATTTAAAGAAGAGTTTATTGAACTGAGTAACGACGGGACGTTAAAACTTACTTTTGGAGAAGTTCCATTGGATGTTTTCTGGATTTCAGCTAAGAATGAATATCCTCAAATTTCAAAACAGGCTATTTCAATTTTAATCCCCTTTTCAACGACATATTCATGCGAACAAAGCTTTTCGACACTTCTTTTAATTAAAAATGATAAGCGGTCTTGCTTAAAAAATCTCGATCAAGAACTTCGAGTTGCACTATCAAATATCGAGCCCAATATAAAATACTTGTGTTCCTTGAAACAAGCTCAAGTATCACATTAATTACCCTTTTTGCCTATTTTTTTTGTATTATTGTAGTTTTGTAATTAATTATATATGTTATGTACATATAATACCGTAAATATGTAAAATAAAACGAATTAAAATATTAATTAATGTATTATTTTCTGATGTGTATATGTGTTGTTTTATTATATTTATACCTATTAAATTTGGTGTACCGTGAAAACCAGAAAAAGCTTTTGGTGTGCCACGAATAAAAAAACGTTGCGGAGCACTGCTATAGACCCCAGCTAGAGAAAATCCCTTGCCAGGCCCGGGACTTGAGCCCTGGATTAACACAGTTAATTTTAATTTAGTTTAAAAAACTATGTATATTAGCAAATTTGTGATATATACAATTTTTTATCCCATAACATAACAAAAAAGGGTTTACAATAATTTTTACTTTTAATTGGTGACTCATGGTCGTATAATTCGTATACATTTACATTTTTATTTTTAAATTGTCTTACATTACTTTAATTATACTTATTGTACTAAATAATTTAATTTAAATTTTTAAATAGAAGTATCTCTAGGTATTATTTATTTTTTAAATATTAAAATAAAAGTTTTAAGATTAATTATATTTTGCGAATTTAGAGTGTAATGTTTTTATAAAAAACCGAACCTTTTTTTAAAAAAAAATAAATCAAAAGAATATTTTATTTTTTAGTGCAGTTTTAAATTTTCTAAAGTAAGAACTATTAGTTTCTTAAATAATATATATAAATATATGTTTAAATATCAATATTATTGAAAATTATTAATATTATTCTTATATTTACTAATAACTAATATTTATTATATAGAT
Source organism: Labia minor (assembly GCA_963082975.1). Taxonomy (NCBI): domain Eukaryota; kingdom Metazoa; phylum Arthropoda; class Insecta; order Dermaptera; family Spongiphoridae; genus Labia; species Labia minor. The sequence goes on from OY720344.1 coordinate 85,346,184, forward strand.
TTTCTAAAACCAGTTTCAATTGTCTTTAATAAAGATAAAACTTTTTTTGAAATTTATCTTTTTATTGATTTTTATATAAAAATCTTTTCTAACGCCATCTAACTAAAGTTTATCTATATGATTTATATCATTCAGATTAGATATCTTTTAAATAAGTATAAAATCAACCCCCCGACACAGGCCCAGAGCTTTCGAAAACATGTTAAGAACATAGGGGCCACAAGAGGCGCTGCTGGCACTAATTTAAATCCGAAAGTTTTTCATAAACCAACCAACAGATGCCGCACCAGGCTCATTTTTAAATTCATGAAATCCATTTGAATCATTTTAAATATTGTGAAAGTGTCGTAAACATCTGATCATCTGATCCATCTGATCTTCAAGCGTCTAACATCTTAAAACAATTTGAAACAATTGTAAATATTTTATACTGATCCGACGCCCTCCAATTGCGATCAATATGTATAATGGTAAAGTAAGTATAATTAATATAATTTTACTATTATTTGAATCCAGTTCTGGTAGATGTACGTATTATATTTTTAATGTTTTAAACTCAATTCAATTTTCTTAATCTATATTATGTATCCATATGCTTGGTGCAAATTTATCTTTTAAAATTTACTGTTGTTGTTCACTTAAAAATGTATTAATAATAAAAGAAAATAATTTCAATAATTTTTTTTAATATTTTTTCTAGCAACACCTGTTACTCCATCTGTTAGCTTGGCCTTCGAGGAGCCAAATCTTTTTGAATCCAGTTCTGGGAGATGTACGTATTATATTTTTAATAAAATTCATTAATCTTCTCTTAACTTTGAATAGATTTGCTAAAATGATTTAAAATAAAATTTTAGTTCGCTTAGGCTTTTCTGTATTAATTCATTGGAGTTTTTTATTTTAAACTTAATTAATTTTTGCAGGTGATCCGCGGGACATACACCTACAAGATCTCGGTGTTTCTAGAATAGAAAATTTATCTCCCAGGAAGAAAAGATTGTACCAAAGGCTCAACGAGGTCAAGCGACTATTGAACCAAGATAAAGAGAGAAAGAGAATAATTTCACAAGAATGTAAGCGATCAAAAAAACTTCTTCATGAATCATTTCAAAATATTAATGATATCCATAATCTACCTGCTCCTCTCTCAACTTTTGTTTTATCCACCCTTAAAAATTTCTCTGTGGTTAAAAATTCCCGCCGGTATACCCAGGAAGAAAAAGCCCTTTTCCTCTCCATATACAAACATGGCCCTAGGTGCTATCGATATTTACAAACAATCTTATGTCTTCCTTCGGTGAGCTGGTACTTTGATAAGACAACTGTTGATAAATGAATGTCGTTTCTGCGTGAATTTCGCATGCGGGGAAAGCAGAAATGATATTCACAAATCAACAGAATTGCGGCAAAATGAGGGATGTTTTGAAAAACATCCCTCAGATGATTTCAAAAAACTAATATCTAAAGAGATGGGCAAGTTTTACCATAATATCCCTAGCATCATCCATCTTTCAAATATCCTCTCTTCTTCCTTTTCAGATCCCTTCTTCGAAACTGACTTTTGTCCCTTGCATGGTGATGATTTCGCCAAAAGATGTAGCCTTCTTTTACATAAAAAAATGTTGCTACATTTTATTAAATTGTGTAACAATATGATATGTAAGAAGGATACATCTTCTACAGAAATCATCAACATTTTCGTCAAATACATTCTATATTCTCGATCATCTAGGTAAATCAACGTCCTTGTGTAATTTTTATTTAAGTGAGAAATTTAATATAATATGTTTAAAGAAAAATATGTATAAAAGATTTGTTTACAAATGAGATACACATCATTATTGTTAATGATATTTTGTAATAATCTATTTTCAAATAAATATGTCACATACAACATAATTCTTTTCTTCTAGACATGCAAATTATGAAATTTTTCAGTTAAGTGAAAAATTATTTATTTGGGGACAAGACATACATTTCAGCAATTTTTTTAAAAAAAAAAAAATTATTTCTGAAATGTCAGTTTTAGCTCTAAATAAATAATTTTTCACTTAACTGAAAAATTTCATAATTTTTTCATTCTTCCCGCTCCTCTCATTCAAATGATTCAAAATGGATTTTAAAAATGGTGCCAGGCCGGTTTTTTCACATCATAGTTCATATAGGGGTCACTTTTTAGCAGCAGCGCTAAACGGTGTTTCACGAATTTAGCATTGCGTGTCGGGGGGTTGTATAAAATGTTCATAACGATAGGCAACTATTTTCAATGAAATCACATATAATATATTTTATTTCATTATTTTTTGAAATTATTTGATCAGTCGATAAACAGTGAATGATTTCTAGCTAATGAAAAGATTTTAAAAACTAGATGAGGACTAAAACTTTTGTTCTTTATCTTTTATGTATTCTTTCAACGAGTGTTTTATTAATTTTATTTAGAAATCAAAGGCCTTCGATACAAACTTTAGTTACAGAAACACATAAACAACTGAATAATTTAAAAAATTTTAAGGTAGTAATTTAATTTTAGTTGAAATAAAAAACGATATTTCTTTCAAATATCATTTTAAAACTAAATATTAAATAAGGGTTGTTAAGGTTAGAATTAGAATATTATAGAAGATATTAGATTATTATAGAACACATAATACTTTATTTAAATTCAATTTCTTTTTTTTTAATTACAAATTTTTAAATATTTTTGGTATGGTGACAACTTTGATTATAATCAGCAATGTCAAAAATTAGTTTCATAGTTTTGTTTTAAATTATAAAATTTAGATTCCTTTTTCTTTACTCTATTTAATATCGTCTTATTTCTTACTAAGATTTTTTTATTATTAGATTTTTACCTTTCTTCGTTAAAGGAACTTTTCTAATCTAACCAAAAATAATTTCAAATTTATATCTTATCAACTGGAGGAACAATTGATAATAACATATCAAACTAGTCAAAGGTCTTTCTACTTCGAAAATAAAATATATTTAATAATATTTGTATTTTTTTTATTTTTAATTATCACTATCATTAATATAATGATTATCCTCACTATCATATTATCATATCTTATTTTGATAAATAATAAATAGTAGGTATTTTATTTGAAAATAAAAATTGGTTTGAAAAAATTAAGATAATTTTTTGTGACATATTTTTATTGATATTAATATTGGCATTCCATTTTTGCAGGAAAATCTTGTTAATGCTGAAGAGAAAAAATTAATTACTGATGAGAAATATCTAAATATTTTCGGTTTTGTAAATAATCCTAGACTTTATCCAGATGCAATTTGGCATAATACTTCTTTACCTATTATTATTACTTATGTAAGTTAGTAAAAACTTGTTTTTTAATATAATATGAAAAATATTTTATTAAAATTATTATTCTAGGTTTGGGATGGCGAAGAACTACAAGGAGTTGGATTTGCCAGAAATATTGCTCACCACTTACCAAATCATACACTTTTGATATATAATTTAGGACTTGGCCTAGTCGGACTGCAAACAGTTAATAAATTTCAATTTTACATTTATTTTCTTATAGATTGAAAAATATTTCATTTATTTTAATTTAATAATAATTTTTAATAAAAATAATATATTAAATAATAATAAATATTAATTATTTTTTGATAGCTAACTACTTACTGTAATAGTACTAGATGTCAAGTGATTCCTTTTGATTTAGAAGAATTTCCTTCTCATGTTGAGGAACGACGATTTAAGGCATATCGGCCTCTGATTATTCAAGTGAGAATAATTAATTTTTAAACAAATCTTGAACTTCTTTTCAATTTATTCTAAATATGTTTAAGGATGCTTTAAATAAAGCAGGCGCTATACTTTTCCTTGAATGTGATCAAAGACTTCTTTCTGGTTCCAAAATAAAACATTTAAACAAGTTGGCCTTATCTAAAGGAGGAATTCTTGGTTGGCCTACCCGACATGCATCATCTTCGCTTACTCATCCTAAGGTTAGTTTGATATTAAATATTCTAAATAAATTAATATATATAATAGAAATGGTTTATCTCCTCGAAATTAGTTTATAATAAATATTTTACTTCAGTTGATATTTAATTAATTAATGTTACTAAAATTATTTTATATTTTTAGATGTTTGAATATTTCTCAACATCCGCTGATAATTTTTTCTTTCTACCAATGGTTGATCCAATACAACTATTATTATTTAATCTTCCTACGGTACACCGTAGTATTATGCTGCCTTGGATACAATGTGTACTTACACGTGATTGTATCCGTCCTTTGGGTGCTCAATCAGCTGGCTGTCGTTTCAATAAAAAACCAATGTATCGATATACTGGGTGTCATCGATATGATGCTTCAGCGCTTAATATTGTTTTAGGTGATTAAAAAACTTCTTTAAAAAAAAAATTAATAAACATTTTAATTAAAAAATGTATTGTTTATATTTGTAGGACTTGAATTTAATATTGATGAAACACGATATACATCTCTTGAAGTTAATCAGGAATCATTGTTTCGTGCAGTAACTCTGGAACAGGCAGAAGCAGAATTTGCTTCTCTAGAAGCAAATGTTACTGAAAGAGCGATGTCCATTCACGAATCATAAAATTCTATATCCCTTATTACACAAAACGATCCAAAGAATCAATGGCTGTTTTAATAATATATATAAATAAATATATATGAAATTTATGACCTCTATGAGGTTAAAGCAAAATATTGTAAAAATTTTCCAAAAACATGTAATTCTATTTCTTGAATTTAAAATATAAAAATTTTAAAACTTTCAATTATTAATTGTTATGTTAAACTACGTTTTTAATTTTTTTCTTGGCTTCCCTTATTTTAAATTTTATAGAAATTCAGTTTTAACAAATTACCAATTTTAGTCATTAAACAATTATTTAAAATAGTTCCCTGATAGAAATTTTAATTTATAAAAAGGCAATTATTCTATCTTTCCACTCTTATTCAATAAACTTCAATATTTGAATTAAATTAACAATGTTTCCGAAGTTTTAAAAATATTGTACATTTTCACATATAATATTTATTATTTATTCTATTTTAGAAGTTTGATTTAAATAGAGGAAGTAAAAATACAGATATAAAATTCAATATAGATAATTTATTTAATTTATACAAAAATTATATAGACAATTTAATATACACATATTTAATGCTTTATAAAATATTAAATATAGTTTGAAAAAGAAATGAGAGAAAAAGTAAACGCGAAGGTACCTGTGTTGTCGAGCGCCTTTTCAATAGGTAGATTGTTCGACAACAGCGCCACCCTGGCCTTTACTTTTTTCTTCACTATATTTGTAAAGTTTCTTAATCAGGTGTAGAAAAATATCTTGTATTTAAAAATATAAAATTCAGAAAATTACCAATTAATATTTATACACATTTCATTTTTATAATATAATAACATTAAATTTTCTCTCAAATTTTTTACATGATCATTTAATGGATTAAAATTTTCCTTTGTATAAAAATATAAATGCTTTAATATTATAAAATTTTATCATTGTTTAAACATTTTTTGTGCGTTTAGATATTGACGAAATCTTAATAAATCATCATCGAGTAAGTTAATGATGATTGAACACAGTTGTTTTATTATGAAAGACATACATTATTATTTATTTCATTCTTTTATTTAAAAGTTATAAAAAATTTATACTTATTAAAACTAAATAAATATATATATTTAATATTGATATATAAGTTATTTGCAGGATATCTTATAAATTGAAGATACCATCATAAATAAACGTATTTATAAATAATATATCTGAGCAAACATTTTTTTAATAATAAAAATATAAATAATAATTTATTCATAAAAATCAAAACTTCTTGCCATCAAAAACCACATTCATTGTAAAGAATTCTGTTCTACTCGCATTCAATTTCTATCTTCTCCCAAATCTTTTTCTTTTACTCTTTATTTATATTATCTGTTTACCTTTGGATTCCTAATTAATTTCTTCGTATACAAACTCACTAGTCTTTCCTCACTCATTCGAACCACATGTCCCGCCCATCGCAACCATAGTTAAATAACAAAATAAATAATGAAAATAACTAAAATATCGGAATATTGTTCACTAATATTTTTTATTTAACTCAGTACAATACTGCTGAGCTTCGCTTGAATATAAATATTACTTTAATTATTAATAATTTTGTTATTAATTTGAATCAGTCTTGTTTTTCTTTTAATTATAATAATTATTGCTTATAAGTTTATATTTTATTTGTTGTTAAAATGTTTTAAAATTTTTTTTATGAAAATTGTAAGATTTGCTAATTCATAAAATTAAATAATTAATTTTGAGAATGTGGATAAAAATATTTTGCAATTGTTTAAAATTTTTAATTTTCATAAAAAATAATTATTTATTATTGAGGAAAATCAAATAATAGTAAAATAGAAAATTTATATTAATTTTAAATTAATAACTCATTATTCTCGATGAGAAAGATGTAATATAATAGGATTAAGTGAGTTAACCAATTTTGGTAAAATATATTATAAACAAAAATGTTACTGCCGATCGCGAAACAGCAAATTGTTTTTGTGTTAAAACGATGGATGGAATTAGGATTGATGGGAAGTTGGAGTTTGAGAGATGGTGGTATACATTGTTTATTTAATTTGAGTGAGGTTCCTGAGACTGATAACGCCAATATACTTTCGAATATAATATGAATCTTTGTCAACTTTCCTGTTTACCCAGACGTATGATAAAAATATTTTCATTTCTTTTTTGTTTTTTAATTATATTTTTAGTTTTTCCTATATTTTAGGAAGGAGTGAAGTGAAAAATTTAAACATTTGTGGCGGTAAATAATCCGATCACATTAGTACATGTCATGTCACTAGATGAAGTAGCACAACTTGTCAAAGCAAAAACTATTATATAATAAATACTTAAATTAGTTTAATAAATTTAAATAATAAAACAAATATAATTTAATAATTGTAAATAGATTTAGAAATATCAAATTAATATAATAATAAAAAAATATATTAAGGAAAATTTGTAAATAAAGAATTTTATAAAGATCAAAGATTCCTTAGTAAAACTAACGCTCATTGTATATATATGTACCCATTTAAAAATAAAATTGAGGCAGAATTACCTTCCTTTTGGATTTAAATCCAAAGATTCGATCAGTTATAAAAGCTCGAGATACCTCACTCCAATTAATATAATAAATAAAATGAAATTTAAATTTTTTTAATACCAAAATAGGAACACTTAAGGATTTGGAGATAAGCGAGACTCATCATTATTCTCACACGTATAGTCATCGAGTCCTGGATTAAGAAATAAGTGTCGAAATCCTCTATTTTCGAACATGCTCGTTTGGTGCAACCCGGATTCGGATCTAAGTTGACCTAATTTAATATCAACTAATCTGAACATATCTTCTACATGCATTTCCTTAGCATGTTTCATGAATACTTCACAGATTTTGTTAATATACCACGTGCCCATATAAATATCACGATTTGCCTTGAAACCTAAAAAACAAATAGATATTTTTTAGAAGATTATTGAAGTCTCCCAAAAATATTTCTTAATTGTTTTAATTTTTATTAATTTATTATTACCTGGCAGGGTTGAATATGCAATCAGCATATCTGAAAAAATTCTTGGATAACGCACAGGTTCATTATCATCCTGCATGGATACATATCCATCATGTCGAGTACGTGATTGTAAAGGTCGGTTGCGTATACCAAAATCCATCTGTTCACCCCTGAAATTAAAATAGTTTATTTTTATTAAATCTGAAATCGAAAACTAAAAAAAATATTAATAAATATTTGTAATAAAAAAATTTGCAATTAATTATTGGCCTATTTGTTTGCAAAAAATATCTCCTATTATAAAAATCTATAAATTTTATAATAGTAAAATAAAGGTTGATGACAGTATATATATATATATATATATATATATAAATATATATTATTAATTAGAAATTTATTACTGAAAAAACCTCAAATTTTAATATATTTTTAATTTGATACCTTCAGATATCTAATGACTTTAATGAAATGTTCCCCTCTACAGAACAATTTCAAATGTTTCACAATTGAAATTATAATTATTCAATTATCATTAAATAAAGAATTTATTTAAAAAAAAATAAATATATTCTTATTAAAATTTTGGTATCTTAGCTAAATAAACATTTCATAATATTTTGCATCAAGTCAAAAGACAAGGTTGATGACCGTAATGACCTTGTCTTCAATTCAAGGATAAATTTTTTAGCAAATTTGTTGTCTTATTTCATTTACATAAGATCTATTAAAATCATCAAAAAATATAAAATAATTATTATTATATAAATGTAATATTTAGATTAATATTTTTATTTTATTTTTTTAAAACTAATTCACAATGTTAATAATTATTTTGTTTAAAGGTTTTTCTTTTAATGAAAATCCAAAAGGAAATATTTATTTAATTTATGAAAATTTTAAAAGAAAAAATGGATAATAAAATTTTTTTATACTATTTTACTAAAGATGTTACCGGGGACACAAATTACTTATTTTAAGGCAGGGGATTGGGAGGGGGGGCCATGACCTCATCCAAAAAATTACTAATTAATTTCTTAAATATTTATGAAAAACCTATTAACATATTTAAATATTCTATATACTTAATTTCGAAGTTTTTTAAACAACCAACTCATATTCATACTAAACCGAATCTTAGTTAACATAAGACTATATTAATAGTATAATTTAATAATAAACAATCAACTTATATTATTAGTTTTTTTCCTTACCTGCAGCATTGAAATATGAAGACTTTAGGCGTATTTATTAAATGTGGACAGAGTTGATTAGAAAATTTATTGTAAATGTCTGAAGTAAGTATATTTCGTCCGTCTGATGTGGTAACCATAGATTCATTTATTGAAACTGATGCTGCCCTTCCATGACTTAATATAGCAACAAAAATACAAGCTACATTTCTTAACTCTTGCATTTCTTTAAATTCATCAATTTTACGTAACATATCCTAAAAGAAAAACATAATATTAAAATATTAGATTTATATTTAAAAAAAATATTGATGGTCATTAAAAAATCTTTATAATATTCTTTGAGAAATAAGATTATTTATATTCTCCATGGCCATTGTTGCCCAGTTGCTTGAGTGTTATCAATAATTAGTAAATATATTAACTCGCTTGGTATCGATTATTAATGATCAAAAGCTCATCATTAATAGGTGATTTACCTGATGTCCTTGATTCCGATAAGTTATGACTTTAAATCCCAGCTGTTTAAATAACTCCTCCATATTCTTCTCGTCAATAAGTGCTCCTTCTCTAACTTCATGAATATTATTAATAAATTCAACATTATTTATCATTAAGAGGTAACCTTTAGGTCTAGTTCCCATAAGATAGGGATCAAAAACACTTGGTTTGAGATCTAGACGATCTGTTGCATTTTCTACAGTAATTGTTAATGGAGAAGGCATTAATCTTAAATCGTGAATTTGACTGGTTAGGGAAGCAACTTCGAGCTCTGCTTTTCGAGTTCTAAAATCATAAATCAAAACCTAATTATTAATTAAAAGATTAAAATTAATAAAATATTAAATATATATAAATAATAAATTATTTTTAAAATTAAAATTTCAGTTTTATATACCAACAGTGCTTAAATAATTATGCATAATGTATATATGTTTATGTATTTAAACTATTCATAAAAATAAAACATTGGATATAATTTCAAATTTACTTTTATTTACTTATTATGTATTTAAGATATAAGTTTATCATGAGAGACTTTAACTCTGAAAATAATGTAAAAACAAAATTAAAAATATTTTATTTTTAGGAATCAATAAATAATATATATTGAAATAAATATAATATAATATATAATAATATATATTGATTGACATTATTATTTTAAGCATATATTAGATGTATATCTTATAAATCCTCTCAGCAAATATAGATAGAATCATTCAATTTATTTTTAGTTTTAAAAATATTCTTTAGTGGAGGTCCAGAATCAGTAGTTTATAGAAAGTAAGTCAATTCCTTCTGTTTACATAGTTAATAATTAATCTAATATAGCAAATCATGATTAAAACAATTAATTCAAGAATCAATAAAATCAATTGAATATAATGTCATTTAATCTATATCTGACCTACTCTATTTACTTTTTATATATTTTCATAAATAAATAATGCTTTTTCTTAGTAAATTATAAAGGAGAAGTTTCTTCTTTGTTATGTGAGAAATAAAATACTTTTTAAGCTTTATAAGTGTTAAATAGAGAAGGAAATGGAGGAGAAATGGTCAACTCAATGGTGGACCTATCGTAGGGGTTCATCATGGATAATAAGATAATAATCACATAATAAATAGAAATTGATAAGTCGCATAAGCGGAATAATTTTATATTTTATTAAATATATAAAAATTTAAACAAAAATATATTTAATTATATATATAACAGAAATAATAATTTAGATTAAAAATATAGTTGAGATTGTATGTATAAATGGAAAATAATACTAGTTATATTAACAATTTATTTTCTATCAATAACCTATATATATAGATTAAGTATATAGTACTAATCTAGTGTATAGTGATGACATTAAGATAGAGGTCATGATAATAATTTAGGTTTAGCGCTAAAAATATAATAAATAATAGCTTAAAAAAATATTTTAGAGAGATTATATTTTTAATTGAATCCCACCTCCTTATCTCCCCCCCCCTCAAAAAAAATCAATGATTGAAAGTATTTCTAATTTTCTTATATTACGTAATTTTGATTTTATTAAAAACACAGGTGGCTATTTTTAAAAATTTATTGGGACCTGGGAAAATTTGATCCTTGAAAGTAGCAAGTTTACTGAGCCTTAATTGGAACAAAGGCAATTTAAAGATAAACTTATTTATTATTTTATTAATCCAAGAATAAAGGGATTTTTTTTACACGTGGCCATAAACCGAACCAGGAACTGACCAAGGATAAAAATTAAAGGGGGGGGGGGCAAACATGGAAGTTAAGGTTCTAGAATTTTGAAATATAAAAGGCGAGGCGACAATTTTAAGAAAACTATATATAATGAAAACAATGTATTAATGATTATAATCTAATTTTCATCACTTTTTAACAATTGAATTACTAATATTTTTGCTTCTAGGGGAGCAGTGAAGGTCAGACCAAACCATGAAATGGCGGGAAACTTTCCCGCGCATAGTAATTCTAGTTTTACTTATGTGGTTTAACTTTTGATAAAGTAATTATTAGATACGATGAAACTAAAAAAATAATATATATAAATATATATTTAAGCTATAGAGAAGATATTCACACAAAATATTCTTTATTTTTTTGTAGAGACGAGACTAAATAATGGTTATTTATTTTATTTTTTAAATTTTATACTTTCATGGAACATTTTATTGATAAAATATCTATAAGAATCCTTTCTAACATTTTGTTTTTACAATATTAAAATTATTTCTTATATAGAAAAATATTATATTAGAAAAAATATTGTTTCATGCATTAAAATTATTAAGATTTGTTAATTTTTTCTACAATTTTCATATTTTAAGGAAAGAGAGGGTCTTATCGATCTTGTATTAACATCAAATTAACACGAAACGAAAATAATTTAATGGTACCCCTACCCTTGCTGTTTATTTTATTTCTGGGATATTAGGTCTAATATTTGTAATAGTTAAAATCAAAAACTGTACATTAATTGAACAAAAAACAAAATACCATTTAATTAATAGTATCATTTTCTCAAAAATAAAGAAATTTTCTTCATAATTTTTCGAATTACTTACACAAAGTTCGCGCAGCACCGATTATGAACGATTCATGTAGAGTATTTGAAATAAATTGAACATGTAATGATAGAAAAATGAAAGTAAATTTGAGGGGGAAGGGAGAAATGGATACAAATATTACGCTTTATATTCAAATTCGCGCCAATAATATCCCAGATTCCTTAATTAATTTACCAGACGAACCAATAGGAATAATTGTTAATCTCAAAAAATCTGGAGTGTCTGCACTCGACTATCTCGCAAATTTGAATTGGATTAATTAACATATATTATATTTAAATTAAATTTATTAATTATAAATTATAAATTAAAATTAATAAATAATATTTATTAAACTAGCGCGTGTTTAACTCTTTGTGGATGACAAGTGCTGGCGCGTGATTTGCACTCAACGTGTTAAAAAAATAATTCCGGTATTTTCAGCGATTCAATCAAGCTGAAATTCTATATATAGCAGTTTTATACAATTTTTAATCATGTGAACTAAACTACCAAACATAGGGTAATACAGTCGTTGGCCCCCTTAAGCAACTCCTAGCAGTCTTTTATGTTTATCTGGGCAAATTGCAGAACAATCTGTGTCAAATTAGGTTTGCAGAACATAGATATTATGAGCATTTTGATGATTAAAAAAATATATCATTTTTTCAAAAAAAAAATCCCAAAAAATACAGTTATTGGCCCCCTGTTATAGTTATGGGCCTAGGTATTCTATAGTGATTATACAACCATACAACAAACGATTACATAACCATAGTTTATAGCGCAATTATTAAAATAAAAATCTCTTATAATTTGTGTTTTAGTGATAGGGGGCCAATGACTGCCTCGGGGCCAACGACTGTAAACTTTACCCTATATCTTTATTTTTACGGTCAGTTTAGAGGAAAAAAAATGAAAACGTGGAAGGTAATGACCCACTTCCAGATGAACATTTCTCAAAAGTTGATAGAAAACTACAAATTTTGAATAATGCCTGTGCAGGGCCGTTCCGACCCAGAGGTGTAGGGCGTGCGGGGCACCCGGATGGTAAGCCTAGGGGGGCGGCGCGAGCCGCCTTAAAAGTATGTTTTTTTAATTTTCTTCAATATGGTTCTAAAAAAAAATCAAATGATTTTGCGATCAGGATCTTAAATACTTTGGATTTTTTTTTTCAATTTTTTAAAAAACTAAATTAAGTTAAATTTACTTTATCTTTTTTATTTGTAAATTTATAAGGGGTTGGGTTAAGGAAGGGGCGGCAAAATTATTCTCGCACCAGGGCGGCATATACCCTAGGTGCCTGTGTATCAAATTTCATTATTCTAGCTCAACCCGCTTTTGTGTAATCTTGTTTACGCACACACACACAGACACTTTCTCAATCTTAGTGAAAATGACTCACAGGAACCTTCAAAACGTATAAAAACATCAAAATCTCTACATCCTAAGTTCCCAAACTTTTTTTTGTCGTGACCCCTTGGCATGTTTTTCGGTTTTGGCTAGATCCCCTAAATTGATTTTGATTTTTTATAAACGATTTACCTTTTTTTTAGAGACATATTCAAAAAATCCATGTCGGAAAACACGTGGACCCCCTAGACCTCCTAAATGGACCCCCAAATTTGTTATTCGCTGCCGTGGACCTCCTGGTTAAAATAGACCCCCAGGGGTCCAAATAGACCACTTTGGGAACCTATGCTCTACATAGAAAATTTTCGTGGTCGCAATACTATCTCTGGCGAGATGGTAAAAATTCGAAAAAAGTAGATGTTTAGAGAAAACATTTTTTTTGACAAATCTATCGAGACCTTTAGCTATGTGGAATGAAGGGAATGAAAGGGAGAAGATTATAGGATTTAAGTCTTTTATTTTCAAATTTGTAGTTTTAAGTGATGATTTAGTTTCTGTTTGATTTAACCTTGACCATCTTCATTAGATACAACCAATTTTATATAAATGATTCCGTGTTGATTTTTCAATCATTTTAACATATTGTATATTATACCTAATTCATTTCCTTGTGTTCAAATCAATTAAAAGTATAATCAATATTTTTTATTTAAAATTCCTTGTAAATATCCAAATAAATATAATAAGAAATGCAATAAATCTTCATTGAAATTATTACTATATTATTATCGCAAACTCGAAAATTATTCCGATAGCAAATTTTCTAGATTGCTCTCACTAGCCTTATAAAATTAAAATTTTTTATGCATTTTCATCCTTGATACTAAACAAATGTAGGAAGAAATTTATAATTGATTAAATGATAAATAAAAATAGACAATTTTTTTAAATTAGAAATAATTTTTAAACTTTTTGGATAATTTTATAAGAATATTTTAATTGCTTTCTGAATGATTAAAATTTGTATGATATGATTTTTATAAGTATGGAAAAATTCAAAGCATGATTAATTTTCGACCTTGTAACTAAGCATGGAGGAGAATTATCATTATCAATGCAGGAAACCTGACTGGAGGAGAGGGGTGAATATATCTATGTGATCTAAGCCAAAAAGAGAAAATCAATTTATAATATATTCAAGCAAATATTTTCATGTATTTTTTTCAAATTATTTATTTTATTAGAAAAAAAATACATTTCTAATTATTAAGAAATAAATTATAAAAATTACTTTAATTTGAGTGAAAAATACATTTATTTATCATTTTATATATATTTATAAAGTTAATAAAGACCTTAAAATATGTTTTTTTCTCTTTTTTTATTTTAACTTTAGTTAATCCCTCATGTAAGAATATTCATTAATTTGGACTCACGGATTTTTTCGATGACAGCAAATTCCCCGACGAAAAAATGTTCGTACTCTTTTCCATGACCGCGCGATTTTTGGTACCCTTGGACAAAATTCACATAAAAACAATTTTAATATTAAAATTATTTAAAAATTGAAAAGCAATGAAAAGATTATACTATTGATTTATTAATGATAATTTTTTTTCTACAATTTAGAGTAGTTTTGTTTGAATCAGAATAAATGCAGACACAAATAAACTGATTCAAGGATAATTGGCGCTAAGAAGAGAATAAAGGAAATTTTATTTTTCTTGCTTTATATTTACATCTATGAAATTTGATTTACGAAAAAGAAGGGAGAAAGAAAAATTAGAAAACAATAATAATTAAGAGATTAACCAGATCAAAAAACTATTAAGCTAGAAAACTTGTTGGACAATCAGTATTTAGAAGAAATAGGTAAATGCAGGGAGGGATGAAAGTCTATAGGAATGCTTAATTTTGAGATTTTTATGTGTAAGGATTAATTTTTTTCAAAATTTTAACTCTCTACCATCTATTAGAAATTTATAGGATATTTTAACAATGAATTTGTGCTATTCAATTTTACTTTTAATGTTTTAAGACAAACAAATTTTTTTATTAATTTTAACCGTTATCTTTTTAATATATATAGGGTAAAAGCAACGGTGTACTACAGTAAACTAATGTATGACAATTTAATAAAAATCCCTCCAATATAAGACCAATATATTTTCTGCATATTGTGTGCCATAAAATCAAGGAAGAGACATCTCCAAATTGTAATAGCCGATCAACCATCAAGATTATTGAAGGCTTTTAAGAATAAGAAAATAAAAATTGAAGGCTATTTAGTTTATAAGCAGTTGTTATCCATATTCATAAGGTGCATTAGATTTTTATCAGTTACTATCGTATTTGTTTTTCACTTGATTCGTTTGAAATTAAATCTGCATGTATGTATAGGTTACTCTTTTTATTATGCTCTAGTATTTTGTTTGTCCCTCATTTTGGGAAGAAAATTAATTTATTCTCATTGTCATTTACTGGAATGCAAAAACTGAATAACTCCAGTGTTTGAGAGTTCCATTGATTTCTTAATTTTTTTTTTTAAATTTTAGAATTTGAGGGCAGGTAACATGCTATTCACTTAGTTTACCTTGGGGGAGGGAAGACAAAGAGATATTTCTGTTTTTTTGTTTTCATAAAATGAAGAATTCATATGAAGAAATTTAATTTCTACCCCCTCAAAAACGGCCATAAGATGACATTAACCAAAATTATTTTTGAGAAAATTGCAAAAATGTTTAAAATAATTGACTTGGAGTTTTACTTTCGGTCTTTCAATTTTGTTGAAAATATACTGTAACATTCCAGGTATAATTAAATAATTATTTTAATTAATTTTAATAATAAATTATTATCAATATAATTTAAATAATAATTTAATAATATTTTTACCGACCGACGATAGTAAGGGAGGTATTGTTTAAAAAGTTTTAATTTTGGTATGTGTATGTATTTCATAGAAATATGAAATATATAGAAATATTTAGCCATTGATAATGCAACAGGTGCTAAGTGAGAATTGGAGTAGGAGAGAGAGACTGAATGGTATTGTATTAGGAAAGGTCACCATTTTTACCCTTGTTTAGCAAACAAAAACAAGTGAAAAGCATCTTTACTTGCTTTGTGACCTTGGCATATTGTCAGAGGGTGGTAAACGATAAACGATAACATAACTTTTTAGAAACACTTTCCAGAAACCAAAAATATTTTACTCGTTAAAGTTATTTACTAAATAACAAATAAGAATATATTATTTTTTTAAATGGAATTTTATTTATCTCTAAAAAATCAACTAAAATCTATTTTATTAAAATTAAACAAAAAACTTTTTAATTAATTTTAAAATAATATAATAAAAATATCAAGTCACATAAGTGTTATTCATATTAATTATGGGAATGTAAAATATTTTTCACACCTCCAAAACAAATACCAAGATCCATGAATATTGAAGAATAAAAGTTCTGTACATTTGAATAAAAAAAATATATTTATGAATAAAATAAAGGAAAAAGGAATGCAAATGAAGCCTAAAGGAAATAGTGATTTAGTGATAAACTCCATTCTATGATAAGCAAAATAATCGTGCAATGGTTCATTTTGCCACTCTACTTGCTATAAAAAGTCCATAGAATACCTTAGTAGTTTATCGTTAGCATCGTTGTATGTTAAGAAAACAAATAATCGAATTGTTGATAAACTGGGCTAAAAATGAAAAAAATGAATTTAGAAAAAAAGTCACGAAAAATAATTTAGCTCATAAACATTGTTATTAAATGATAACTTGATTTCTTCATAAAATACAATCTAAATGAAATAATACTTCATCATCTAACAAAATTGTATATTAAATAACAAATCAAAATATTAGATTGTTTTTTATTATCAATAAAAAATGAAAATATAATTAATTAATTTATTTAAATACAGAGATACCCAAAATCATAAATTATTAAAACAAAAGAACAAAAATAATATATTTATACTTTCAAATTTATATTCAGACAAATACACACTCATCATGCTTTAATACAAATATTATTTGGTAATTAAAAATAAATGTATTTTAAATATCTATTTTAAAACCATGTGTGATTAATATTCAATAAATAAATCAGTATAAGATCAAAATAAATATATTTTTATTTTATAATTAATTTATAATCAAATTATTTTTACAAGAATTATTATAGTCTGGAAAGCGATTATTAAAAAACTAAGTTTATGATACAAATATAAAAATTATATAAATTAATTTAAAAATACTCCCTTCTTCACATCTATTTTCTCCAAATATTCATAAATTTTTAATTATTTTTGGAGATATATTGCATTCTTTACAAGGTTTCTCCTACTCCCATTATACAATAAGTTCGGATGAAAATTTTTTAAAAGCTTTTTCCTCATATGTAGCTCCATGAAATTGAAATTTTCTAGCGATAATTGTTTTGAATAATTAATAAAAATGTTTTGAAGAGAAATTGCTAATTAATATTTTTCTATTTTAACTACAAATATATATATATATAAATAAAAATGAAGTTATATATGATCTAAATATTTTATTAAATAAATTACAATGAGAACCTTTAGAATAAATTATTTAATTGAATTGATCTTTGAATATTAGAATTTAAAATAAAAAGTGAAATATTACAATAATTTTTACCGACCGACGATAGTAAGGGAGGTATTGTTTTCACACCAAATTTCACATGTGGAGATTTTTACATATCTCCACGAATCATGCATTTTCTAAACAGAAAAAAGTATTTTTAGCATGATGTCTGTCCGTCCGTCTGTCCGTCTGTCCGTCCGTATAGATGTGTACAGCCTAAACGGCTTAACGGATTTTGATGAAATTTGGTATATTTACTTAATGCATCAGTGGGATGAATTGATCAACTTTTGGTGCAAATCCGGAAACCGGAAGTGGTAGTATTAGCGATCGACGATAAGAAGGGAAGGGTTATTTTCGCACCAAAATTCACATAAGGAGATTTTTTTACATATCACCACGAATGTATTGGTTTTATCCTCGGGAAAAATCATCTTCATTATGTTTTTCTTAATTTAAAATTATATGACGTCACCCAGCCCTTCATGACGTCACAGCCTGGTCTTACATATATATTATAAATAAAATAAAATTAAAAATATTTATGTTATATGCCTATCTGTTTTTTATTACATTAATAGATATATTAAAATTATTTGAAATTGTTTCTGTAGCTGGAAATTAATTTATTTCAAACCGTCGGTCGGTTCGGACCTGGCCACAGGTCAACTTATTAAATTCTGAGCAATATATATATATGTGCAGACAAAAACCATTTTTTACCGACCGACGATAGTAAGGGAGGTATTGTTTTCACACCAAATTTCACATGTGGAGATTTTTTCATATCTCCACGAATCATGCATTTTCTAAACAGAAAAAAGTATTTTTAGCATGATGTCTGTCCGTCTGTCCGTACGTCTGTCCGTCCGTATAGATGTGTACAGCCTGAACGGCTCAACCGATTTTGATGAAATTTGGTATATTTACTTAATGCATCAGTGGGATGAATTGATCAACTTTTGGTGCAAATCCGGAAACCGGAAGTGGTAGTATTAGCGATCGACGATAGGAAGGGAAGGGTTATTTTCACACCAAATTTCATATGAGAAGATTTTTTTAAATATCACCACGAATCATGCACTTTGTATTGGTTTTATCCTCGAGAAAAATCATCTTTATTAGTTTTTTCTTAATTTAAAATTATATGACGTCATCCAGCCATTCATGACGTCACAGCCTGGTTTTACATATATATATATATTATAAATAAAATAAAATTAAAAATATTTATGTTATATCCATATCTGTTTTTTATTACATTAATAGATATATTAAAATTATTTGAAATTGTTTCTGTAGCTGGAAATTAATTTATTTCAAACCGTCGGTCGGTTCGGACCTGGTCAACTTATATATATAGATAGTCGACGCTGGGGATGGGTTTTCCCAAGAAGGGAGAGAAAGCTGTTACCTCTCCTCCGAGGCCCTAGTAGAGATTAATTTAATTATTTATTATATTTAAAGGAACAAATCAAAAAAATATTTAGATCAGATATATTCAACAATTTATGTTGAATAAGATATTCTTTAATTATCATTTTAAATGAATGAATGAATGAAAATTCAAATTTTATATATAGTTTTTTATATATGTTTATTTATGCAGAAAAAATAAATTGACATAATTATTAATTTAATAAAATAAAATAATTTAATAAAATATTAAAATAATAAAAATTAATAAATTTGTAAAATATATAATACTTTAAAAAAAAAATGTGCCTTTGCGAGTTTCGAACTGAGGGTGCAAAGTCATAAGATGACGCCCTAGCTGACTAAACCAGAAACCATTCTTGTTTGCAAGTCTTCTATTAGGACTTATATATATGTCAAATTATCGTCAGCAGTGCCTCTATGATCTAGCATTGTAACTAAACTATTTTTATTTAAATACCACCCCCTGGACACACCTTACCAATTAGCGGTTTAATAAAAGAAGTCTGACATGCCCTGAGACCTACTGAATATGCATAAAAAATTTCATAAGAATCGGTCCAGTCGTTTCGGAGGAGTATCATTTCAAAGTTTTGTGACACGAGAATTTTATATATAAGATATTTATTGAATATTTTCTAAAACAAAGTAAGCAATATTATTTTTATTTAAATTTATATTTTGAAAAATAGTGCAATTTGCAAATTTCATTGAAAACGAAAATATACTGATTGAATTAAAATGAATTAAAACCTTTCGCATACAGACTTTCAACAAATTACCTTGTACAGGGGTACAGGGGGCGATATCTATGTGTATCTACATAAAAGATTGCTGGCCACCGTTGGAAATATTAACAGTATTTGTATATAAATTTAATAATCGTTAACGCAAGTGTGGGATTTGTTTATGCACTTTAGCATAATTTTCTTTGGAAACCCTTTTGCGTTAACATCCATAATCATATAGGATATTGTGTTGTTATTAAAAGATAAATCTTATCTAAATTACATGTAAAATTTTTAAAGAAAAAATTGAATAGTATAATATCAAATTTGATTTTATAAAAGGATTGAAATGTAAGTGTAAATGTACTTATAACCACACAAAGCTCTATTTTCTGAGATTTTTTTATTTTATAATTGATATTTCTTATCTAATCTTTTGTTCAATATCTAAATTACCCTTTCACTGATTTTTTTTTTTTGTAAATACGTCATATTAAACTAAATATTTTTAATAATATTAAATTTATTCATAAAAAAATAAATATAAAATAAAATAAATTTACCTGTTATCATTTTCGGTGAAATAACTTTCAAGATTAATATCGGGTTTTAAGATTTTAGCTATATCAAAATGTCCAGTTTTTACATAAGAATTAAGGAGATTACAAAATGTTAAGGTTCGACTGGAGAGGAGCACATCGAAGAGGTGATTCTTCCTTAGTTCGTCGTCCTCAATGGATTTCTAAAAAAAATAAAATTATCTGTTACTGATTGCAATAATTAATATTTAAATAAAAAAAAAGGTTTTTCGATAAACTAAATAAGTAATACTTTATGGAAAAATTTAAACCATATTTTTTTAAAAGTTCTTTTTGTATTTTATATTTTAATTAAAAATATTAAATTAAGAATGAAAAAAATAATAAAAGATTGAATCTACGGATACTTCCCTATCCTCACTTGAATCCCTTTTATAATGACTGCACAGTGTGTCTTTGACCTACCCACTAATAATTTCTCAATTGATTTTCCTATAAATAAATTTCTCATTCATTCGAACCACAATTCTCGCCCTTCCCAACCTCTTCGATTTTATAATTCTGACTATTTTTTGCGATGCATAAAAGCATGTAATTTCTCAATTGCCTGTAAATTGATCTTTTTCCCGGTACATACGAAGAGCCTATTCAAATACTCTGATACCTCCCCTCCCGTAATTTCATGAACCAAGCTTCATATCCTAAACGGATAACCAGCAAATTTCATATCCATCTATATGTGGCTCTACGGATCTCGAAAGTTCTTGGTCGCAGCAACCAGTCTTCTCCAAGTATCCCTATTCTGAGCCACAACCCTCTCCCATCTCTCTCACGTCCCTTCCCACATTATCCACCTAGCGCGTCCTTGGTCTTCCAAGCGGACGTTTCCCACTCGGTCTCCCCACCAATATATTTTTCTCCATTCTATCTTCTCCCATTCTAGCCACGTGCCCTGCCCATCGCAGCCTTCTCGATTTTATAATTCTAACCATATCTGGAGATGCACAGAGATCATACAATTCCTCGTTAGGCAGTCTCCGCCATTCCCCGGTGACCTCATCTTTCTTTGGGCTGTAAATGCTTCGCAAAATCCTATTCTAAAATACTCTAAATCTACTCTCGTCTCCTAAGGTCATAGACCATGTTTCACACCCATATAATACAACCGGCAAAATAATTGATTTATATATTTTAAGCAAATTAATATAATAATTTGATATATTTTAATTTTATATCCTTCGATAATATTTTTTATAAAATAAACTAATTTACCTTATAATTACAATATCTAACCGATTTTAAACTCAATTTAAATTTCTCTAGAATTTTCTTCTTTCAAAGATGCTTAATATTAAAACTTATCAACATTCTTTATTTAACTAAATATTTAGTCTTTCCAATACTAACATTAAATTAAATTAGCCAAGATAGTAAATTATTGTTTACTTAATTATAGATTAATGAAAGCTATCATTAAGAAATAAATCATATATTTAATGTTAAATATATATCAGTTAAATATCATAATTTATAGATTGTTTTCGAAAAAATTTCTTATCATTATATAAAATGAATGGTTTTATAAAATCAAAATTTTCATTAATTTTATTTATGAAGTTATTGATATTAAATCAAAATAAAATAAGAAAAAAATAAAATAAATTCAGGACTAAAAATCTATTTTCTTATTTATCAAATAGAATGAAACTTTAATTTTTACTTTCCCGCATACTTCGTATAAGGGAAGTATTGGAATCGTCAAAAATTTCGACTTCGAGATTTCGATAGATCTTGACGTTTTAGACCTCCCTGAGTCGGAAAATACCATTTTTCGAATTATGTCTGTGTGTGTGTATGTATGTATGTATGTATGTATGTATGTATGTATGTATGTATGTATGTATGTATGTATGTATGTATGTATGTATGTATGTATGTATGTATGTATGTAATGTCTGTAAGCAAATTTACTCAAAAACTAATCAAGCTAGGACTTCGAAATTTGGTACACCGATATTATTGACAGTTTCTAGATTTCTATCAAAATTTCGTCAAAATCGGTTAACCGGAAGTGGTACTTTACCTACACTGGTTGCGTTTACCTTTCAAGTAAAGTACCAGTTTGCTTCGAGATATTTGCTTCATATTTTGTATATAGATTTAAAAATATGAAAAAAATTGAGATACCAAATTTCATCATGATCTGACTACCGGAAGTGACATTTTACCTATACAAGTAGCGTTTCTTTTTTACCGACCGACGATAGTAAGGGAGGTATTGTTTTCACACCAAATTTCCCCTATGGATATTTTTAGGTACATATCTCCACGAATCATGCATTTTCTTAACAGAAAAAAGTATTTTTAGCATGATGTCTGTCCGTCCGTCCGTCCGTCTGTCCGTCCTTCCGTATAGATGTGTACAGCCTGAACGGCTCAACGGATTTTGATGAAATTTGGTATATTTACTTAATACATCAGTAGTATGAATTGATCAACTTTTGGTGCAAATCCGGAAACCGGAAGTGCTAGTATTGCCGATCGAAGAGAGGAAGTGAAGGGTTATTTTCATATCAAATTTCACGTGAGGACATATCTCCACGTGTTATGCACTTTGTATTGGTTTTATCCTCGAGAAAAATCATCTTCATTAGTTTTTTCTTAATTTAAAATTATATGACGTCACCCAGCACTTCATGACGTCACAGCCAGCCCTTATATATTATAAATAAAATAAAATTAAAAATATTTATATTATATCCATATCTGTTTTTTTTACATTTAAAATATCAGTTAACCGGAAGTAGCACTTTATTACATTCTAAATATTCATTCACAACTCTTTATACCTATTTATATGCGGGAAAGTCTAGGGGAGGACACTCCCGCTTATTTATTTTTAAACATAATAAAATATTTATTAATATGTATTTGGGAAATTAGTTACATACATAAAATCAAAAATTTTAAAATATTTAGAGTGTCTCCACTCGACTATCTCTCAAATTTGAATTGGATTAATTAATATATATCAAATTTAAATTATAAATTAAAATTAATAAATAATGTTTATTAAACCAGCGCGTGTTTGGCTCTTTGTTAATGGCTGTGATGGCAGTCAAAGTGTTAAAAAATTAATTCCGGAACTTTCATCGATTCATTCAAGCTGAAATATTATATATAGCAGTTTTATACAATTTTTAATCATATGAAAGACTATCAAGCATATATCTTTATTTTTACGGTCAGTTTAGAGGAAAAAGAATAAAAACGTGGTAGGTGACCCTCTTCCGAAAGAGCTACATTTCTCAAAATTTGATAGAAATCTACGAATTTTAAATAATGTCCATGTACCAAATTTCATTATTCTAGCTCAAGACTTTTTTACGTAATCTTGTCTACATACATACACACACACAGAGACATTTTTCTCAACCTTAGTGAAAATGACTCAGGGACCTTCAAAACGTATAAAAACATCAAAATCTCGAAGTCGAAAATTTTGTGATCGCCATACTATCTCTGGCGAGATAGTAAAAATTTTACTCATAAAATTATTATAATATCTTTGAATAAATGAGTTTAAGTAAAATATATCTCTGAAGACTATCAGTCAAATATTTTATAATATAATATTCCTATATAATTATAATCATTCAAAGGGAAGAATTCGCATGAGTCATATATTATATTTATCCTTAATTTAGATATGGAAATGTGATAATCATAAATAGGAGGAAATGATGATTTTTTGTTATTAGAGCACTAGGCAAATTTCAGGTTGCCTCTCGAAACTGACCTTGGCATTTTTCGGTTCATTAACCCTACCTAAGATTTTTACTGTGACGGTATTCAAGACACTGATTTTTTTTTTACAGGAAAAATCATTTTCTTAACTATTTCTATAACTATTGTATTTTTAATTGCTATTTTAATCTATTTTTTTTATCTACCATTTCTCTATCTACTATCAATTGAACTCAAAAGTTCTTATCGGCACCAATCATATTACGTTCCTTCTCCTTAATCAATTGCCTCCTCCATTTACTCTTATAAATCTTTTTCATATGAATATATGTATATTTTGCTCATTTTTTTTATCCTTTTGTGTAACCTGTACTGAGCATTGAAATTTCATCATTATATTAATATATCATTAAAATTGGAATGTGATTATTGTTTTGTTTTTTTTTTAATTATGAATTTAAAAATTTTGAAAAATTACCATAAACAAATGAAAATTGAATCAAATGAAAGAAATGACTAATTATCAATAACAGCAATCTTAAAAAAGATCCAATATTGATAACAAAAAAAAAAATTTTCCTCAAAGAGGGAGATAGACCAAAAAACTACTCTCATTTATTGATTTTTCTAGAACAAAATTACATTTATTTATATATAACGGAATTGTTTTAGATGGAAGAAAAAAAAATATATCAATTATTTTATTTAATATGAACATACATTATAATATAATTTTATAAACTAAATTAATTATATAAAAAAAAATTTCAAATAATATAAAAAAGAAAAGTTATTTTATTTTAATTTATGGCATAAGTTACTCCCTAAAGATTGAATAATAAATTGATCATTGATGATAAAAAAAATAAATTAACATAAAGTTTTATTAATTTAGTATCACATGTGACAAATATGTTATGGTGAAAAAGAAAGTGGAATTTTCTGATTATAATAAAATTAATAAATAAAGTAATGAAAATATAATAGGTTTAAAATTATGAATTGTCATATTTTAAGAATATGCTTTATATGAAAATTTATTATAAATATATATAAATTCCAATTTTTAAATGAATTAGTAAGAAGATTAATTAATATATGGACCAAATTAATAAAATATAGTATATAAAATCTAATGGATTAAATATATTTAAGATAAATTTACTATATTATTGTTTATGTAAATGAAAGTTCAAGGGTGCAAATAGTGAAAGGTGAATAAAATTTGTAATGATGATTAATCATCACTCAAGATCGTTGATCTCTTTCATCAAAAATCCAGAATCAAGAAAATTGATTTATAAAACTTTACTAAAAATTATATAGATAATATTAATTTAAAAAGAATGAAATAAATTAATTATTATTAATATTAATGAAATGATTAATTCATTTTAGGGTGAGTACATTTTCCATTTTTATTATTTTTATTTTTTAATTGATATCGATATTTGGAGCGATAAGGAACAAAGGCGAGTTGGAATCCAAACCATAGACACATATATGAGACAAAGTCATAGCAATATCCGGAAACGCTTTACACTTAGAAAAAAGAGACTTGGTCCAAGACAATACTTACAATATTATTAAAGACACTTTCTGAAATGGCCTGAGATATGAAGAGCTCTAGAGTCAGATACTGGTCATTGGTTTGCCTCAAAAGCAAGTCCTTATTGTTTCTTAATATATCTCGTTCGTTTTCATTCATTTTTAATTATTTTAAAACAAACAAAAAAATATTTGTAATAGATAATTAAATTGAAATAAATTAAAGAAAATAATTTAAAAATATATATATATATATATAAATATTTATATTAATAAAATTCAATTGATAATATATTATTTCCCACTCGAATATGATCCACTAATGATTAAAGATACGAAGACACTTTCACTAAGACGGAAAAATTTATACTGGCGTGTTCGTTAGTAAACAGATGTAAGGTTGTTGAGCGTCCAACGAATGAGACGTTGGCGGTGGGGGGAAGGGGTGAATGGGCTATTCAAAACCATAACCAATTCAAAAAGGAATATAACTTTCAATCTCTATAATTACAATTCTTATTTTTAGATTATTCATATAATAAAATTACTAATAAATAATTATGTTAAATAAATTATTAAAATTAATTTTAAATTTAGATTGTATGTATATTATTTATTTCATTTAAAAAAAGACATTTAACTGCCATCTAGTAATCAACTTTGAAAACAGAAAGCAGATTATTATCATAATTTCAAATTAAGATTCAATATAATATAAATTAATCTTATTTGGAACATTTCTCTTTTTGGGAGAGTGAGGGAGAGGATAATCTCAAAATTAAAAAAAATATAATTTATAGAGATAATAAATAATGTCAAAATGAAGAATTTTAAATAATTAAGTGACCTCGGTGATTTCAATTCTTTATGTATATCAGGGGTGTCAAACTTGCGACCCGCGACAGCAATTTTTGCAGCCCGCGGCCACTTTCGACTTTTTAGAAAAATTTTCAATTGGTTTATTCAATTTGTTTATTGATTTTTTTTGGCGGCCCGCCTAAAGTTAAACCTTGTTTGTTTGGCCCAAGTGTACCTATGAGTTTGACACGCCTGATGTATATATTTTGTCACTTGAAGTTCTATTTTAAAAATATTTTAAGGGCAACATAAAAATATAACAGACCTCACATTTTCATTGAAATTATGTTTTCTTATGCTTAAACAATAATAAATGGTGTACTTGTTTAAAAGAATATATTACCTCAATCGCGTTATTAGTTTTCAAAATCTTAAACAGTTAAGTACGAGTATATATATAGGTATATAGTATATATAAGTACGAGAAAATACAAAATTCTAAAAATTGTTCAATGATTAAATTCAATTAAAATTCAAAATTTAAATTATTGATAGAGAAATACAACTTTTGCCCAAGATAAAACAAATTAATTCATGGCCAAATCAACTAAAATAAAAAAATTGGAAGAGCCTGTTGTGTGTTTTAAAATTTACTAAATATTTTGTGAAATGAATATCACAAATGAGATTATATAATATCTCCAAATACAGAAAATATTTTAGAAATCATGTTCTCTTTTACAAATACAAACAAAAAATTGGATTAAAAAAAAAACGCCCGAACAGGGACTCGAACCCTGGACCCTTAGATTAAAAGTCTAATGCTCTACCGACTGAGCTATCCAGGCTCTTATTTTATATATATGCTTCAATAATCTAAATTATAGAATTATAATTATCATAATAACAAATTGAATTAATTATTTTAAAACTATGAAATGTTTTTTCATTTAAATTGACCTTTGATTATAATTATTTTATTAAATAGTAAGTATATATAAACCGAATAAAATGATGAATTTGACAGTAAATCATAAATTATATGATAATAAATTTAAAAAAAATTAAAAGGGGTTTAGATTGGTGAAAAACAAACGCATCGATTTTTTTATGAAGTTCAATGGGAGAAAATAACTTTTTTGAATTTAATTCTTCTTCTTGAATAAATAAAAAATGTATGTTAAATTAAAAAATTACAACTAAACTCATTAAATTGAGGATTCTATTCTTATGCACATGTTCTCAAATACCTAAACCCCACTCCACATTTCTTCCGATTAACTGTTGAATCTTCTTAAATTTGAATTGTCTAATAAAAACTTCTTGTCTATTTATTATTTATTCAATATTATTATTAATTATATTTTATTTATTTTGAAATAATTTTTTATTCTACTCCATCCATTAAAAAAAAAACAATTATATTCAATCATGAAGCAAATTATTAGATATTTGTTCAATTTATTTAATTATGTAATCTTATTATAATAGCAAAAATTGTATTTAAGTAGGAAAATCTAGAAAAATTTTCATGTAATTATTGAAATTAATAGGGTTTTCAGGAGAAGAATTAATCTGAATAGCTCTCATTTAATGTATAGATACAAATATTATCATTTTAATTCTTTTTTATAACGTTTTTTTCTTTATTAAAGTAATTAATAACACATAAATAAATATCAAAATCCAAACTTAATGATTCTGACTGGAATTGGAAAATATATACTTAGATATCATGATGTCTTGTCCGTTCTCCTGATATAAATCCAAATGGACATTTATGAGATGAAGTATTAACAATCAAAGTAACGTTACGTATGTACAACTTCAAACGCCTCTTCAGGAAGAATAAGTGAATGAGATGTACCAGAAAATTACATATGAAAACAGAGTCGATGCCAGTTCGGGTAGGAACCTTTAAAATAGCTCATTTCAGATTTCACGACATATTTTTTATTAAAACGTTAAATAGATCAATATTAATATATATTATTTCGTATTAGTATTTTTATATTTTTCATTTCAAAGATAAAATTACCTATTACAAACGAAATAAAAAGAAATCAAAATGTAAAATATCTAATAATTAGAGAAGTTTGTTTTTCCCTTTTTATAAGAAAATTTTTTGCTATTCAGTTTATATTTATATTTTTTTATTAAATATCCATTTAAAACGAATTAAAAATTAAATTTTATGTATACTAAAATAATAATACTTATGATCTAAAATAATTAAAATAAATTGTTTAATTTAAATTATATTTGATTTTTACAAATTAAAAAAATATGTTTAAATTTAACTAATTCTAAAATTCTCTGAATTAATATTAATTTTGCATTGATTATTGAACGAATTCTGAATTAATAAAGGGATAATATCAAGGAATGGATTATCAAAGGAGAAACATATAATTAATAGAAAAAAATCAAAACTCCAAATGGAATTATAAAATAATATATTTAATAAAAATTAGTTCAAAGAATACATTTATCTTTGTTCGTCTATTCGTCTTTCTTTGTGTCTGTCTTTCCACCACGGATTCTACCTGTTCTTCTGGCAGCAATAAGACCAACCTTTCTACCAGCGGATGTGCCTCGCTTAACAGTAGATGCTTTACCAATATGTTGGTGATTACCACCACCGTGAGGATGTTCAACGGGGTTCATAGCAACACCTCGTACTTTAGGCCAGCAGTTTCTCTTGGCCTTATATTTGTGATAAGCTCTACCAGCTTTCAAAATTGGCTTATCAATTCTTCCTCCACCAGATACAATGCCAACCATTGCTCGATTGGCACTAGAAATAACCTTTTTAGCTCCAGAAGGTAATTTTACTCTGGTCTTTTTTGTATCTGGATTATGCGCAATTACTGTTGCATAGTTTCCAGAGGCTCTTGCCAAACGGCCACGATCACCATTTTTTTCTTCCAAATTGCAAATAATTGTACCCTCAGGCATGGTGCCTACTGGCATTACATTTCCAATTTGAAGATTGGCTTTTTTACCACAATAGATAAATTGGCCGGTATATAAGCCTTCAGGTGCAATGAAAAGTTCTTTTCTAGTTTTAAAGCGGTAGGGATCTCTGAAGTGAACCCATGCAAGAGGAGCACCACGACCGGGATCATGAATGATATCCTAAAAAAACAAGCTTTGTTACCATTTTTATATTTTATAATTAATGAAATTAACTATAATTTATCGTTCTCACTAAGTTATATAATCTATGAGTTATCTAGAGAATCAATAGAATAATCGCCTTAATATAAAAAATAGAATCTTTCGTTAAAAAATAATTTAATGAGTCAATTTTTAAAAATAGTCAATAAAAGAACATAAAATAAATTTTGGAATAGTATATAAATGAAAAAAATTTATGAAGTTAATGAATATTAAAAATTAAATTTTTTTATGTTGATTCTTATATATTATGAAATTTCAATTTGAGATCTAATTTAATTTAAAAATATAATTGATCCTTACTTTAACAACTCCTTTAATATAACCTCGTCTTTCAGCAAAATCAAGAGCTCTTAATTTTGGTGCTCCTTTACGATGTTTTGTGTGTGAACGAAATACACTTCCAGCACCCTTACGCTGGGCACGAATGACACGTCCCATGATTGCTAAAACAAACGAAAATATATAAAAAAATATTTAATAAATGTTATTTCGATTTAAATTATAAAAATAATAAAATTTTTATTAGATTTTTAATAAATATGTTTTTAATTGGACTTTAGAATCCTAGCATATTTGAAATAGGTTATGTTAAAGCGTGTTTCATTTGTATCAAGATGTATTTTTTTAAAAATAAAATAATGAAAACTAAATCATTATAAAAAAAAGATTAAACATTTCTTAGTTTAAAAAAACACTAAAAAATGAATTTAATAAAAGTTATTATTTATTAAAAAAATAAATGTTTGTTCTTACATGTGGATATTCCCCTGAAAAAGATAAAAGAGAAGCGGATATCTCTCGCTATAATGGACGGTTAAAACAGCAACACGTGTATCGTTATATCAAGCTGTATATTTTCACCACCAGAGGTCTAAATAATAAATACTGAATAATTAAATAATTTTAAACCAATATATAATTTAAATAAAATAATTATAAATAAAAAAAAATTATTTATTTATTATTATTTATTTCTATACATATATTATTTTTATTATTTGTCAGAAAAATTTTGGCGCAAAAATTAAATAATAAAAAAATTTTGTTTATAATTTAAAATTACTTTTATTAGTAATTTATTATTTATATGTATCAAAAAAATAAAATAAAAATATATATTAAATTAATGAGAGAATTTAACAATTATATTAAGATCAAGGGGTGATCACTTAATACCTTTTTTTTAATCCGGAATGCCAGCAGTCGCTAGATGGTGGTGCAGGCGACAACGGTTGACTCTTCAGGCGCCCAATAGATGGCACCGCAAAAATGACCTCAGATTTCCCTCCCCCACAGGTCTTCTGAATTCCCTGCAATTATTTGAATATCAAACTCGAAACCCACATACCATTTTATTATATAATTAGGAATTATTTTTTATATGTCGATATATTTAGAAATTAATTTTATATGAAAAAACACATTTTATTTTAAGTGTTATATTTTTTTTTAGAAATTAATCAATTTTTATTAATTTAAAAGTCTAATTAAATTAATTTTTATCCCAATTTGTTGAATGGAAGCAATTTGAGGGGTGTTGTTTAAAACGTCCCTCATATAATTTCACCAGTATTATTGAATCTATGGTAAAAATTTTTTTTGCAAGTATCCCCGAAATTATCCATCTTCGAAATATCCTGACCCATATTACAAAATCCATAAATCAACTGTCCATATACCCCTTTTGTCCTGCCCATAGTAATGATTTCACTAAAAAAGCAATTCTACTTTTGTATAAAGTTTTGTTGCACTATTTTTGTAAAATTGTGTAACAAAAGAATATGCAGAAGAGACACTCTTACTAGCGAAATCATCACTCAATTTCTAAATAGCATTATTTAAATTGCAACGCTATTATATTTTTATGTAAATAATGTTATTAAAGATCAAAAAAAAAATATTTTATAAAAAGTAAAGATTTTAAAAACTATCTTCAATACCGATTATTATTTGTTGTTGTAATATATAGAAAAAAATTGTTGTTTAATTAAGACACCACTAACTTTTTGCAATGTGCATATTAATCAATTATTTGATTTACCAATAAATAAAATAATAACATTTTAAATAAACATTTTGTTTGTAATCATTATGATTAAAATGTTACACTTAATTTTATATAGTTTATATAAACAGATATTATATTATCTAATATACCATCAAAATTAATATCTATAAATATTTACTCTTAATATAATACACAATAGTTTAAATTATATAAATAGAACTTGTTCATCAATGACACCAATCCAAATAAATTGATTTCTTGACTAATTTATATTTTTCAATTAAAACTATTTAACACTTAACACCAATAAAATTAGAAAATTTAATATTTATTGTTTGATAAATAATATAAATTACATTGTAACACTTCGCACTATCGATCAAATATCAAAGTTAAATTATTTAATATTTGATAAATAAATACAAATTTCACCTCAATATAAGAACTCACAATAAGCACTATTAAATCAAATATATCCACGTACCCCTCTCAGTATATCTTTTATAGTTTTTCACATGATTAAAAATTGCATAAAACTGCTATATATAGAATTTCAGCTTGGTTGAATCTCTGAAAGTACCGGAATTAATTTTTTAGCACGTTGACTGACAATCACGCGCCAGCATGTGACTAGGTGCCGTCAACAAAGAGCCAAACTCGCGCTGGTTTAATAAATATTATTTGGACCGTTTATTTTGAAAGTGGTGTAAGTCCATTTTTTAAAAAAATGAGATATGACGTATTTCATGCTTAATTTAATGTAAATTTTTATGTATAACTAGTTCGTGTTTAATTTCTTAAAAAATTCCCATGTTTTTACAACTTAAAATCGGTCGGTAAATGAAATTGCATACTTATTGATTATGAAAGTGGTGTAAGTCCAATTGACAAAGGTAGGTTTTACTTTCTGGGCATTCATATCTTCCGAATGAATTTTTTAATTCAATCACTATTATATTAACATGGACGGGTTTCCTCTATTTGTTAAACTGGAAGTTTATTCACTTAAGTGTCGGTTTTTTTATCTATATATTTAAAAATATTTATTTAGATAAATAATATTAATCTATTAATATAATTTAAAAAAGACAATATATATATAGATATATATTAAAACAAGATTTTTTTTTAAAAATTCAATTGTAAACATTTTCTTCGTAATCCATAATAATAATCTAAAAAAAATGATGTTTCATAAAAATTGCCCATAGGAATAATATAAATAATAAACACAATTCCAAATGAGGTAAAGTATCAATACATATTATTAGAAAATTTTATTATAATTAAAAATTTATTACATATAAAAATAACATAGTTCAATGTGAGAAAAATTCATAATACAATTAAGTATGAAAAGAGTGATAATAAAATTAATTAAACAAAGGTAATTTTATCTCTAAAGAGGCACCAGACGTTGAGCCGTTCATATTCTTCTAAACATTCTCGAACTTGATCATTTGTAAATCCTTTGGCTAAGCAACTATCCATGATTTTTTGTTGACTAATTGTCTTTTGTTCATCTGCTAACTCACGAATCAATGAATAAATTCGATCAATTGTTTTCGTTTGCCTAAAAATCAATTAATTTTGTTATGAATATATAGCATATCTAAAAAATAAGTATAAATAAATTTAAAATAAATATAATTAATACCCACCTTGGTTTATTATCTGACGGCAAATTAATGGACATTTTCGAGGCCTCCATCAATTGCATTGCTTCAATAACATCGCTCTTGATGCAATTGTCTTTTAAACGTAATCTTGCCTAAAATTAATTTTATATAATTTATTCAATTTTGAAATTAACATAATTATAATGAATATAATTACTAAAGCAGTAGTGAGTCGCAGAATTCCAAGAAGATTTCTTGCTGAAGAAAATGTCATATCTTTGCTATTTCTTGCTTTCCTTCGTATTTCAACGTAGGCATCTAGAAATTAATAACAAATACATTATTAATTTTCAATTATATGATGTTTTTAATAAAAATAAATTATTCAAATATATTACTCACTGATAATGAAGTCGGTGAGATCTTCAGGTACAAATGGTTGTTTTTTTTTGCATAATGCAATATAACGTCTCATAGTGATCATATCCAGAGCTTTGCTTCGTGAAGGGGGCTCTTTGCAATTTTGATGAACATAAGTAACGTGATTTGCTAATCTGAGATCATTATCCCGTTCTGGGCGATCTTGAATCAGCCATAAAATATCAAATCGAGAAAGAAGGGCAGCTGGAAGTTGGATGTTTTGTTCGACCGTCCTCTTAGGATTGTATCTTCCATATGCTGGATTGGCAGCTGCTAAAATACTAACTCTTGCGTTGAGAGTTGTCATAATACCGGCTTTAGCGATCGAGATTGTCTGTTGTTCCATGACCTCATGAATTGCAGTTCTGTCTTGGTCCATCATTTTGTCAAATTCATCAATACAACATATGCCTCGGTCTGCTAAGACCAATGCGCCTGCTTCGAGTATCATCTCACCAGTAAAGGGATCTTTGAGTACAGCAGCTGTGAGACCAACTCCTGAAGAACCTCGACCAGTGGTATATTGACTCCTCGGAGCCAGACGATCGATGAAAGATAAAAGTTGCGATTTGGCAACACCGGGATCTCCCATTAGACACATATTTATATTTCCTAAAATTACAAAATAAATAAATAGATAAACCACGAAAACTAAATAAAAATTAAAATTAATTACCTCTAATTTTCATGCCATCAATATCCTTATCAACTCCACCTATTAACATAAGTAATAGAGCTTTTTTAATATCATCATGACCATAAATTTCAGGTGCAATTGATGATGCAAATTTATCGTAAAAATTCGATTCATCTTCTATTAATTCATTTACTTCCTCTGGAGTTAATGGAGAATCTTCATCATATTCATCGTCCGTTTTGTTACATTTCACCACATGCTATAAATAATTTTTTATAAAAACAATAATAAAATAAATCATGATTTTTAAATAATAATTACATGTGCTTCTAAGTATGTTTCACTTGTTAGACCAGCCATCATTTGTTTAAAACCTTCGCGAATCAAAGGAAGGTAGATTCCTGTTACAAGAACATGGTCTCCGGGTTGAGCTTGTCTGCAAGTTTCTCCGCGACAAATCACGGACAAATTCCGAGGGATATCACCAACTGGTACTTGATCAGACTGAAAAATGATTTATTACTTTATGTTCCATATTAAATATGATTGTTTGAAAAAGTAATTTTTAATTTTTACTTACTATTTCTTGAATTTTCAATTCTTGGAATTTAATGAATTTCGATCCTCTGGTTTGCATAAAAAGTCGTCCATTGGCTTTATTAACACGACAATCTTCACTTGGACAACTAATAACAGGCATAAAGCTTAAAGAATTTACCTTAAAAAAAAACAAAACAAAGTAGTGAACATTTTTTATTTTATTAAAGAATAAATTGAAATATGTGTTAAAAAAAAATTAATTGAGATAGTTTCAAGAATTTGATTAAAATAAATAATTTGTAATTTATAGAAATATTATATTACTGGTTGGTACGTCTCAGAACCACATTGATCACAAGTGTATGTGGCAACATTGATCATTGGTTTTACTTCTGTTGTACGTGTAACAATACCACGAATTGTTGAAAGTTTACCGATACTTGCTGCAGATAATTCTCTGATTTTTGTTGCTTTAAGTGATGTTAAATCTTTAAAAAATATTTCACTAAAAAAATGATCTATTAATATAAGAATGTAAAATTTAAAATAATTTTATAATAAATTTTATTTTACAATCGTCGGACAAGTTCTTCTGGATATTCATTTTGAGTTGGTCGGGTTTCATGAGGCTGTCGAAGTCGTTGTTGAATCATTAACCGGTGATGTATAAACACATCCAAAGCATCCTTATTCATTACCTAATTTTTTTAAAAAGAAAATTTAAAATAAAAATATACTCTAATAATTAGGAAATTAATAATTCAATTAATTTAGTGCTAGGTGCGTTATTTGATATTAATCAAAGAAGTGGAGAGAGAATGACCTGTAATTTAATTTACCATATATTAAATAAAAAGTAATAAATTATAATTTATAATAAAAAAAATGTAATAAATTGTCAAAAATTTTTGGCATTTATAAACCATTATGCTTGTAAAATATACTATTTCTAAAAATAAATAATGCATTTAATTGATGTAAAATTACTTACTTCATGTTCTTTATATATTGGCAAAAGATCAAAAACAACTTTTGTAATAATATTAATGTAACGGCGGGTATTTGATTGAACTGAATCAACAAGATCAGGATCAAATTCTTTGATATCATCCAATTCAATATATAATGCAACTTGCTCTCGTTGTGCTAATTTAGTTAATTGTTTTGAATATTTTAAATGTTTTGTTCCATCTTCAGCCAAATCAACAAATTCAGTAAGAAATGTACGAAATTTCTCTAAAATTTAATAATAATCATGAAAATAGATGTTACAAATGAATTGTAAATTAAATAATAGTAATATACCAGCATCTTTTGTGTAGTCTCGGTGATATGCCATTTTTTAATTATTAAATATAAATTGAGCAAAATTGATAATCTTGTCAAGTAAGTCAATAAAAAGAGCGGTAAAATGTGTGTCAATGTGTGTGTGATTCTGTTATGATTGTGATACAGAAAATACCGCGAAAATATATACTTCAACGCCCTCTGCTATTTTAGTGTGAAAAGTCTTACAATTAATTTACAAATTCAATTATGGAAAACTATTAATTATTTTCTATATTTTTTCAATGAAATCTTGTAAAGCAGGGTTCCCAAACCTCTATTCTACATAAACTTTCTTCTTGTTTAATCCTATTTTTTGAGCAGTATAATATATTAATAAAGTTTAACTTAGAACTATGAGCATTTAAGAGAGAAATTTTTAACAATTTTACAACAAAGTAAACATTTAACAATAGTAGTAGTTTAACAAAACTTACTATTCAATATTTTATAAATTAATAATCTCATAAATAATTAATAGACATTCCTAATTGTAAAAATGAATGTGGTTGAGACTGACGTTTTTTGATAATGTTTTTAATATCTGGTTCAAATTGATCAATAATAATCAACTAATAATCAATTTCATAACTTTAGCATTGGATAATATAGCTAATAAAAATTATCAAATATTTTAATATTTAAAAATTAATGAAAAATGTTAATTTTGGGGACTAGCAGGAGTCATGATAATTGATTGTATTTAATTTTTTATTTAGTTTTTATTTTAAATAAATCCTTTACCTTTATAAAGACGAAACTGATAACTTAGTGGATTCAAAGCAACAAAAATTATTTAAAAATAATTATGTTAATGTTTAATTTTATTTATTTATTTTTAATAGGTAAAAATAGATACATTTCTCTGCTTTTATGTATTCAATTTTATAAAGGATTCGTGTATCTATAAAGCCGATTTCGAGATTTAAGTTTTCAATTCATTGCCTGAGTCTAAATATTATGCGATCTAACTATAAATGTTCTTACATTGATATTATATAGATTATTATTTAATATCGTTTAAACTTACACAACATGAAAACAACATTGTTGCCATCAATTTTTATTTCCTGATTAAATAAGTATCTCGCTTTTGCTCCAAAAATTTTGTATTTATTGATATTTTTTGATTTTTTTAAGTTTTAACGGACATCTCAGCGAGAAACTGGAAATTTTTCCTTTGTAATTGATAAAATTAACTTTAAAATATTTATTTTTTAAAATAAATAAATAAATACCACCTAAGTTTGATTTCCCACCCAGCCCCAACCAAATCCTGCTCTTATATCCTATAAACATTCAATTTATTCAGATACTCTTCCTAACTTTCCTTACGCCTTCGGCGCTCTTCACACCTAGACGGGGGCTCCGCCTCCTGTACCCCCGAGTGGTACATAGTATTTGGTTGAAAGTAGTAAAAGGTTTTCATCCATTTTGTTTCAATCAGTATATTACATAAAACATTCATTTCTTTTTAAGATCTTATTTAAAATATATTTTAAATTTATTATTGAATCTATGGTAAAAATTTTTTTTGCAAGTATCCCCGAAATTATCCATCTTCGAAATATCCTGACCCATATTACAAAATCCATAAATCAACTGTCCATATACCCCTTTTGTCCTGCCCATAGTAATGATTTCACTAAAAAAGCAATTCTACTTTTGTATAAAGTTTTGTTGCACTATTTTTGTAAAATTGTGTAACAAAACAATATGCAGAAGAGACACACTTACTAGCGAAATCATCACTCAATTTCTAAATAGCATTATTTAAATTGCAACGCTATTATATTTTTATGTAAATAATGTATATTAAAGATCAAAAAAAAATATTTTATAAAAAGTAAAGATTTTAAAAACTATCTTCAATACCGATTATTATTTGTTGTTAATTATATATATTATTATTGTATATGTTATATCTAACTATCTATGTGGCTCAAAGATACTCGAAAATTTTTGACTGCAACAACCACATTTATCCAAGTGTCCGTATCCTGAGCCCTTGTCCCATCTATCTTACGTCCCTTCCTACGCGTCCTTGGTCTTCCAAGCCGACGTTTTCCAATTGGTCTCCCCACCAATATCTTTTTCCTCTCCCATTCTAGCCACGTGCCCTGCCGATCGCAGCTTTTTCCCTTTTATAACCCTAACTATTTCTGAAGATGCCTAGAGGTCATGCAATTTCTCCGCCATTCCCCGGTGACCTCATCTTTCTTTGGCCCATAAATGCTGGGAAGAATCCTATTCGCAAATACTCTGAATCTACTGTCATCTCCCAGTGTCATAGACCATGCTTCCCACTCATATAACACAACAGGCAAAATAATTGTTTTATATATTTTAATTTTGATTCCCTTTGATAATAATTTTGGTGAGATAAGCCTCTTTACTGCAAGATAACAGGCGTTTCCCGATTGCAACCTCAATTTAAATTCTTCTCAAATATTATTATCCTTCCTTATTACATTCAATTTTTCTACATATTCAAATTCTACATTTTGTATGTTAATACTCTTCCTCTTTGTCACTAAATATTTTTTCTTATCACTATTAATTAATGGAGGTTTGAAACCTCCATTAATTTTTCCTCGCTATCTGTAATTGCAATTGCCGAATCTCCTATTATATTTAAGTCGTCTGGATAACCTAATATTTTTTAATTGATTTCCACATCTTACTCTTTCTTTTCTACCTTCAAGACAAATTTGAAGATCAAAATTTGAAAAAGTTTAGTTTATTGAGTCATACGTATGTTTTACTAAAGTCTACAAATAATCAGTGAACAGAAATATTGAATTCGCAGTTTTTTTCCTAATATCTGTCATAATGAAAATATCTTAATTAATGTTGATCGATTTGGCCTGAACCCGCAATGATATCTCCTAATATTTCCTCCGCCTATGGTTCTTAAGTATTGTATATGTTATAATAGTGAAATAGAGTATAATATTTCTTGATCATTACATTTTGATATTTTATTTTCATTGCTAGATTATTATTGAATATTTTTAATTATAATGAAATTTGAGAAAATGCAAAGTTAGAGACTTGAGACAATATATAAAAATTAACGGTATAAAACTATAGATAAAACTATAGACAAACTAACAATATATACATTCATTAATATTATTAATTGATTTATTTGTTTTTTTATTATTAAGTTTATTTATTAATTTTTTTAGATCATAGTTAATTTCCTCCCTTAAAAGAAACTTATCTAATTCTGTGGTGCTTGGAGATTTGAAAATTATTAGTCGCACCATGAAGATTTCGCTTACAGTTTCTGTCATGTCCGACCTCCACCCAACAGTTATTTTCTCTCAAGTTTCTTGCTTCTCTTAATCATGTGATCTATATATTTAATTCTTTTTATGATTCATTATAATAAAATTTATACAAATAAAAATTTTCACTTTGTTAATTTATATAAATTTAAATTTAAACTGATTGTGAGTCATACTCTGAATAATCTGTATACAGAAATATTGAATGTTCTTAGCGAGATTTGATACAATGTTGTCCGATTTTCATTAATCTGAATTAGAAGAAAATTATAAATTGTCTCCTCTTCCAGCCCAATTCATTTACCCATCCATGTTGTATAAGGCAACTTAATTTCTTAACACTCCGTTTTTTATTATTCACTAGCTGATCAGAGCGCCTTCGGCGCTCTTCACACCTAGACGGGGGCTCCGCCCCCTGTCCCCCCCCCCCGAGTGTCCCTATTCTGAGCTATAACAATCTAACTCCTACCCTATCCTATCTCTCTTACGTTCCTTCCTACATTGTCCACCCTGTTCACAATTGGTCTTCCAAACGGACGTTTTCCAATCGAACTCCCACCAATATATTTTCCTCTCCCATGCTAGCCATGTGCCCTGTCGGCCCCAGCCTTCTCTATTTTATGACCTATAATTTAATAATTTTGATCCCCTTTGATAATAATTTCCCGATTGCAACCTCGATTTAAATTCTTTGCAAATATTATTCTCTCTGATACTTATTATTTTGTCTTATCACTATTAATTTCAAACCCCATCAATTTTCCTGCCTCGATTAATTTTTTTATGCTACTTTAAATGTTATTAATTTATTTAAAAAAAAATCAGAGTAAACAAAATAAAAATAAAATATAAAATTAGCATAACACTAAACTACTATAAAAATAATATTAAAAAATATATTATATATTAAAATCTAACGTGAAAATCCAATTATGAGATCAAATTTTCTTAATTAAAATAATTTACTCACATAATCTTAAAAATTAATAGTATTAAATTATAGCCGTAATGTGAATGTTTTCAAAGTTTAAAAGGCCAATAAGATCAATTGAGATATTGTAAATATCAATAGATATATAAAAAGATTTTTATCTGCACATTGCTCAGAATTTAAATTACCGCCAAATTATCGCCACCAGCGCCTCTATGATCTAGTATGGTAACTAAACTATTTTTAATTAATATTCTTTATAATTTTTTTAAAATTTTTCTAAATAAAAAATCGAAAATCGGGCTTCGAGGTCTGGTGGCCAGCCCCTTTGTGCTTCCGTGTAAAAAATTCCAGGTCCCTGCGTGCGATAGTTTTTGCTGGAGAGCTCGGTCAAACAAACAGACAGACAAACAGACACATTACACTTGCTTTTATTATTATAGATTATAGAAAAGAAGAAATATTCAAATATAAATAAAAAATAATTTAAGATAAAAACATGATCTAAATATTTTATTAAATTAATTAAAATGAGAACTTTTAGAATAAATTATTTAATTGAATTGATATTTGAATGTTAGAATTTAAAATAAAAAGTTAAATATTATAATAATTCATTGTTTAAAATAATTCCGCTAGGGCCAGTGAGCCGCGAGGCGCGAGATGCTCTTGAATGAACAACACGGAGAATTATATAAACTTTAAAAAATTAATTGCGGTTATTGATTAGATATTAATAAAATTTATAGCCTATGTTACTATAGAGGTATATAAAAATATTGTGATGTAATTTCATAGAAATCGGTTCAGCCAATTCTGAGTCTATAAAATAGTTATTTTCCGGACAGACAGACATGAAAAATTTTAAAGTTACTTTTGGATTCTAGAGGTCATGAAACGCGAAGAT
Source organism: Labia minor (assembly GCA_963082975.1). Lineage (NCBI taxonomy): Eukaryota > Metazoa > Arthropoda > Insecta > Dermaptera > Spongiphoridae > Labia > Labia minor. The sequence continues at coordinate 85,387,679 of OY720344.1, forward strand.
ATGCAAAAAATTTTAAATTCTGAGCAATGTGCAGACAAAAACCTTTTTTATATATATAGATGACTGTTTTATTTAAATTTTCCTTATAAGTAAGAATAATTTTAATAGAGATATGTTACCTTAAATAACATTTTTAGGAAAGGTTGGGAAAGGATAGACATTTTGTGTTAATAAATAAAAAATATTTCTTACAAATATTATTATTTAATTTTTATATACATATTACAAAAATTACAATTTAAATGAAATTTTGGTAAAATGAGATCTAGATGATAAATGCCCTTAAATATCTACATTATTTCACTTGTACCATTTCCTAATACTCTATTAAATGTAAGGTATTTTTCTGATAATATAAACTTAAAAAGAAAATAATTAGAATCTTTATTCTTATGATGACCATAAGAATGGATTCGTAATATATTTATTCATTTTTAAATCAATCATTAACTTTTCACCATAAAAGTGAAAAGAAAGAGTATTTTCAATCAAAATTTTTTTTATAATACAATGATAAGATAAAATTGAATAATTTAAAATATTCATATATTTTTTATTTAATTTTTAAAACAAGAACGACTTTTTATCTACGTATTATTATATAGAGCTATATAATAAATTATATACATTTTGTACTATACCATAAAAATCATGTAAATATGTTCAAATTTGACTTATTTTGAAAAGATGATATATTTAATTAGTCAAAGTCTCTGAAAAATGTTGTTAATTAATTAAATTTAAACCAAAGCATTAATTTAATCTATTCTATTTGCAAAATGATTATGATATTAGTTTTGCATATTTAAAATTAATTAAAATTTTTGAATATATATATACGATATATAAATATGATATATAATCAGACTGACTGAGATTTAAATGTAAGGTATATTACTTTTATCAATTGACGATTTTTTAAACAGCAGGCGGTGGTGGTGAATTTTCGTTATTTGTATTGTTCTTAAGGGCTGATTTGACCGATTCTTGAATGATGGAAGCTTCTCTACGTTTGGCCTGTTCAGCTTCGAGGATTAAGAGACCTTGTCGGGCAGCAGCTGCATATCTTTGACTGAGCGATGCTTGCGTTGAATGGACCCGAGGAATGTGACCAGTATACCCGGCAATCGGTGGACGGTCTGATGATATCGATCTTTCTACAATTTAATTAATCATGACACCGATAAAATCAATAAAATTATTAATTTTATATAAATTTCATTTCAATATAAGAGAATATTATTACTAACTATTATATGGTTGGGTGTTTGCAATTCGTTCTTTTTCGTATTGTTTAATGGCTGATTTTACTTCATCTTTTGTTCTTAGAGGTGTTTTATTTGTACAAGAATTTGCCTCATCTCGTATAATACTCATTTTTTTTTGTTTCTCTATTCGAGCGGCACATCCTCGGCGAAATTCTCCAAGACTTGCATCTGCTGCGCGACGATATGTTTCACCATAACGAAAATTTAAGCCAGGAATACACCCTAATTAAAATAAATAAATAAATAAAAATTATACAATCCTAGATCCGAGACCTAGTTATAAGAAGAGGAAGGAGGACTCGGAAGGTTTAAAAATAACTCAAAATATATAAAATTTAGTTTTTGTTTGTTAGCTCTATTTGATGTGTTGTATCCATGGTTGATATTAGTTATAATTAATCTTGTGTTTAACGGGGTGGTTAGAATTTGAAAATGTAAAAAAATTTAAATAATAATATTCTGTAATCACGAAGGATAAAAGAGAAGAATCCAATCGAATAACGCTTGTTGTTATTGAAATTATTAAAATATATAAAACAATTATTTTGCCCGTTATTTTTTATGGGTGGGGGTCGTGGTCTATAACCTTGGGAGATGAGAGTAGATTCAGAGTTTGAAAATAGGATTCTTAAAATAGGATATTTTTAATTCTAGCTATTTCTAAAATACAATATTGATTTTATTTGCTATTTTCAACTAAATGAAATACTTAAATTAATAAATGATATATTAAATTATAATTAATTAAATAATATTCATTTTGATATATTTTTGATATAATGACTTTTCCAAAAAATAAAATTATCTGAACAATAATTAAAATTGATACCACTTATTTTATTTTATACTCATATAAAAATGTTTTTGTTCTTAGTATCAAAGTCACAATTGAAACTTATGGTTTTATTTGAGGTTTATAGGTTATTCTCAAAGATAGAAATAATTACTTAACTATTGATAATATTTTACATTATATCTTTAATTTTCTAAAAATGGAACTTCTGCACCTAAAGCGTATACTGATTAATTCAGCTGAACTTGCTGGCGTATGGGGAACCTAAAACTAATATTAAGTTAAACGTCTAGGTTTCACATTAAATAAGTCAAAATATATCAATATTTTATTATTAAAAAGAAATTAATTATGTATTAATATTATTATTACATCCGGCTGAACTGACAATCCCCGGTTCTATACAACCCTGCACCAGCAAGACTACTTCAAAAACAAGCAACCAAAAGTATCGTGATGGGAATAACAATAACTGCAGGTGGTACCTAACCCACCCGACTGACCACCCAAATAATCTTTAAATAATAAACTTTTATGCTAAAAAAAATAAATAAAAACACTTTATTTTGATTTAAAGAATTACAATTGTTAATTTAAAAGATTTAAGGAATAATAGGGAGAGAAATAGAGCATGAATTTTAATATTTAGTGATGATAATTTGATTCTCATATTGTTTAATGTTAAACAATAAATATTGAAGAAATAATAAAAAAGATAAAACCATTAATTTTATAATAAATTTTTATATATTTGTTAATATTTATGGGTAGAAAATCGTCAAAATGACTAAAGAATAAGATTAAGATAAGATAAAGATTTCAAGATAAATATTACATTACAATGGCCTGGAAAAAATACTTTGTTTTATTAATTTATTTAAAAACCAATAGGCAAAATTTATTTGAGACTCAAGTTAGAAAAGACATCTAAGCTGTAAGTATATGTATTGTGAATATAAATACATAATCAAATAAAAAAATCTGGAATGTCTCCACTTGACTATCTCGCAATTTGAATTGGATTTAATGTGATTTAATAACATATACTATATTTAAATTAAATTTAATTAATTAAATTATAAATTAAAATTAAAAATAATATTTATTAAACCAGCGCGTGTTTGGCCCTTTGTTGATGGCACTACGTCACGTGCAGGCGCATGATTTGCAATCGTGTTAAACAATTTAAAAAATTCCGGTACTTTCAGCAATTCAATATCAATCTATATATATAACACATTCCAATTCTTTGAACCTTTCAATATTTTATGATGGAGTCTTAATTATAGAAATTAAGTTTTAATAAAATACAAGTTACCATTATAATTCTATTAAAAATTAAAGAAAAATGTTATGTCATGAATCAACATTTCAATTCATATCATCATCAAAAATATTTTCTTTTATATTTTTTTGTTTAATTATAAACATGATAAAATAAAATAAGTTTGATCTCAAACATTAATTATTCATTTATCATTGCCGTTTTAATTTTGAAGATATAAAGTTAACTTTGGAGGATGATGGAAATTAATTGATTCTATATATAGCAGTTTTATACAATTTTAAATCATGTGAAAAAACTATCAAACATATATCTTTATTTTTACGAAAAAAAATGAAAACTTGGTGAGATATTAAAAATGATATTAAATTTTAAGTTATAGGTATTTGTTAGTTATTTAATCTTGTATAAGTAAATAATAATCTAAATTTAACTTTAAATAAGTAGAAATTAAAAATTATTTTTTAATAATTTTCATTATAAAATATAATTTGGAAATATTAATTTTGTCTAATTTTAACACCAGTAAGATTCAAAGAAATAGAACATAAATATAAAATTATATTCCGTTGTGATCGTTCAAACGTTTCACATTTTTTTTTATTCTTTCCAAGTGAATGATTTATTAATATAATTTTTGAATAAAGAAATTAAAATGAGGATGTTTTCAACATATATATGGTTTATAGAAGATGTTTGTAGAATTAATTTTCATATATTATGTAAAATAACATTCATATAAATGTAAATATAAATTTAAACATTTAAGTTGAGAGTTTTGAGAATGTCTGTATTAATAGGTAATAATTTGTGAAAACATAATAAAAAAAATAAAATAAAACTAATATTATTATTTTACAGAATAAATTTTATAATATGATAATTTAAATAAAATATTATTTATATATATACCTGTGTACCCCAAGATATAACCTGCAGGAGGTCGATAGATTCTATTCGTGGCATACTTCATTGGTGCGTTGCTTTGTTCTTTTGAAATAAAATTTGGAGCATATCTTGAATAGGGTTGTATTCGTGATCCAGAATGCATTTCCTTTAAAAAATATAAAATATAATTTACTAAATAACATGAATATTAAGTAAACTAATAAAATTATACTACCTGTAAAATATCTTTTGTATTGGCTCCATATCGTTTTCCTACCCTAAATTTTAATGTTGGACAATGGCCAGTGTAACTGAAAAATAATTCTATTATTAAATTATATTTTAATAAGGATCTGAAATAAGTATATAAAAATAATATTAATAATAGAAAATAAAAAAAATTAATTTAAATATAGAAATAATGTAAATTAAGTAAATAATGTATCACCACACCTCTAATAATCAAAATAATAGATATAGAACATAGATATAGAAATATTAATATTATTTTAATATTAATTATTATTATTTAAAATAATAATATAAAATAATAATTTATTAATAATAATAATAATTAATATTAAAAAATTATTATAATTAATTAATAATTATTAATATTATTATATATATAGTTGAAAATGATGTACTCCTTAATAAAGAATATTGAAATTGCTAGTACTAAGGTTTAATTATATTTTATAATTTTTAAAAATTTGCTAAATATATCTATATTAGCTGTCTTCGTAGGGAATTAAGGGAACTTATATATTTTAAATTTAAATTCGATCTTTGACTTTCCTTGACATTTTTATGCCATTGGTTATAAATTGAGTTATCCTTTCAGATAGTCCATATATGGGCACATCATTGACAATCGACACTTCACGTATCCAGGTCATTTTATTCGTTTAGACCATAATGAGATAAATACAACTTTATATAACAATTGAAAATAAAAAGTATTATCAAATATTGAATTTGCGGAAGAACATATAAAACCAAAAGCTACCCTAAATTCATCATTCTATTATTTTTCTTCAAAAAACCACATTATAAGTTTAAATTATGAAAAAGAACAAAACAAATATAATTTATATGTTCAATAGCTTAGTAACATAATATAAGTGATAACAAGAAAAATATATTAATAATAATTTTAAAATTTAATGAAAATAAATAAATAAATGCTTAAAATATATTATGTAAAATAATTATAATAATCGTCAGTACCTTCAACAGTCGGTATATTATAATTGAAATGAATAAATTTGAATTATTTCGATTTTTAAGACTTTGAGTTTGTGGAATGAATTATTATTATATATTATTTTTATAATTTTTATTATAAATAATTTTATTATTTTTTAGATATTTTTTTAATTAAAATTTATTTAACATTAACTATCCATTTTTATATAAAAATATAGATTTTTATATTAATTAATTATATAAAATAATATTTTATTATACAGATATTTAAGGAATGTGAATAGATGAAGTAGTGTGCATATAGCGAACATAACTTAATTTTTAATAGTTCATTAATAAATTTAATCAATAAATAATTAATTTTTTCTTAAGAAGTTAATAAAATATTCTAATTCCAAAATGAGTCATACAATTTCCATTCTAAATTTTGTGGATCAAGGATTTTTAAAAGAGGATTTAACTATTGCCCTTGAAAATTTTATTTTTTCTTAAATTCAATTTAATATTTTTAAATCAATAATGGAGAAAAATCAGCAAAATGAAAAAAACTAATTAATCTAGAATACATCTATGTATTATATAATTTTAAATTATTATATATCTAAAATTTAAATCTCTATTCCATTATCTCCAAATTTAAAATAATTTAAATAAAAATCATTCATTTTTCCATATCAAATTGATTAACTCATTAGGAATTGAAAAGAAGTGTGAAAGAAAGAAGAGATGTTATTAAATTGTACTTATGGTAGTTAACACAATTTTTAAAAAAGAGAAAATAAAAATTAAAGATTGAAATAAATAAATATGACTTTATGAAATCATTTAAAAGACATTCAAGAATATTTTTATAAAAATAAGAATGTTTCGTTTTAAAAATATTCTAACATAAGTAATTTTATAAAGTAAAAATATTTTTTTAATATAAAGATCAAAAAGAAGTATGGTTAAAGATGATGGTTAATCGTAATCAAGCTTAGAGATACCAATATTTATTTTATCAATTAGGTCACATTTATATCGAACTTGTAGTAGTTTACTATATGTATATACTACATAAAAATATATATATAAATATATTTATATATGGAGAGAGAGAGATTAAAAAGTCAAAAATATATATTCTTAATTATAAATATGTTAAGAAATTTATATTGTAGTATGTGTTTTATATATCATTCAATTAATTAATTATTATTATTTTTATTGTATAATTTTTGTTGCATATGAATAGGTCTTTTCCTTAATATAAAATAACACTTCCAAATATATTCATATGCTTATATATATTATATAATAAACTGGTATCTAAATAATTTGTTTAATTAACTCTCATAATGAAAACCAAATTTCAAATACAATTGGCACAATAATTGATCTTAAGATTAACTAGTGTTAAATTTAAATCCAAGTGTTGATCACGAAACGTTTCAACCTTAGCCTATATAAATGTAAACTGGATGTTAAATGAATGTTGAGAATAGGAATCGAGTTGTAATTGGCTGTGCCAGTCAGTGCTTTCCACAAATTCTAGGGGTGTTCCCACTCCTGCCATTATCAACTATGAGCTGCATCTCTTGTTAAAAGGCATTTTCTCTTTAATTTCATCTTTCATTTGAAAATCTTTCCTATTTTATATATAATTAATTCATGATATAGTAAATTTGATAAAGAATGAGAATATTTTGACATTTATTAAATAATAAACAAATCTAATCGTTCTTATCTATACCATAAATATATTAAAAGGAAACAAATAAAAATCATAACTTTAGAAAAATTTTCTTGTTATGTTAAATTAAAAATAATGTATTTCTATAAATAATATAAAAGAACACTTTTTCAAAAAACTTTGGCTTAAATAGTCATTTTTAGATTTATTTATAGTAAAAATAGTTTTTAAAAAAATATTAAATATATTAAGATTATCTTTTTAAATTATAAATTAATATTTACCAAATTAAAATTTTAAAGTATATGAATTATTTTGAAGTTAAACTTCTATATTGTTAAAAAAATATATTAAATTATTTTTCTTGGCTGTTTTGAAGCTATTCAGTCGTCGAATAGATTTTAATTAATATTGTAATATATAACTAAAATCAAAACCAAGCATTACCAAAATATTATTTTTATTTTGATATAAATCAAATTAAACAAAACAAAAACATCCCCCAAGTAGGATTGGGTCTTAAACAAAAGTTTCTTAAAAAATATAAATATAAATATAATTTTTCAATTAAAATCTTTTTTATATATTCATTAGTTTAACGAAATATTTTGGGGTGAAATTTTATATCATCTATCATAAATTTTTAAATCGTATAATTGATTTTAAGAAGATATGAATGAATATATTTATAAATATTATCTTAAAAAAATGCGTTCATACATTTCCGTTTTCTTATTTTTTCAGTAACGATTAATTTTAAAAATTTATTTATATTCTAAAATAAATTAATAGATAATACAAATTGAATCTTAAAATTCTCGGTTCTTGAAAGAATATATAAATATATATATATATATAGGTGAGTGGATTTTCAGTAATTTAAACGATTCTGAAATAATATAGTTTTATTTACAATATTTTACAAATACACAATAAATAACAAAGAATTGAATAAAAGTCCCTTCTTGTGAGTGTGTCGATCTGTCAGTAGCTTTATTTTATTTACAATATCCTAGCAACCTCAGATTATTTTATATTCCTGCTTGTGTTGGAGCTGAATGTAATTTACATATATATATATATATATATATATATAATATGTATTATATATTAAAAATTCATTTAGATAGTAGGTTAATATCCTGTTATCTTTATTATAGGAATTATGATTTTTAATATAAAAAGAATAAATTTAATATAAAGTTCAATTACACAACATCATTTTTATTATAATTTTAAATCATTTTTTAACTGCATATTTGATAATGAAAAGAAACGTATTTAATTTCACACAATTTAATTTTAATATTAGCTACCTCTATAAGAATATAATTAAGACGTAAAAAAATAAACTCTATTTTTGAGTTAATTGTAATTTATCAATATATTATTTATATATATATATATATATATATATATATATATATATTCCTATAGTCTAATATTTAAAATATTATATGTAATCAATAAATTTACATATTTTATTTAAAATTTAAAATCAATCTAGAAAAGTATAGTATCTTTCTTTTATTTGAACTATATTTACTTATACTAATACATCGATATATACCTTGATGAAATCTTATTAGTATCAATATCTTTTATAAATACACATATATCTATTATAATTCATTATTTAAATAGACATTGCATTTCTCATCTTTACTTTTTATGTAACAAATGTTAACCAATGGAATATACAAATTAAATTCAAGGTTAATTTAACAAATCTATACAAGAAATGAAATTATCATTTAAGTTGTATCTTCTAAATATATTTCAAATAGAAGGTCTATACAACAAAGTTTAAAATTTTTAACATTTCTAAAATTGGAGAATTTCAATTTAATATTAAATTTTTTTATGTTTATCCGAGAATATTGAGACACAGATTCCAAAAATGGGCTCTACCCCATTCAGGAGTGCTGCAGCCTTCCAGCGGTATAGTGGAGAAAATTGTATTTCGATTCTAATTTTTCTTCTCTAAATTTTATGAAAAAGGTAGAATTAATTTTATAAAAATAATATAAATATAAAATAATAATATCAATTATTTTTAATGTTTATAAAAAAATTTAATTTCCAAAAGGAGCTGTATAATATTTTTCTGAAATGACAGAGGAGGAGGCAAATACATTTTGGAACCACTGCTCTCTAGTCTCAATAATGGCTCAACTGATTATTTAAATGATAATATCTTCTAGAGAATTCCATTATTTATTTCATGTATTAATGGTAATGGTGTTTTTTCAAATCTGGAACGTTCATTAAAGATAGATGAGGAAAAAATAAAATTTTACGTTATACCGTTTAATAAAATATAAAATAAACTCCATTTTTTTAGAAAAGATTTAAGATGTATTTGCCAGGAGACAGATAAACAGGCTAAGGAAAAGAACTTTCATTTCTAAAACAGTTAAAAATAAATAAAAGAAGTCGAGGTAAATTAATTGTCCATTTAATTTTTTTTTAATTGGGTTGGGAAAAAGTTAGATATATAATTGAACAATAAAATAATTTTATTCTCTTAATGATTTTGAAACTATTTCTCTGATGATGATTTTACTTTTTTTTATTTGAAGTTCAAAATCGATGGTAAAATTAGAATTTTAAATAAGTAATATGGTAAAAATAAATAATTAGAATAGGAATAAATTATATATTTTTTTAAATTTAAAATATTTTTGGAAATTAGTGAAAAATCTTAAATTATAGTTTTTAATCATTTAAGTAAATACATATTTTCATAAAAATAATTAGCTAGAATATTTATATATAATATTTTAAAGTATTGAAATTTATTTGAAATTTCCATTCATCTGTCTACAAAAACAATAATGTTATGACATAATTTTTTTTTATTAAAGTTACATATCTTTCTGAAACTTTTCACTAATAATTTTATTTAAAATTTAAAGACTAAATTCTGTTTTAGTCTGATAAAATTTTAGTTTTTTGAAATTTTCTCTGAAAAGAGTTTGAAAATTATGTTTAAAATTTTCAATTTTATTTTAATTTCTTATAATAACTAAATATTTTTTCCCTTTTAATGAATTATATTGGTAGGGAATTAAATAAAATTTATATGATTTTGATCATTTTTATTATTTCGAGCGTTAAAGTTATATTCCTTTTATTTGAATTTTTTGAACAATTCTAACGTTTAAAATTTATAGAAATATACTTGAAAAATACTCTTATTATGTGTATAATTATGGTTTTCTATATATAATATTATAAATAATATTAATTCTTAAAGTTGAAACGAACAAAGAGAATATAAAACATGAAAACCTTCTTCTCCCCTACTTCTTAGGAATTTGTAAAACAATTTTCTTCACGTTTCTAATACTAGTAAAACGACATATTGATATTTGTTATTGTAAATTTATTCAAAAAATACAAAAATATACACAACGTTGCGATTGCTACTTCTGCAATCGAAACGTGTATATTAAATTGTTATTGTAAATTTATTCATTTTATTTGAATTGCAGAAGTAGCAATCGAAACGTTGTGGATATTTTTGTATTTTTGAATAAATTTACAATAACAAATATCAATATGTGGTTTTATTTACAAAATTCCGTTATAAATAAAAACAACCACCAAAGCTTTAATAATTTAATAACTAGTAAAACGAAATTATGTAAAATGTGGTTAAACAACTTTTGGTACTTTTTCACTAGTATAATTCATATATGTTTTTAAAAATTATTTCATCAATGAAAATATTTTAATACAATCGGTCTTTTTTGGGACTACTCACTGGCCCGGGGCCCGGGGTCCCTCACAAGGACCCCCGCCCTCTCAACCCCACCTCCACCCGCAGCTACTTAGTTCACGTACCTCTACTGTAAATATCTAGGATATAACTATGTATTTTAATTACCTAATTTATATTTCTCGAATATAATATAAACAAATTTCTAGTTTCTTTTATTTATTTATTATTATTTATTTTTTTTAACAGAGAAAAGTAATTTGTAAAAGACAATTATAAATGACAAATTTTATTCATTACATTCAAATGAAATAGAAATTGGAAAAAGTGAAAATATTTTATTATGATAATTAAGTCTGATTTTGTATAAAATATAGTATAACTATGAGAATGAGAAAAAAGTAGTTAATTATTCAGATACAAAGAAAATTGTAATTAATTAAAAGACGAGAGAAACAAGAAATTACTAAGATTTAAAATAGTAACTTGCTTTATATTTTAATATGATTTACATATTTAAAATAATATTATAAAATATTATTAATACTTAGAACTTTAAAAATTAAATTAAATCCTAACCATTTATAATGTATAATTATATCAATCGTACCTTTATTTAATAAATATTATTGATTTAACAAAGTCATATATTTTTCAGTTTCATCTTTTTTTATGTATATAAATATAATTTTTTTTAATTTAAAATCAAATGTTTACTGACAAATGAGTGAAATGAATAGACTAATAGACCGTAAGAAACAGGTGAGCGAATAAAATAATATTTATAAAAATTAATAATTCAAAAAAAGAAATTACGTACCCTGGAATGTGGCATCCACGATTTTGTTCGAGAAATTCTTTTTCAAGAAGTTTTTCACCTGTCCCTTTAATAACGACCATGCTTAATCGAATGTAAATGTTAAACAGGGAAATATATACATGATGATTCGTATAGAGGAAAATCACAACTAACTCAGTTTCTAATAGACCGTAAGAAACAGGTGAGCGAATAAGAGCGTGACTTTCCCGATAAATCACGGAATTTAACGAATATTAACGAGCGGAACTACCTGATCACCCTTAAGACCAATTGTTAATTATATTGTAGTACTAACTAGACACATTGGTCTCGGTGGTCATCGCACATACACCCTGCCCTCCCTCGAAGTGGTTTATAATAATTTATTTTAATAAATTATAAAAAGTCCTCATTTCTATACTTTTCATTTATTTTAGTATATTAGATCTTACCGACGATAGGAAGGAAAGGTATTGTTTTTACACAAAATTTAAAATGTGGAGATTTTTATATATCTCCACGAATCATGCATTTTGTTAACAGAAAAAAGTATTTTTAGCATGATGTCTGTCCGTATAGACTGTATAGCTTGAACGACACAACGGATTTTGATAAAATTTGATATATTTACTTAATGCATCAATAGCATGAATTCATCAACTTTTGGTGTATATCAGGAAACAGGAAGTGGTAATGATACTATTAAGTAATATTTCTTAACTGTATTTAAAGATGTTAAATTTATATTTCCTATTAAAATAATGGGCAAATAATGATAATTTAACTTTTAGCACATTCAACAAACCAGGAGTCCAGCATTCGAGAACAACACGAGTGAAATTTTCATTAAATTAATTTAAAGAAAAATTGTTCCCCAGTCCCAGGAGTAGCGGGTGGACAATTTCTATGACCCCGATAGAGAAAGGTCCACTTCAGGGATGCGACCCTGCTCACGCAAGCCACGACTTTTCCTCTCCTTCAATTGAGAAAGTCGTGTTCCAAACCCTAAAATAATCCTATCTATCCAAAATTAAAATCTTCCCATATACTCCATCCACTCGTCAACCCGTCTAGCTAACGTAGTGTTTCGTAATCATTCAATGGCGAATCCTAAAACAAAAGGATAGAAAAGTTGTAAACAGTTAAGGGAGGCCTACATCCGAAAATGGATAAGAAAATCTATCTATCTCTGTGGCTCTACAGAGCTCGTAAGTTCTTGGCCGCAGCAACCACACTTCTCCAAGTATTCCTATTCTGAGCCACAACCCTCCAATCGCTACCCTCTCCCATCACTCTCACGTCCCTTCCTACATTATTCACCCACCGCGTCCTTGGTATTCCAAGCGGGCGTTTCCCACTCGGTCTCCCCACCAATATATTTTTCGCCATTCCTTCCTCTCCCATTCTAGCCAGGTGCCCGCCCATCGTAACCTTCTCGATTTTATAATTGTAACTATAAGAAAATAGGCTTTAAAAAAAAGTTAAAATAATGGCAATTATAGAGTAAATAATATGCGTTTTCTTACCAAGAATGGAGTTTGGTCACTTTCAAAATGACGTTTCAATTATTGAACTAACTGTGAAAACATGTTTTCAGAATTAATTTTAAATGCTGATAGGTAACTTGAAGATGTACATGTAACAACAAAAAATATTTGACTAATGGACCTAAGCCACTTTCAAAATAAACGGCTCATATATTCTTTGTAAAATTAATTTTATTATTCCCAAAGGAACCAGAGAACAAAACTAGAGTTGTCTGTAGAATTGCCAAAAAAGTAACTTATTTCAATTCCTTAAATACCTCTATTATTATTTAATTATTTATTACTTCTATTTAATTGACATTTCAATTTATAACTGATTATTCTTAATAATTAATTAATTAACAGACAAAGTAGAGAGATTTAGAGTATTTGAGAATAGGATTCTGCGAAGCATTTTTGGACCAAAGAAAGATGAGGTCACCGGGGAATGGCGGAGATTGCATAACGAGGACCTGCATGACCTCTATGCATCTAGGGCCCATGTGAGTGCAGACGGTAACTAATTGAAAAAAAAATCGGGCTTGTGTGTGTGTTTTTGCCTGGTTTTTGCATGCAGAGTTATCAGTTATGCGCCTGCAGCGCCTCTTAGCGGTGCAACAATGAGACATCATATTAAAAAAAAATTGGTTTTACCGATTTCTAAGGAGTTGGGGGGCCCTGATTTAGGGACTTCGATACTATTGGAGTAATTGGAGTATCGATACTTAGCTTCCGATACCATCGATTCTTGTACTCGATATTTTAACTTCCGATACTAGCACAGCATCGATACCCATTACTTATGGTATTGAATAAAGTATCGAATGGGTACTCAGCGCACCTAGCAGCGTACTTTTTTCAATTTGAGTCTAAAAAAAGGTCAAACGTTTTCTGAACTAAGCTTTTTTTTCGATTACCTACCGATAATAAGAATCGATACTTAGCTTTCAATATCGTCCTTATATGCATCTCCAGATATATGTAGTTAGAATTATAAAATCGAAAGGGCTGCGGTGGGCAGGACATGTGGCTAGAATGGGAGAAGATAGAATGGCGAAAATATATATTGGTAGGGAGACCGAGTGGGAAACGTCTGCTTGGAAGACCAAGGACGCAATGGGTGGATAATGTGTGAAGGCACGTGAGAGAGATGGGAGAGGATAGGGACTGGAGGGGTGTGGTTGCTGCGGCCAAGAACTTTCGAGTTCCGTAGAGCCACAGAGATAGATATAGATATAATCTTAATAAAACATTTAAAAAAATATTGTTAATATAAAAATTAAAAAATATTTTTATTAATAATTAATTGCTGCAATTAAATTTCATTCGGCTTGTCACTTGGTGCACACCTATTATTATACTGGACAGTTTCCATGGATGTACAACAGCCAGTGATGTATTGGTCAAATAAGAAGTAGGGGAACGCTTAGTGGGAGCAAAAAAGTCATATTTTTAGGAAACTATTTTATTCCATATAAGTTTTTATTTTTTCTTATTCTTACTATACAAAATATTAAGGAACACAAAAAAGAAATTCAAAAAAAGATGAAAATCAGAAATATATTATTATTATGTAGTGCACTTATGGTATACTACAAAAACTCCCAAATAGGATCACACTTATTTTTATCATTTGCGTTCCGGTTCTGAAAAAAGGTAAGGGAACGTCGTTCCACCGCGTTGCCCTCCCAATAAATACACCACTGATAACAGCTAACCATGTTTTACATAATATATAATTAAATTCTGTTTTATTTTAATCTGAATACAAACCTTTTTCAAATTTTATATTAAATATATATGTTAAATAATAGGAAAAGGAAATTGGGTGTTAAAATAATAAAAATTAAAGAAAAAATATGGTTGCGTTCAATTATTTATTCATTTTAATTAAGTGAATTCTCAAGAGTTTAATAAAAGCGCTTAAATAAAATTCAATACAATATATATATAGATATATGTATGTATAAATATTTATACATATATATATATATATATATATATATACATATATATATAATATATAATATATTAAATACAAAAATTGAAAATTCTAATAGCAACGACGAATAAAGCCTATATATTGTAATAATATTCATGATACTAGAGAATATCATCAGAGGAAAATAGATAAGCTAAATATTTGGGATTTTTTTTTCATTTTAAACCATTTTTTTTTTAAAAAAATAAAAATGACTTAGATCAACATATAATCTATAATAAAGAGAAATTGTATGAATTTTCTATTTATATATGGTCGTCTTTAACCCATAAAAATTAAAAAAAAGTCTTTAAAATAAATATCTAAAATAAAAAATATAAGGAACATTTTATGAAATATTTTGTTCTTATTGGAACTAACAGTTCAAAGTAGTAAACAAGCAGTAGTAGCTTTCTTAAATCACAATAATTTGCATCAGTAAAAAAAATGAAGATATTCTTCTCTGGAACTCTGAAAGAAGAAAAATTATAAAAATTTATATATACAAATATTATATATAATTACAAAAATTTAAAAATTTATTTTAATCCATATATTGAATTATTTATATTGAATTTAGCTAATATAGCTCCTTTAGTTTAATTTAAAAAACAAAATTGTGAAAGAATGCTAACTTTTATTTCAAGATTTACCATGCCACTTTTTCAGAAGCGTGTGCAGAGGAGTTAACTGATGGGTCAATAAGTTCTATGTCCGGAATTGGATCACGCCAAAATATAAAGTTACTGAAATCTTCTGAAACGGATTCTGGAGGTGGAGGAAACATTTGGTCAACTATATAACTCATATTCCAATAACTGAAAAAAATAGAAGAAATTAGTTTATATATTTATTATACTTAAAATATAATTTATTTAAATTTCAATTAATATTTGTTCAATAATTAATTATCAAATACGAATTAATTTATATGACAATAAATATAAGAAAATTTTATTTATTTAAATGAGACTTATTGCATTTAAATTAATATAAATAATAGCATTTTTAAAGAAGTGATTTTTTATAAGCGTATGAAAAATAACCATATTCCATAAATTACAAGAAAAAAGAACAAAAGTTATAGATATTATTTTACAAAAGCACAAATATGCAAACAAACAACAAACAACATGCTGTTTTTATTTCTTTTTTTATGAAAAGATAAGCTTACCATTTGTTTATTTTATAGTGCAAACAAAATTTGATAACGATGTGTTGACTGAGGTTGATCTTTAAATTAAATTATCTATTCACTCTTTATAATAATCTTATATTAACAAAGAGAGAATTCTACATAAGTACAAATTAACAGTTTTGGGGAGTACGAGATAAAAAAAAGAAAAATATTATTGAACGCGATGCCACACACGATTGTCGTAAATCGTTGGGAAGAAATCGTTCACAATTGAACTTTGTTCTGTATAACTGAAATCAATTCAAAACAAAAGAAAAACAAAAAAGTGAAAAAATAAAATAAATGCTGACGCGATTTTTTTTTATTAAATATCTAATCATCGAATTGTTTGTTGTTAGTTTAAATTATTTATATATATTAATTTTGTTTTTGTTTATAATATAATTAATAAAGTATATATTATATATACATATATATTTATCAGTTAAAGTGTTATTCAAATTTAATAAATTGTAAAAAAATAAAATAAAAAAATAATAAAAACGCATAATGAATTTTTCACTGAAAATATATTTGATATTTATAAAGTAAATAACTTCTATCTTTTAGATTATTAAAATAAAATAAATTTTTTGAAAATAGGGTGTATTAAATTAAATGAATCATAGAAAAATATCAAAAATAGTAAGAAACAAAAAACAAGAAAAAAAGAAATGGAACTTTTTTACATAAAAAAGAAATTTTATCATAGGCTTTGAAGTAAGAATGAAAAAATAAAATTGAATTTGTTTTACAATATTACTAAAGAATAACTACTTTTTAAAACAAGTTGTTCAAAAGTAATAATTAGATACTTACGAAGATTGGAATGTTTGAGTCAATTCATGTTTTAATTCTCCCTTATGATTAATAGTAAATATTCTAAAAATAGGTATTCCAACTGAGCGGTATGCCCAAACATCCTGAAAATAAAATGTAAATATAAATAAACTAATATATATAATTAGATTTTATTAACAAATATATAAAGATTTTCAAAGCATAAAAAAGGTTAAATCTGTTTTAACTCACATTAATTTTATTACCATATCCTGCGTAGAATGGTTTACAATGTTCAGGAAATAGGGCAGCAATGTCTCTTAGACAAGAAATTTTAAATTCTTCTGGTTTTTTCTCAATTACTTCACGATGAAAGGCATTAATTAAACTAGTCGGATTAAGCAATAATGGGCCATCCGGCAAAGAAAGATCATCTTGTTTAATGGATCGTAAGTAATCTCTTGTAACTCTAGCTTGGCCTATAGCTCTTGCTGACAAATAAAGAAGCTTATAGCCGTTGTTTTTTATTTTAGTAAAAAGTTGGGCCACTCCAGATTGAGCCCAATCTTTACCCACTATAGGTAAAATTTGACCAAGAACATCTGACTTAGTAATAGTGCCATCAATATCGGAAATCACTATTCTATCATCATAACGCCACCGATAAATATGACATCGACATCGAGTTGTGCCTTGATATGCAGTGGTAACAGAGAAAACAACTTCATTTCCACCTTCCTTCAAATTTAATTGCATCTAAAATTAAATTAAAAAAAAAAAAATCGATCCAAATTCCTTTTTCAAGAATTAAAAATAAATTAAATTAATAAAAACATACGATTTGTTCAGATGAGAGTCTTAAAGTTTTTCTATATTTTTCTGAACCAACATTTGTGTTAATAAAAGTAGGAGCGGTTGAGGCAGTGGATGCTTCATTTAATTCAAGGAGATCAGATCTTATCATTACATTATCTAACATTCCAATATTTTCTTTTGCCAAAGCCGATTGACTTAACCCTTCTTCATTGGATCCAGTTAATGTAGTTGGTTTATCGACAGTCGTTGTTGAAGAAGGTATCCTATAATAATTGAAAAATATCCATAAGGATTTAAAAGATAATAAATTCATTTTAAAAATAAATATAAAAATCAAGCCAAAACTAGTTACTATCATGAAAGCTTGGCAAATGTCCATATTTTATATAAAAAACGTTATAAAAAAGAGCAATTTTAAAATAGTAATAATATAATTTTATTTTTTTAAAACTTTGATACTATTGATAATGATGTTTATTGGTTTAGCTTATATCCGCATATTTATTAAAATTTATTTAAAGGTTCTTCAACAGGAATTAAATATAAACAACTACTTATGTAATATTGTAAATTACATTATCTAAGTATTTTTTACAATAAACATTTAAAAATATTAATCAATGGATGTTTTATTTTATCTAAAATAAGTTCATATTTAAATTTTACTGAGATTTAATATTATTAATTAATAAACACTTTTTAAAATACCTTTGTAATTTTAATATTATAAATATTAATTAATCCGTTAGCGAATATATAAATAATTATGACAAAACATTGACGCAAAGGAAATCATTTTAAAAACATTTGGTTTATATAGTTATTTAAAAAAAAGCTTTAATTGGAAATGCTTTAATTACAATAATAACAAAAGAATTAAATTAAGCAAAAAAACTAAAATTATTTTCTACATGCATGTTTGGGAAAAATATTTGTATCTCACGGTTTTAGAAATGTAATTAAAGCAAAATATTATATTATCGAATGTTGGTCATTTTTCTTTTTACCGATTATGCGAATCAGGAATGAGATGAGAAGATGATATGTTACAGACAGAGTTGGTGTCTGTTGTATCGGCGGCAATTTTTGGACTTTGGGGTGTTGAGGCTTCGTCGATGACTCTTGAAAATCCAAGTCTTATTACAAAATGAAAATTTTATATTCTACGAGTATCATATATATGTAAAGTCGATTTTCATTTCTCATTTACAATAATAATTTTTAATTCACCGTAAAAAATTTTGAGAATTTGTTACAGTTTCACATTTTTGATGTCCTTTATATTCAACTAAGTTTAAAATTTAAACAAACCATTAAAAAGATATACAATATATTATATAATATTATATAAAAAATGGATAATAAGATTTATAATGGTATAGGCAAAATAAAATTTTTGTTATATTTTTTTTATAGTCTAGGATTTATATTAATATTTTATCGACAGTTTAATTATTAATTTTCAATTTATATGAATATATCAATTTTTACAATTTCAAAATCTAGTATGATTTAGATCCTCAAAACTTAGAATAGTTAACCCACGAAAAAAATAAGTACTTACGGAATATTTGGCGTAGTTGAAGTAGGAGTTGTAGTAGCTGAAGAAGGATGTGGAGCTCCTGCACCGCTTCTACGCCAATACCACCAAGAATAACCTCTGCTACTTGTACTAGTTACAGGAGTTTCTGTTTGTGGTGATTTATTCATAAGAGAATAATTTGATACTAATAGATCTGATGCAGTCTGAAATATTATTAAATGTCATATAAAAGAATTGCTCAATCTTTTAAATAAAGTTATTAAATACCTTAGGCAAAGGGGAATTGAAGATAACCAATGACATTACAAGAGGACAAGCGGTTCTCCAATTGTAATATCGACCATCTAAACGGACAACTAAACGAGGATCTTCAATTAACAAAGGATTACGGGAAAATTCATCGAAGGTTACGAGATCACGGAGAAAGTTTTCTTGGGATGGTGTTTCATCTCCTAATAATCCTCCACATAATGACATCGAAACTTGAGTTAATGCCATACTAGAAGATAAATTTATAAATAAATCCATGAATCAATTTTCTTTTAAAATAATTAAATAAAATTAATTACTTAGGTTCAAACGATGTCACTTTAGATTCATCAAAATCACTATCCAAAGATTTTGGATCTCCGATTGCACCTTCAACACTATGAGGGGATTGAGGTAGAGATGTCCCATTTCCGGATTCTATATCGTCATCTTTATCTTGCATTTTCTCTAAAATAATAAAATTTATATTACCATATAATTAAATACATATAATTAAATATAATAAAATATTATTTTTAACTTACCGTAATCTTGAGTTGCTTTTGAAGTGTTGGGATTGTCGCGATATCCAGAAGGGAAATAGAGAGCAGCTACCTCAGGATCCAACTCATCAGCTGTTAAATCACTTAGATAGATCCCTTCAGATTCGGGATTATGACGAATTCGTTTAGTTTTTTTCATAAAACTAAACATTCCTGATAGCATAGAACGTTCATGTTCCGAAGTAGGACTAGTTGGCACCGAAATTTTCCTAGATGAATTCCCATTCGATTGCTGTTTTGGTTGATCTGAATTTTGTTCTTGTTCTATTTCTTGTCCTTCCTTTTGATTTTCAGTGGGTGTTGTTGGTGAACTATTTTGATTATTCTGATTACCTTGTGGAGGTCTAGGAGGACTAGTTGGTAATTCGCCCCAACGCCATGATGGCCGGGAACCCTTTTTAGCATCTCTTCTTGCATTCTCATCTCCTTCATCTTCATCATCCTGATTAGCGACTGAACATCTTCTCATTTCAAATTCGGTATCTGATTGAACTGGAGAACATGCCCGAGAATTATGAGGACTGAAAATAAAAATAAATAATTAATAATTAACAGATTAAAAATATTCAATTATAATTAAAAATTATTTACAAATGTAGAATGTTCTTAGCAAGTAGAGGTTGCGAAATACGAATGCTGATCCGGAAAGGCAGCGGCCACAAAAATATACATGAATATAATAAGGTGGAGAAATTTAATTTTTTGAATAAAATTTAGAATTGATAAAATGCCACTTTCATTTTAAAAATATTTTATGTATTTTAATTTATATATAGAATTAATAAAACAAAAACTAGTAATAATTTTATTAATAAAATTTAATTACCTGCAACCTGGTGTTAATTCAGTATCACTAAAAAAGTGAAAATCTGTTTCTGTTGATGAGTGTTGAAGTCTTTCAAGTTCTACCTGATGACCTTCTGAAGGAAGGGATTTTTTCAATTCAAGAACTTTTTTGTCTATAGCTTCATTCTTTTGATGGGTTTTAAGTTCATTTATTTCAGAAGTCTAAAATATAATATAAATAAATATTATATATACAATTTGTACAACATAGAAATTATTGAAATTAATGACTACCTGTAGCTTATCTTGATGATCAAGATCTTCGATAGAAAATATTTCTTCTCCATCTGACTGTTTACTTTTTTGTTGATGTTGTTGCTGCTGCTGCTGCTGTTGCTGTTGCTGTTGCTGTTGATGTTGTTGTTGCTGATGTTTTTGTTGTTTTTTATTCATAAATGATTTTTTTCTACGTTTTCTTTTATTCCAAGAATTATTTGTTGAAACAGGATTAGAGGTTTGTTGTGACTGAGGACTTTCATCTTTATCCTTGTTGTTCAACTCATCATTCTCATTTGATTTATCTTGTTCACCCTTAAACATTGAATTATTATATTATAAAAGAATCCAGATAAATAATTATTTAAATTATACAAACTTCTTGATTGTCTAAAATAGGCCTAAAATCTGCGCTAACATTTGAAATACGTCGAGATTTTTCTTCCTTAGAAGAATTTTGAGATAAAGTCTCTGCACAAAATGTTTTTGGCTGAATAGATGAGTTTTCATTTGATGTTGATCCCGATTCCCATTTAAAGAGCTCTTCAACATCTTGTTTGAGTGTGTCCTATTGACAAAAATTTTAATAAAAAAGAAAATTAAATTAAATTATAATTTATTCAGAAAAATTTCAACCATATACCTCAGTATTGTTATCTGTAGTATCCTTGTTTAATTGTTGTTCATCTTCTGTAATATTTTCCCTTTGTTGAAAATGTCTTTGCATAAATGCTTCTCCTTCACAAGGAATTGGCGAGCAAGCCAAATGTGGTGGAATTTCTTCTTCTGGAACCTCTTCAACAAAAAAGGCCTCCCCCGATTCACCTAATTTCATATGAATATCTAACGGTTCTCCATTTATCTCAATGTCCACCTTGAAAAATTAAAATTAATTATAATAATATATAAAAATAAATTCTTTTAAAATGTATTAAGATATAATAAGGTTATTATTATAAAAAATATTATATAAAAAAAAAATAACTCAAATAATTACTATTTTTTCTCTGCTTCGTAACACTCCTAATTTTCCAAAACGAACATGAAATGGGGAACATGTAAATGTCCCATCAGGTTGTTCAACGACAACAACATCAATAGCTCCAGTTAGAGTTGCGGCATTGATTTCATTATAGAATTCACGAAAGTTGTTAAGGAACTTTCCAATATAGTTCATACTATTCATTTTGGCGATTTATTTTTTAATCTTATTATCTATAAAATGATTAAAATAAATAAAGATTAATCAAATAAAATATAATAATAAAAAACAAAGTGCTGATTACTCTCTTGGTACGAGGAATTTCTGATGCAATAAACTCTATCAAGTTTTTTTGTTAAATTACTACTATATGTATGATTATTAATATTAAAATATATTATATATTATTGTATTGTCATTATATAATTATCTTAATTAAAAAATAATAAAATATTATAAATAAATAATAAATAAATATATGAAATATCGATGTAGTTATTCTTCAAATAATTCTCTCATTTATGTCAAATAATTAATATTTTATTGATAAAAAATTTTGAATATTTATAATTTATAAATATGAAAATATAGTAAAATTATATTGAACGAAATAATATTTATATTAAATATTTTATTTATTATATGATTGATTGATTGAGATACTGAATGGATTGTAAGGGTATATCTAAATATTATGCCACTATTCAAAGACTTTAGTTAATTGTGTTTGTCTTGGTATTTAGAAGAGGTAAACTTACATGAATAGGGTAAGAAAGCAAGAAGTGAAGGGTGGTTGGGCTGATTCCAACTGCGTCGGCCTGGGCCTCGTCTAGTAGGGCATCGATTAGCCACGCGCAGGCTCACCAGGAAGCACGCCGCAGCCCCTGGCTGCCTCTTGACTGTTTTGGATGTTTTCTATCACCGCCTAGAACAAATAAATACTGAGTTAGTTCATTGAAATTAGGATTAAATTTAGCAATTGATTTAATTTTCTAATATTAACTAATGAAATTGATAATTCGATGTCAAAATAAAATTATATATAGTTTCTGATTCATTTTATACTTTAAATACATCGTACACATACCTTTAATTATGAATAAAGGATTTAAAATTTATTGGACGAATAATTAGAGGAATATAACATTTTGTAAAATATCTAAATCTTCATATGTTTGAATAAATGACATATTAAAAAAAAATCATAAGTTGGTCAATCGAAAGTATTTATTCTTTATGTAATCTTCTTATATATATTCTTTGACTTGTTTGTAAATAAGAGGACTACCTACATTTAACATATGGAGATTTATTTCAGAGTTATTATATCACATATAAATGTTTCAACGAAGTTATATAAATATATCTCGAATTTTTAATTTTATAATATTTCGCACATTTTAATGGCATTTTAAAGATGTAGAAAAAATATTTCAATAAATGGAAATTGAATAAATGGATATTTAAATAAATGGAAAAATGAAGTTTTATTTTTATCCGGAAGTCGTAGAGATTCTAAATATTAGTTTTCATAATCAAACACAAATTTATTTATATTTCTTAAAGAAGAGGAACGAAAATGAGTGAAAGAAATTTTCTATAAATGAATATTTATGTATCTTAGATACATATATAGATTATATATTCATTGTATATTGTAAGTTGATAAATGATTGGTCAGTTAATATAAATGTAATAATAACTTATAAATTGCGTGACCGATGCTTACATATTGTGTATCTGTTAAAAAAAAGTATTATACATTTAATTTTAAGTATTGTTCACCGCTTCGAATAGTGATATTAATATCTTCAATTTCATAACACGAATCAATTAATCAACATTCTAAAAAAAGAGGACTATTTAAAAAAAAACATCGACCTTATGAAAATGAAATTATTAATTTATTATATAATACAATAAATACATAAGGATCTAATTTATAACCAGAACATTTATAATAGATCGGATGAAATATGTTAATGATCTAGAGTTATTTGAACATTTTTAAATGCTCCTTTCTATCCACAACCTAATATACTTCCTACCATTTTATATTTTCGGTTTAGGTTAAAAATTAATATTTAATTTCAGTTATATAAAAATAGAAAAATTATTTGTACCATTTAAATAAATAGCTTATTATATTATTGGAAAAGAATGGTAAAGCATTTTTATTTTTTCATTGCTATTTTACTTTAAAAAAAATGTTTATTAATAATATATTTTGATCTTAAAATGGAAACAAATCATTCACGGGTCATTGAGTGAAAATCATATGTAGGTGATATATATATTGGGGAATTTTTTCCCTTATTTTTTTCCTATTATACTAAATCAATAAACAAAAATAGATATATTTTACAAAGAGAAAAGTAAAATTAAGATAGATAAAGAATTTGTGAAAAAATATCATATTATCATATTTATCATATATTTTAAATAATAATTAAAATCAATAATATTTAAATCCTTAAGTTGATAAGATTAATATGTTTATATTAATGGGATTGAATCATAGGTTAAAAGAAATAAAACTAATAACCAAAGTCTAAAGATTATAAAGAGAATAATATTACATGATTGTGCAAATTTTATAAAGATATCAAGGTGATGTAGGAAAAATATCTCAATATACTAAAGAAAGATAAATTGGTAAATTTAATTTTAAATTTTAATATATATATATGTATATATGACATATTTTTGGCAATAATTTATCATTTTAAAAATATGATTGACCTATGAACATGCTGATTACGTTTATGTTTTTTAATATTGACTAAATTCAATTTTTGTATTATTATTATTATTATAAAGAAATGGATTTCATTTTTTAAACAATAATGATATACTTTGGAATTTCAAAGTACAATTTTTTTTGTAATTTTCAATGTTTATTAATATCTTATATAACTAAATAATTAATTATGTGCATATATAATTACAAGTGACCATTTAAAAAATTATAAATAAAATCTATTTTTCTAATTAAGAATTTAAAATATTTGAAAAAAGGAAAAAAATAAATAAATATAATTATATATAAATATGAACTCCTTTTTTAATATCAAAAAAATCAAAGAAAAATAAAATATCTTTATACATATATTCAAAATGAAAATGAAAATTTAATTAAAAAAGAATGACGCTTCAACGGCAGTTAAATCGAGTGATAAGAAACGGTTTTAAAATGAAATGGCAATATAAGACAATTTAATTAAAAAAAAACAAAAAATAAAATTTTTTTATAAAATAAATAACTTAAATATATTAATTGAATTTGTCAAGTAAAATAAAATTTATTGTTTTTAGGAATTAAATAAATAAAAATCCTTAATCTATTACTAAAAGATTACCATGAGATTAGGGTTCGAGGTCTTTGCTATTATCATACTACATTTAACATATTTTAAAACCTCCTTATAAATGGTCGATTAATTAAAATTAGTTGTTTTAAACTTTTGGTTTTAAATGTTTTTCAAAAATTTTATTTGGAAAAAATATATGTATTTATATAATCTACAATAAAATAGTTTTTTTTACAATAAATAATTTCCAATTTCATTAAATGCATTATTTAATTATAATAATTTTTAAAATATATTTTATTATATTATTTTAAATTTGATTTTAAATCTTTTATGCATTTTAAATGAATGGATTTTATATTTGAATATATTGAAATCTGTTTTAGGAGTGAAAGTTGCTATCTACCTATATATAATATGCAACTCAATAGATTTTCAGCACAAACACTACTACAGGGAGGACACAATTATTACATCACACACAAGTAAAACCTTTCTAATTCTTTATTAATATTGAACTTTAGATATATATTTTAATAATCAATGATACTAAAAAAACACTTAAAATAAGAATGAAAGGTAAAACCAGGATTATGAAAAGAAAAAAAGAAAATTAAATTGTAAATATTTTGTATGTTTTCTTGACTTGGTACGATCTTAAATAAAAATAGTTTTTATGTAAATATATTTTTAAATGGAGAGTTGAGCTTGTTTTTCTAATTGTATGAAATTTGTAAACTTATTCATCCCATATTAAAGTATTATAATTGGATTTTAAATTATTTTTGAATTTATATTAAGCAAATTACTACAATAAAAAAATAATAAAGAATATTTTATTGAAATTTCAAATAAGTAGTATTATTTTATAGTTTTTTTTTCTAATTCATTATTTCAAAGAATAAGTTGACCTGTGGCCAGGTCCGAACCGACCGACGGTTTGAAATAAATTAATTTCCAGCTACAGAAACAATTTCAAATAATTTTCATATATCTATTAATGTAATAAAAAACAGATATGGATACATAAATAATAAATATAAACATTTTTAATTTTATTTTATTTATAATATATATGCAAGACCAGGCTGTGACGTCATGCATGGCTGGATGACGTCATATAATTTTAAATCAAGAAAAAACTAATAAATATGATTTTTTTCGAGGATAAAACCAATACAAAATGCATGATTCGTGGTGATATATAAAAAAAATGCATGATTCGTGGTGATATATAAAAAAATCTCCTTTGGTGTGAAAATAACCCTTTCCTTCCTATCGTCGATCGCTAATACTACCACTTCCGGTTTCCGGAATTGCACCAAAAGTTGATCAATTCATCCCACTGATGCATTAAGTAAATATACCAAATTTCATCAAAATCGGTTGAGCCGTTCAGGCTGTACACATCTATACGGACGGACAGACGGACAGACATCATGCTAAAAATACTTTTTTCTGTTTAGAAAATGCATGATTCGTGGAGATATGTAAAAATCTCCACATGTGAAATTTGGTGTGAAAACAATACCTCCCTTACTATCGTCGGTCGGTAAAAATTTATACTTTTAATTACTTAAATAAATGTTTTTTTTCATAAATGATTATAGAAATGCTATGTTTAAAAAGTAAATAAATATCAATATTCAAGAAAAATTTAATTTATTTCGAGAAAACTTCTTTGTAAAATTTATTTTGGACCTCTTATTCCCAAATCATAAAAAATTAATTAAAAAAAAATATTTGGCATCTTTTTCCCATTTCCACTTAACAAATTTCAGTCTTTTTCTCTACTTGACCCTCATATCATCTATTATAGTATTTTCACCAGCTCCGCTTACGTCAAAAAATTATCTTGCATGTTATAAATTTGTTTCGTTTTATAACTTTAATGAAACGATTCATATATCTCTTATCGATCCAAATATTAGAATTCTTGTCTAAGGAGATATAAGAAACTATATTTATTGAAAAAGAAAATAATAGTTTTAAAAAATATAAAATGTCTATTATTCTATATATTAGTTATTTCAATCTTACAAATACATGTAACATTATATAATCAATAAATATAAAACTATCAATTAAATAATTATATAATACCTAAAAATATAATTTCAAAATAAAATAATCATAAATATGAGATATAAATTATATTAAAATTTCTATAGAATAACAAAATATAATATTTATATAGAAAAGGAAATGAGAACAGATAAACAGATAAAAAAGTTGTTTGGTGATTGAAGACGAAATCTGTTGTTCATTTAAAGTATATAAATATATTAAACGCCATTGAATCAACTAAACAAACTTGCCTAAAAAGGTAATCCAATCCGGTCACAAAATCTCTTTAGATTAGAATATAAGTGGGTGTTATCGACTATTCAAATGTTATGTAATAAAATCTATATACGTATGAAATTGTCATTATTCATAGACAGTAATAAGCTATTATTTAATTGAAATCAGTATATTATACTACCATAATAATAAAATAAATTTTAAATACAATAATAGAAGTTTCCGAGTAGTAGAATATAGTATAGTGAGATATGTACAATTTACAAAAAAATATTTAAAAAAATAACTTGAGAAAAGATTGCACTGTGCTTATAAAAAATACCAGGAGAAAGGAGTAAATACAAATATTTAAAAAGAAAATAAATAAAAATATATCTTAAAGATAGTTTAAAGATAATAGGTATCCTTGTAACAATTAAAAAAGAAAATTGTATAATTATATAATTTTAAAAAGATAATATAGGTAAAATATAATATATATTATTTATTTATTAGAAGATCTTTTCTTTATTTATAATATATTTTTAATAATAAATTAAAATTTAACAATAAAGTTTCAATAAAATTGAAATAATTTTCTAACTATATATATATATATATATGATATTGCATGACCAAAATAGAAAAGAAAAAGTCTACTAAGATTATTATTATAGATAATCATCGTTCTTCATGACTTTTTGCAAATTTATTTTATCCTTTACTTTTTATCAACTTGCTTGTTACAATTTTTAAAATAAATTCATTACTATTATTTATATGTTATAAGATATTAGATATATTATTCTCTAATTATTATCAATAGGAATTCCTTGCCAATGTTTTATTATTTATAAACAATATAACCGTGTGTTTATACTCTAGTTATTTTCAATAACTTGAATTTCAAATTCTTTAAATAAAATCATTCTGTATTAAAATATTATATTATGATTTTTTATCCTAATAATATATTAATAATTGTCATTTTGGTATTCAAATTAATAATGTTTCTAATTCTTAAATAATATAGTATGTATTGTTAAATGATTAATTAATAATAAGTAATATTGTATATAAAAAAATTTCAAAATGTAAGTGTAAAACCATCGCTTGCAAACATTGATAATATTACGAGGGCAGGTCAATAAGGCCGTGACTTTTTGGAATTTCCGTCTCTTAAATGAAATGGCAACACTGCTCCTGTCATCAAGTTGACTCCTGGCTAAATTTGAACCAGCCGGGTCTTTTAGTTTTTGTTTGACATCCATTAATAGCAGACTGCCTCGTGATTTGAAAGAAAATAGAAAAAAATGAATTTTCATGAAAATCCATGAATTGAGATACGAATTGCTCATCCGCCCTATTCTCCGGATTTGACTTGTATTGACCTACCCTCGTATTATTACGTATTCATTACGAATATAAATCATTCTGTGAAAAATTTTGGTTAATCATTTTATATGCAATTCTACAATCAATTTAAGTAATTATCATCATTATGTTTATTGTTGGCCGTTAATTATATGATAGAATTATATTCATTATCATAAAGATACAATTTGATATTTACTTTCCTCTTTTCATGTTGTCGGTCATAATTAACTGACTGACAGATAAATAATGATTGTTTAAAATTTAAGTTACAATTATGGAAAAGTGAAAAAAATGAATTTTCACAAAAATCCATGAATTGAGATAAGAATTGCTCCTTCATCCGCCCTATTCTCCGGATTTAGCCCCGAATGACTATTTCTTGTTTCCAAACCTCGCAGAAAGAGATTTGAGAAATCACCTTACAAACAAATCTATCTTGATGTCTTTTGATTTTTTGGAAGAGATAAAAAAAATTGGAGAAACGTAGGACCAAGTGTATAGAGCTCAAAGGAGACTACGTTGAAAATTAAATAATTTTTTATCCAAAAACCTGAGTTTCATTCAAAAAGTCACAGACTTATTGACCTGCCCTCGTATTTCTGAGTGGTAAAACTGTGCAAGCGAACTATGATATTTAGCTATATTGAGAGTAAAAGACTAACTAATTCCTCATTCCAACATTGATCGATTGATAGAAATTGGATTGGAACAAGAATAAAGAAAGAAAGTAAAGGGTGCTTTTAAAAAATGATGTTTCAATAATAAATCATACGATGTTACTGCTTTGATAATGTTATGCAATCAACTGAACTTGGGAGTTTTGTTAGAATATATTTGCTATTCGTTTTATAGGAAATTAATTATAAAGTATCATTGCATAATTGAAAAATTTTAGGTCACTTACTTGATCTTCGTTTCAGCTCCAGATAATTTATCTGTTTACACTACTTTTTCTTTTTATAATGGTACTTTCATTGGCATTTATTCAAACTCTTATTTACAAAAACAAAAAAATATTTTTTATTTTACCTTAATAAAAGTGATACCTATTAATGCTAATAATAAATCAAAATCGGTACCTATAGGTAATGTTTAGTCAAAACATTGACTCATCTAATTTAGAATGACAAGGTCAGACACAACATGAATTTGTTTTCGAATTTTTGTTATGCAAATCATTAAAAAAAAAATAAATAAATCTTTACCCCTATTTTCATTTTATCTGATAAACTAAATGGTTCGGCAGTGGAATCTTTTTAGGGCTTGAACAATGAAATAAAAATAGAAAAATAAACGAAGTATAAAAAAAAAACATTTGGCTTTATATATCTCAGAATTATATAGATACATTTAACTCATATATCAATTTATTTTCTTTTTGAAATTAAAAATAGCAATTTCACAATTAATTAATGTTTATGTTATAATAAGAAGAAAATTTATGTTAAATTTATCTCGGTTAATTTTCAGATTACAGAAACTGTTTTAGTAATCTTGCTTTGTTTCAATTTGTGTGAGTATTATAACATGTTGAAAACTTGT
Organism: Labia minor; assembly: GCA_963082975.1. NCBI lineage: Eukaryota > Metazoa > Arthropoda > Insecta > Dermaptera > Spongiphoridae > Labia > Labia minor. Next base: position 85,418,509 of record OY720344.1, read on the forward strand.
ATGTCGTTTCATAATATAGAAATTTAATTATACTGAAAATTTAATTTTTATTTAAAAAAAAATACTTAAATATATATAAAAATAAATAATTGTCAAAAAAGGAAAAAAAAAAACAAATGAGAAATTTTTATTTTTGAAAATTTAATTTAAATTATCAAGAATTTAATGTTTTCACTAATCTTTTTTTTTTAATTCTAAAAATCCATAATTTGAACAAAAGTAAGTATTTTTTGTCATTATTATAAATCTTTTTATTAATAGATTATTTAACTTAGTTGAAATATAAATAAAGGAGTGTGATTCATTATAAAAGTATATATATATGCTCTCAGGGAAGAAGTAGGTAATCGATTTACTACCTCGTTCCTCCTTGTGAGTATCCATATAAAATTCTTGAAAAAAAATTTTTATAATATAAAAATTAACATTAAAATATTGTTTGTTTTATAAATATCATGATAGAAATTCTATAAAAAGGTGTATATACATAATAAATTGAACACAAACCACTTCCCCTCTCCCCAAACAAAACATATCCTTTGGACTTCACCTGTCGTAACCTATTCCTGTTTAAATACAATTCAGTATCATTAAAATAATTATGATTTAATAATAATATTAAATAAATACAACATAAAATAAATATTAACCGATGAAATATTCAGCTCTATGTACCGAATCCGACCAAGATAAAATTTCTAAATTTTAAATTTATTATTAGATTAAAAAGTATGATTCAAGTAGTTTATATTCTTTAGAATTTGAAAATAATTAAATTAATTAAATATGAATCATAGATTATACAAAAAAAAATCAGATTGGAAATTTAAGCCAAGGCAAATATATAAATTAAATAAATAATGATCATTAAAAAATATAATTTACCTTTTTTTTTAAAAAAAAACGAATGAATGATAAAATATGTTAGGAGAGATAACCAATAAAAAAATTTGATAAGATGTGATAGCTTCAAGTATTTCTTGTATACTGAAAGTTGTTTGGTTTCAGGTTCTAAGTATATGAGACGATAATCCTGAATGTATTTCCCCTTCCAACCTGAGGGCTCACGCCTCCTGGCTTAACCAATCAACGAACGAATTGAGAACGTACGTTAATGACGTCATAAACACGTGGTTGTATCCATTCAACAACAACAAAGAAAATAGCTAGGAAGCCTCGAGATGACGTCTTGAAATAACACTATCCTTGAGATAGACCCAGAAAATACAAATATGCTTTCTTCTGCGTATTAAATAAAAATGTTTACAAATATATATAGTGAAAAATAAATAATTCCAATATTGGATTAAAAAAAAATTAATTATTATTTAATAATTTATCATTAATTATTAATTTTTATTATATAAAATTAATTTGAGATTGATCGAGAAAAGAAATAATTGGGTTAATTAAATAATAGTTCCATCAAATAATTATTTTATTAAAAAAATCTGGAGTGCCTCCACTAGACTATCTGGCAATTTGAATTGGATTAAATAACATATATTATATTTAAATTAAATTTAATTATAAATTAAAATTAATAAATAATATTTATTAAACCAGTGCATGTTTGGCTCTTTGTTGATGGCACCACGTCAGGTGTTGGCGCATGATTTACAGTGTTAAAAAATTAATTCCGGTACTTTCAGCGATTCAATCAAACTGAAATTCTATATATAGCAGTTTTTTACAATTTTTAATCAAGTGAAAAACTATTAAATATATATCTTTATAATTTTAGGGTCAGTTTAGAGGAAAAAAATAAAAACGTGGTAGGTAATGACGGGATAAGCTACATTTCTCATAAGTAAAGTTGATAGAAAACTACGAATTTTGAAAAATGCCCGTGTACCAAATTTCATTATTCTAGCTCAAACCGTTTTTGAGTAACATAGATATTTTTCCTCAACTTTAGTGAAAATGACTCAGGGACCTTCAAAACGTATAAAAACATCAAAATCTCGACATCGAAATACTATCTCTGGTCAGATAGTAAAAAAGAGAAGTTAAAATAAATTTAAAAAAATTAAAAAGAAAAAGATGAGGTGAAACCACCGAAAAAGTGTAAAAAAGGGTATAATCATTATATTGAGCTACTAAAACCTCGCGAAACCGTTAACACTGATTGCTACCAACAACAAATGATCGATTTGAATCTAGGAATACGTGAAAAACGATCGGAATATACTAAAAGTCAACATAAAGTCATTTTGCTTCACGATAATGCCCCATCACACACAGCAAAACGGGACACGGATACGATCGATGCGTTCAATTGGGAAGTACTAGCACATGCAGCTTATTCTCCAGACTTGGCTCCTTCTGATTACCATCTATTCGCATCCTTGGGACATCACACATCGAACAACACTTCGTTTCGTATGAAAATGTACAAAAATGGCTCGACAAGTGGTTCGCTACAAAAGAATTGTTTTTTTGGCGTGGTATTCATAACCTGCGGAAAAAATGTATAAATTCCAATGGAAACTATTTTGAATAAAATATTTTTTATAATTTTCAAATAACAGATGTGCAATTTTAACGAAAAATTCCGGTTTCATACTTCTAGACCTGGTAGTCATATTTTGTTAGTATAAAATTGATTTAAATGTAATATTGAATGGTTTAATGAATGGCTGATCATTCTTTATATATTTAAACATATTTATATAAATGGGAAATATAGATTTTAAAAATTTTCTTATAGTCAGGATAAAAATCGTATTCCTCATAATATTTTCTATATAGATGTATAATCAGAGATAAATTCTTCACAAGTGAGAGTGGAGAGTGGTATCATCAATTATAAATAAATATTATATATATATAAATATAAATATTATATAAATATTATATATATATATATATATATAATATAATGGTAATAATAATAATATGATTTGATCAACAAAGAAACATAACAAAGAATTTAAAAGTTTCAAAGGTGAAGTTCAATATTTAACCATGAAGCTATAAATATTTATACACGATGAATTTTGATAAGAAAATAGATAATAAAATAAGCAATCATTAATATATATATATATATAAAATATTAATATAAAAAACTAAATATTCTAAAATACACAAAAAGAATGACAATTTATTGATAATGTATACAAATAAAGCAAATGAAATTGCATAATTGTGGCATAAATCCTAGGACTTTGAGCCTTACTTCTTTCTTTTTACTATCTCGTAAGAGATAGTATTGCGATCACGAAAATTTTCGATGTCGAGATTTTGATGTTTTTATACGTTTTGAAGGTTCCTCAATCATTTTCACTAAGGTTGAGAAAAATGTCTGTGTGTGTGTATGTGTGTGTGTATGTATGTAACCAAGATTACGCAAAAACGGTTTGAGCTAGAATGATTAAATTTGGTACATGAGCATTATTCAAAATTCGTAGTTTTCTATCAACTTTTGAGAAATGTAGCTCAACCGGAAGAGGGTCGTTTTGATTGTTTTTCCTCTAAAGTGACCGTAAAAATAAAGATATATGTTTGATAATTTTTCACAGGATTAAGAATTGTATAAAACTGCTATATATAGAATTTCAGCTTGATTGATTCGCTGAAATTACCAGAATTAATTTTTTAACACTGTAAATCTCACGCGCCAACACGTGACGTGGTGCCATCAACAAAAAGCCAAACATGCGCTGGTTTAATATTTATTATTTATAATTTATAATTAATTAAATTTATTTTAAATATAATATATTATGTTATTTAATCCAATTCAAATTGCCAGATAGTCGAGTGGAGACACTCCAGCTAATTTTTACAAATTTTAATAAAAAATTAATTAAAATTAAAAAATTATTATTATTATTATTTGAATTCTATAAAATATCAAATATTTCATTATTTGTATCAGAAATAAGTAGGTAAGGTGAATGTAATTTTTAATAAAATAATTATTTATTATGCTTTATGGTTAATTAAGTAAGATAGTGTACTTTTGTATGATATTTGGCTGAGTCCACTGACCACGAGACTATCAACCTTGAATTATAATGACGCGATATTAAATGTGTTTAATTTAAAGGGAAGGGTCTCTTTTAACCAATGTTGCCTCAACATTCAAGGGAGGGAGAGATCTTGGAGAGATAATGCGCCACCACCTTCCTTAAACATTAAAGTTTGTAAACAAACATTATATAATTTGTTAAGTATCTGTTTTAAATAAAATAACATTAAAATATGCGTAGTAAAGTATGTTCGTTCAAAAGATTTATGGTAGGTAATTAATTAATATCAAAAGATTGCATATTAATAATAACAACGAATAAAGATAAATAATTAAGTGTTTATATATATATATAAGATTTAATAGATTGTAATTTAATAAATGAATTGTCAGGAGTGTCAAATTACTTAATTGGTTTCGAGTGCAGGAAATCATCCCAAATGCAAATGAATATAATAAATTAAATATATGTATTTTTAAATATGAAGTACTTTGATTAGCTACTTGTACTTGAATGAGAACGATAGAATCTCAATTATTTATTTAGTCATTATAAAAAAAGATTGTACAACGAATTGATTTGGCTTTTGTAGTTGAAGCTCCTTATGCTTCAAATAATATTAATAATAATAATCTAATTTTAAGATGATTAAATTAAATTCGTAGTTCAGTATAATATCTGAATTTTTAAGAAAAAATCAACCAAGATCTAATCAACTCGGAAAAATGAAATAAATAAAATTAGATTAAGTTTTATTTTTTAAAAAATACTATTTATAATTTAAGAGAGGAAATCTAGATAGATTAAATAAAATATAATCATGAAAAATATGTTTTTTTAACTGTGTTTTTTATTTTTTTTATAAATTGTAAAACATAAGAAAAATATAGAAAGTAAATAATTATTAAATTAAGATTTTGGTATCAAAATACTATAGATTTGCATTTATATTATGTTTACACGTATTATGTATTATTTTTCAATATTATTGTGTATAATCATGCATGAATATGTATTATCAGTGGCGTAGCGTGATCTATTATGTTGGGGGGAGGGTCTCCCCCGGAAAAAAATTTTGACAAAATAAATTATTTACTTATTCATAATGTTTAGACTATACTTATATGTAAATTAAAGATGTTTTTTTTACTTTTGGGTTCTCAATTACAAAACTAATCACTTTTAAATTTATGTTTTGCACAATGTTTGGGGGGGGCACGTGCCCCCCCGACCCGACACCACTGGATATTATATCTAATCTTATTATGCTAGAAATAGTAAATAATTAATGAACGTTGGTATTTTTTGTCTGAGAAAAATTACCATTTCCAATCTTCACTTTCGTTCATGTTAATAGAAATGATAGTCTTGAAATGAAATAAATGAATACTTGCTGCGAAATAAATTTGATTTTTAAAATTTCCATATATTATTGTTTTAAATTCCATGGTCTCCGATGTTCGAACTAAAACGAATAACTGCATCTGTACTTTAAATTACTTAATTACTATTTAAATAACTTATTAAATATAAATAAATAGTTTTTCTTATAATGAAAAATTCAATTTTAAAATATAAATCGAAAAGAAAAACGGAAAACGGAAATAAGTAATTTAATTAAATGTTAATAATCATGTTCCATTTTAGAGAAGAGGAAAATGAATTTATACATTCCTGTAAGTAATTATATACAATTATTGTGTATTTATATGAAGAGTTATAAATATATAGAAGGGATTGGTAAATAAAGCTCTTTTTCTAATTACATTATTGATATGAGACAAGATACAAAATATTCCAAATAAAAAATATAATATTATACTAATCTAATAAATTATAATATTCGTATAATATTTGTTCATTTGATTATTTCTAAGTAATTAATTTAAAGAGATAATAATGAATGTTATAAATTAAAAGTTTGAGAATATTGAGTGGAGATGAAAATTGTTACAATGAATTAATTCACAGAACAATTTAGAGACAAGAACTTTTTTAAGTGAATCAATTAAAAATTCAATTAGTAAACGGTTTTAATATTAAAGTGGGGTATAATGTTAAATTTACGTATGATGTATTATTTAAATAATACCAAAGCTGTTGTTAAATTATAAATTTTACAAAAAAAAAATTCATATAAAATTGAAGAATAAATTATTCTTAAAATGATTTTTTTTAGCAATGTGTAAATAACTAAATAATATATATAGACTGCATAAATTGGTTAAAGTTAGACACAGAAATGTAAAACACACTTTGCCTGTTTCATAAGGATTTCCGTGATGCTAATTATAGATTTCCCTATCTGAAAAATTTTTATTAAATATTCTAACGAATTTGTCTATATATAAGATATATTTTTGATTCATAAGAGAAAAAAAAGATAAATAAATATCAGATAAATACACATGAAAAATAATTAAATTATTATATTTCAACAGTTTGATCCTATTTTTATAATTCTTTCTTATAAATTCATAATAGATTTAAATAGATTGGATGCTTTTAATATAGACTCAACTTTAGCATTATACTTAAGATTTAAATAATTTTGCATTACTCAATAATAAAGATTTAAATGAAATTATAATATATAATATATATATATTTCTTCAAAAACCTCTTGATATTAAAGTTATAGAATATACAATGAACGGTTTTTGAGTGAAAAAAATGATATCTATATGTTCAATGATGTGATATGATTTTTTATGGTAGGGGTGGGTGATAGGTATAAGTTCTATTAAATATCCATCTAGCACTGTTTATATTTATAAAATATTTTTATTAGTATAAAATTCCCTTTTTGTATTTATTAAATATATATATATTATTTATTCAAAGTCGAAGAGGTCTTTTACAGGGAATTTAAGTCCTTTTGTAGGGCTATTCCTTTCTGTTTAAAGATAAAAGAAGTTTTTAATATAAATACAATAAATGATATTGTTCATGTTTTGAATGTGAAAATGGATTTTTCCAATATTAAAATTAAAATCAAAATGAATTCAATTAGTTTTTGCCATTTCTTATATGTTACTAATTAAGTAAAAGATTTTTTTTATATGAAATCCTACCATTTTTTTATGTAATGTTTTATTTTTAACTATAGTACAATCAACTTTTTAAAAAGGCAAATAGCCAACAAAAATATCCTGTCTCTTAAGAAAAAGTGCCTAAAATCTTCATTGAAGGATATTAAAAAGAAAATAGGGGAATATTAGACAAAAAAAATAAATCAAGGAAGGAGATAAAGGAGAAAATTATAGAGAAATGGAATAGATAATAATAGATAAGCTAATAATTCCTTTATTTTTGCATGTTAATGTAAAAAAATAATTTTATTCAAAGGTAAAGAAAAAATATTTTATCAAGTATATTCTTTAAAGCTCAAAGTCTAAAGAAGGTAAAAAGATTCAAAGACTGAATAAATACTTGTTTAAACAGTTCATAATAAAATAAACAATTATTTCAAGTCAAATAAATATTTTTTTAAAGATTAGAAGCAAAGATCATTTTTGTATCAAGTCACCAATATTTAATAAATATTAATACTTTATTTAATAGTTTTTCCAAAATGTTTTTCTAAATTAAATAAATAATTAAAAGAAAAATGTACATAATTTAATGTTAGGGAAGATGGGTCTATCTAAAAAAAATATATTTGTATATTTTTAATGAGCTTAATTTTATATTTATTTTAAATTAATAATTGATATTATTATTAAATTATTTATAAATTTTATTGGATAATTGGAGAATTTGTATTAAACCTTTTGAGATGACTCATAACTTGTGCAACTAAAATTTAGTTAACGATTATATCCCAATCAAAATTTGTTACAGGAATTTATTGAAATGATTTAATATAATATAAATAATATTCTTGGAAATATAATAATATTATAAATCAAGAAATAAAATATTATAATATTTATATACATAAAAGGGAATAATGAATACATATTAATATTAATAAAAAATGGTTAAAAATAACTAATTTAGAAATAAAAATTATTTTATAGAATTATATATTAAAAATGTTTCAAATTTAATAAAATTGTTTTAAGCATTCTAATAGTATTGAAGTAAAAATAAATGAGTTGTGTAGTCTTACCTTTCAATCAAAGAAGTCATTTGAATTATAATTTAAAAATGATTTATGTTATCTGAAGTTATAAGTAAATTCAAAAAAATAAAACTAAAAAAATCACTAATAATTACCTAGATTTATTTGTCCGACTAACGACATAAAGAAATAAGATATAAGTATGGAAAATGATCAAAAATGATCAATGGTGAAATCAAGAAATTTATTGAGATAATATCAAAGAAAGCAAAGTTGGTACCGCCATCTCTTATTTAAATAATGAATTTTTAATATCAAAAAGATTTAAAGAATTAATATATTTTATTTTTGCTTATATTTATCTTTAATTATTATTATTAATTATCAAATTCGAATTTTTTCAGTATTTCTGTTTCATAATATATGGGCTGACTATTGTGAATGTCTATCTATCTATCTCTGTGGCTCTACGGAGCTCGAAAGTTCTTGGCCGCAGCAACCACACCCCTCCAAGTATTCCTATTATGAGCCACAACCCTCAAATCCTTATCCTCTCCCATCTCTCTCACGTCCCTTCCTACATTATCCACCCACCGCGTCCTTGGTCTTCCAAGCGGGCGTTTCCCACTCCGTCTCCCCCCAATATATTTTTCGCCATTCTTTCCTCCCTCATTCTAACCACGTGTCCTGCCCATCGCAGCCTTCTCGATTTTATAATTCTAACTATATTTGGAGATGCATAGAGGTCATGCAATTCCTCGTTATGCAGTCTGCGCCATTCCCCAGTGACATCATCTTTCTTTGGCCCATAAATGCTTCGCAGAATCCTATTCTCAAATACTCTAAATCAGAGGTTCTTAGACTGTGGTCCGCGGACCCCTGGGGTACAGGTGCACGAGAAAATGATGAGTCAGTTAAAACTTTTCGCGGAGTACATAACTTTAAGAACCTCTGCTCTAAATCTATTCTCGTCTCCTAAGGTCATAGACCATGTCTCACAACCATATAATACAACCGGTAAAATAATTGTTTTATATATTTTAATTTTTATCCCCTTTGATAATAATTTTGACGCGATAAGCCCCTTTACGGCATGATAGCAGGCGCTTCCCGATTGTAACCTCGCTTTAAACTCTTCTCGAACATTATTATCTTTCGTTATTACAGAACCTAAGTATTTAAATTTTTCTACATTTTCAAATTCTATATTTTGTATGTTAAGACTTTGTGTGTTAATACATTCCTCTCTGTTACTAAATACTTTGTCTTAGCAATATTTATTTCCAGCCCCAACTCTTTTCCTGCTTCGATTAATTTTTCTACGCTATCTTTAATTACAATTGCCGAATCTCCTATTATATGCTTAACCTAATACTTGAATTTTTTTGTTTAATTCTATTCCGTTTGATTTTCCCCCAATTTGTCTAATTACATATTCCAAAACTAAATTAAATAAAATTGGTGATAATGCGTTTCCTTGTTTTAACCCATTCCGAATTTCGAAAGTTTCTGATAGTTGATTCCCGCATCTTACTCTTCCTTTACTACCTACAAGACAAATTTGAATCATACGTACTAGATTTTTGGAATTCCCATTAAGATCAAGATTTGAAAAAGTTTTTCCCGGTCTATCGAGACAAATGCTTTTGTAAAGCCTACAAAAATTTGGTGAACAGAGATATTGAATTCGCGTTTTTTTTCTAATATCATTGTGAATGTCTGCTGTCATAAATAAGTACATTAACAAAACACTGGATAAAAGAAGAATTTTATCAAAAAAAATATTTTAGTCAGTTAAATGAAGAATTTCTCCTGTCTAAAAGAATGGTATTTTCTTCCAATTTTGTGCCTTTTTCCAGAGAAACTTTTTTTGTTTTTGATCGTTTTATTTTTATACACATCACTGTTGTACCAATTACTTTATCCTTAAATAATTTATTTATGAACAAGCTTTCTCAGTAAATTCTCTATACCTATAATATCACTTCTTTTAGAACGCACTTATAACAGCTGAATCTTATTTTTGTTGAATTAATTCTTTTGAATATTTTTGATTATCATTTCTTTGACTGTTAACTAATCTTATACTTTATAAAAAAATAAGCATAATTATTTTGCATATATATATATATATATACCTTTCTCTATTAGTTTAATAACAGAGGGATCTCTTTAATTAACAATATAACAAAAATCTTTACTCAGATAATTGCAAATAGGTTATATGGTTGGGCTGAAGATAATGAGAAAATGCCCGAATCCAAAAATCGACTTGATGATATTCCGCAGGGCTGGTGTACCCAGGGGGACAAGATTTTTTCTTGGAGGAAAGGAGATAGAAATAGTGAACATTTATATCTATTTGGGCGAAACTGTTTGCTCCTCTGGCCTATTTTATGTTACATCTAAAGTTATGGTGAAGAAGGCAAAATTGGCTTTCACCACAAAAGGGGGCAACGCTAAGAAAGTTAAAATATATGGCATATGGCCGACTAATAAATGTATACCAAGCTTGCATGCTGGAAATATTGTTGTATAATTAGGAGTTGTGGGCCTTGCACTACCCTAAAATAATTGAGATAGCCCAGACGTTCTTCTTCAAATCCTTTTTCACGATAGATCAACGCCGGGCTATATAATTAGGACGGAATTTGGCCGACCCAGAGTCATTGTATTAGTTGTAAGGCGGACAGTGAAATGGCTTTGCAGGATTTTGGAAATGCCCTCAAAAAGACTTCCCAGATTATGCTACGATAGGCTTTTACATCTACGCAATTTCAGTGTCGTTGACGAGAGTTACAACTGGGTAGCCCAACAGAGATCTTTCTTCGTCGCAGCCAACAAGACTGACATTTGGACCCTTCAAAACCCGACAGACTTCAGAAGACTCCTTGGCGAACTAATGGACACTTTGACAGACCTATACATTTTGCAGGACTTGGAAAACCTAGTCCTCCAATTACTCACCACTATATAGGAGACTAGACTTCAATAGAAATCATTTGGGGACCGATATGCTCTACTTAAATCGGGGACTTTTATACAACTAAGGACAACAAACGCAAGACAATTAGAATTTTACGTGGGAAGAAACAAACACACACTAGACCAAAATCAAATCTGCACCCTGTGCAATTTAATTAAAAAAAAAAATTTATTCCACTTCTTGATGGAATACCCTATTTACGCTTCACAAAGAGAGGAATACATCTTGAAGGAGGTTCATGAGGGTAATTTTATAGAAATCTTACTAAACGCTGGGAACGACACCCAATTGACAGACTGTCATAAATTCATCTCGAGCGCACTGAAAGTGAGATCCTTCGTCATGAACGAATGACTCGGGATTTTTCTATTGTTACTGTGAACAAAAATTCGATGTGATTTGTGTGTCGAGTATACAAGGAGGGGCAGGGTTTTGTTATTGTTGTTTGTATATAAGTATGATGAAATTATTATATTTAATTTAAGCACATTCGTAACCTTCAATGATTGTATATATTGAGAGATTCGTGAGTTATGAGTAAAAAAAAGGGAGAAAAAAACTCTTCAATTTGAATTAAATTATAGTTCTTTGTTTTTATTGTTTTTTTTGTGAAAGATGTAATTGTATAATTTGTATGCCGAATTGGCAAAGGCAAATAAAGATTATTATTATATTATATTATTAGTTTAATAAAAATCTATAAGTTTTCTGGAGAGTATTGATATTTACCGCTAAATCAAATGAAGGTTACATCTTTATTTCTATTTGTTGTTTTAATTATATTTTAGAATTTAACATAAAATAAGATTATATTATACAAAAACAACATTTAAAAATAAAAATTATTTTTTCCCACAAAAACCTCTATTTTTAAGGTGTTATTATGTTAGTTATCTAGATTTTTTCAAACCATGTCAATGTGAAAGATGAAATGTAAACATACAACTATAAAATAAAAATTATTATTTAGAAATTAGATGTTTGAGATATTATAGAAAATAATGAATAATGATTTAGTTTTGAAACAATTTTATTTATAAAAAATTATTATATTTTCTTCTGTTCATATTTTACAATTTATTTTTTATATATATATATATATATATAGTTTTTATAGAGTAAAAATAAAATATTTATTTAAAAAAAGAACATTTTTGACTAAGTTCCAATTACACTTGAATTTGCATGTAATTTTGTGCTAGTATTTTTCAATGATGATTCTCCAGAAGGCCCATTTTTGGAAGTTCCTGAAACATCATTTGTCAATGGAGTTCCATTGATAGTTGTAACGTTGCTGGTTGTTCCTGTTGAAATTATTGATACTTGAGATTGTTGTTGTTGAGTTTGTTGTATAGTCTGTTGTTTTTCAGCAAGAGATTGTAAATTTTTATTTCGTAATTCAAAAACTTGCTGAATAGCTTCACGAAAGCAAAGGAAATTATAATCAATTACACCTTGACGGTCAAAATTATCTTCTCTTAAAATACAAACTAATGCAAGAAACTTATTTACTTCCCGCAAATATAAAATTGTTCCATTATTGAGTTTAATTAAACTTGAACTTTGATTGTCAAAAGCAGTAGCTTCAGCATCTTCCGATAATCTATAAAATACAAAAAATATTAATATATAATTCAATAATTATTCATTAAAAATAAGTTCATAAAGTTTCTATATTGAAACTTTCAAGACAAGTTAACTAGTTTCCACAATTCAGTTGCCCTATTCTATATAATAATAATAATAAAGAAATAATATATATAAAATTACCCATAAATGCAAGATATGTCAATAGCAACATCAATCATGTCGCAGCATAATTCGTAACTCTGCATATCGACAGGTGAAGAATCTGTAGCTATATATATTTTTGACACCACATCAAATAGAAATGCCTTTTCAATGGCTGAATTCTAAAAAAAATATAAAAATGAATAATGAATAGTAACAATTAAATAAATATAATTAAATACCGAAATTAAAATATTTAATAGATTTTCTAATGTTGGTAATTGTGGAATTAATTTTTGTACAACTTTACTAAAGGCTTCAAAAATGCTGTGGTCATATATTGATGTTAGATGAAAACTAAGATGGATTTGATCAAAACCTAGAATTAAAAATTATAATTATTATAATTGAAAAGGAAATGTAGTAAAAAATAGAATTATCTCCAAAAAATACTTAATTATAGAAATTTGTATAAATAATACAAATTTCCCAAGCAATTGCTTAACTTAACATACAAATATTTATTTATTTACTTATTTATGAACAATTATTTAAGAGTTTTGAGAAAATGAAACTATACTAAGATTTAAATATTTAATAAGGAAAGATTGATAAGTATTGGCCATATGAATATAACTGCCCCAATGCTTTATTGAACTCGTGAGCTCTTATCCGTTCCAACCACATTCGTTCAATCATCCATAACTCAAAACGAACCCCTACCCAATTCCTATCTTTTCCAAATTTCCTCATGTTAAATGGGAAACAATATATCGTTATGTGTAGAGATTATTTCCTGAAAAGTAATAATTGTAAAATTTAAAAAATATCTATACCTGTTTCAGTTAATTCATCATTTGCTCTCTGATGAATGTCTCTTTGTGTTTCCATTTTGTAATCATCAGAAAGCCCGTCAACTTTGTGAATAAATACTTCAAAACGTATGTTGTTATTAACCTTAAAAGCTTTTGTAACCGTGAGATGTAATTTATTTAGAGCTTCCATATAATCATCCTAAAAGTATATATTTTATTATAGAAATTTTTTTAGAAAATTATTAAAAACGTGTACATACTTGAGCATCAATTACAAAAACAAGAGCTCCACATCCCCCAAAATTCATATCTGAATCAAATGTTGGATCAAAAAAATCTATCTGCCCTGGAAAATCCCATATTTGAAATTGAACGAAACTAGAATTAGATATATCATCTTTGATAATTTTATTTGTGCTTTCTAGAAAAAGTGTTTCATTTGGTGACATTTTATGAAATACCACTTTCTGAATAGATGATTTTCCGCTCCTAAAAATAGAAGAAAACTATTTATATCAAGCGAGTTAATATATTAACTCTTTTAAAAGGATTCTATATATTTCTGTTATGGATGTTAAATTGCTAAAATATTAAGAATATAACAAGAATAATGATTTATCTTAAGATATGAATGTATAATGGCTTATATTATAAATAAATATATAGAACAAAGGAAAGTTATTAAGAACCAAAATTACCTTCTCAATCCCATCAATAAAATTCTAGGTTTTTGTTCTCCTGTCAACGTGGTCAGAAGTCCATCAGATTCATGTTCAAAATGTCCATAACCAAATTCTCTTGGAAAAGACCCAACATCTGATTGATAATGATCTTCATCTTCTTGTTCATAAGACTAATAACATTTTAAAAAAATTATATAAAATATGAAAATAATTAATATATAAACATAATATTTTTTACCATTATTTCTTAAAATTATATTATTTAAATATATATAAAATAATATGTATTTCTTATAAATTAAACATTTAAATATGATAAATATCATCACATGATTTCAAAACGTCATAAAAATAAATGGGAAACAAATTCATATGTAGTTAAAACATGGAGTTAAAATAAAGATACCACAGACCATCCGTATAAAGATACCTAATTGCTACATGTCATTTTTGTATAACAGCTCTGCCATCTATAGGCTATTTTTAGAAAATAAGGAAAGGACAGAGACGAAAAGTTAAATAACACTTGGTAAAAATGGCTGCATTCGGAATTAGATCTCATACTAGAAGAGTATGTTCTCTATATAAAAATGCTTTAAGGACAATTGATGCTTGGTATGAAGATAGGTAAATAATTTCTTCCAAAATATATAATTTTTTTATATTATATATAATGGCTTTCAGATTTATCTCTAAATGTCATTTTTTTTATTCTATATGATAATTTTCAGATGTGACTTTTTATATCAAATGGCACTTATGAGGAATAGATTTGATCAAAATAAAAACTTAAAAGATTGTTCTAAAATTGAACAACTCTTGGTTGAAGGAGAAAAGGAATTTTTTCTAAAACAACATTATCAGCCAAAAAAATGTGATATACCTATATAAATATAAATGAAATACAATTAATTTATTATGATAATTATATTTTAGTTCCACACAGTCCTGGAGGCTCTGCATATGCTCGTAATGTGGATATTCCTGATTGGGTCCTCGATTATTGGCATCCATTAGAAAAAGCAAGATATCCACATTATTTTGCAGTGCGTGAAAAACGCAAGAAGGAATATATTGAACTTTGGGAAAAAACCTATGGTAAACCTAAAGAACTTGAACATTAATATAATATATCAAAAGATAGAAAAATTGTTTAGATTTAGGTTATATTAAATTTTGTAAATTCTTATTTGGAATTTATAATTAAAATACTTTTTTGCAAATAAAATATATTTAATTTAATTTTAATAATTGTATGTAATTATTTTAATATTAATACAGATTTTTCCATAAATAATTTTAGGTGATTGTTAATAGTCATCTTTCCTGTATTTACTTCCCTTCAATCACCTTTCTAAAAACTATGACCTTCGTTCTTAATAAATTTTTATGTCAAGCTTATTGTGTCAAAGCTGTCATTAAAATGAAAAATGTGCTCCCTTAGAAAAATTCTCTTTAAAAAAAAATTTGTTTTCTGAGCTTCTTTCAGATGAAAACCATCAGTTTGTTTAACTCTAAAATAAATAGCAAAAAAATTAATTTAACTTTTATTTTATAAGATATATTATAATTTTTTTATAAAATTAACATAAAAAATCAAGCAATAAAATAAAATAAATTAATGAAATAAATGATTTTATATCAATATATCGAAATATTTAAAATTTTAATCATATTCTATAAAATTGATTAAATTATTTGTAGTACTTTTGATAAAATTAATTAATAATTCCGTTTAAATTTTTTGTTATTACTATCTCGCCAGAATAATATTGTGATCACGAAAATTTTCGATGTCGAGATTTTGATGTTTTTGTACCTTTTGAAGGTCCCTGAATCATTTTCACTAAGGTTGAGAAAAATGTCTGTGTGTGTGTGTAGACAAGATTACGCAAATTTGAGCTAGAATCATGAAATTTGGTACATGGGCATTATTCAAAATTTGTAGTTTTCTATCAACTTTTGAGAATTGTAGCTCAACTGGAAGAGGGTCATTACCTACAACGTTATGATTTTTTGATCATACAAATTGATTAACAGCCATGTTTATGTATTTAAAATATCAAATTAAACAATTAGATAAATTTTCATTTGATGTAGTTTAATCTTGAAATATTAAAAAAAGAATCAATTCAGAACCTTATCAGGTTCTAAAGGAAGAGACGTTTTGGGTGGTTTTGGGCCTCGTGTCCAACTTCACTCGCTTCAGTACGCGAAGGGAAATATTTTTAGTACCAGAACTTGAGAAATTGAAATCTATATATATAAAATGATTTTTGTCTGCACATTGTTCAAAATTTAAAAATTTTTTGCATATCTTACGTTTCATGACCTGGAGAATCCAAATTTGACATTACAATTTTACAATACAAAGCAGCAGGGAATAGATGGGATACCTGCAGAATTAATTAAATATATTGGGAAACCTAAAGTAGAGTGTATGTACAAGTTAGTTCTTTCAATTAAGGAAAAATATCTCATTAGAATCGCAGGAGAGAATCATAAGCCCACTTTTTAAAAAAGGAAATACAACGAGCATTAACTACAGAGAATTTCTCTTTTGATGACATCGTATAAGATTCTCTCGAATATTATTTTATTAAAATTACGATTGAGGAATACCAATTTCGGATTTAGCACAAATTGTTCAAATTTTCTCGCTAAGACAGATAGACTAAGGCTTTTGGCGGGACAGTCCCGATTTTTCAAAATTTGTGCCGCGACGTTTTTCAAAAGTCCCGACTTTTAGATTTAAGTTACATTTTATATTTTTGTAAATCATTATTTTGCGTTCTAAGAATCCTACGGGCTACGACTACTAACATATTGCTTTTGCTACCCAGATGATACATTTCGTGTTCGTACTCCGTGCTAGCAGGCTAATTTAACAAATAAATATTATAAATCTACTAATTACTAAACAAACTATGTTCCATACAATAATGTATTAAAAATTGTGGAATATGCACTATCTTTACCTGGAACTAACGCAGCGACTAAACGCGTTTTATCTAGAGTAAATCATCAAAATTAAGTGTTGAAATTTGAAAGCCATTTTATGTGTCAAATATAATTTGACAAATTCTTGTGATGATTTTTACAATATTTTAAAAAATGACAACAATATACCGAAACAAATTCACTCAAATAAAAAATATGTGTCAAGGAATAAAATTGACATTTTTTTTATATTTATAAATCATACTTATGTTAAAAATAAAAAAATATTACGATATTATTTTTATTCTGTATGAAAATTTTTGTTGATACCCCCCTTCTTCAGAGTTGTTCCGCTTTGATCATCTAAAAATCTGGTCTCCTTATATTAGACAAAACAACGCTTATTCAATATTTCTGTTCATTAACTATTCGTAGATTTTAGCAAAGTATACGACTCAATAGATCAGGATAAACTTTTTAAAATTTTAATGGGAATCCCGAAGAAAACTAGTACATATGATTCGGATTTTGATAATTAAATGGGAGTATCAATTTTCAGAAACATTTGAAATTCGAAACGGGTTAAAACAAGGAGACGCACTATAATCAATTCTATTTAATTTAATACTAAAATATGTCATAGGACAAATAGGAGGAAAATCAAACGAAATCCATTTAGATAAAAAATTCAAGTATCAGATTATGCAGACGACTTAAATATAATAGGAGATTCGGCAAATGCAATTAAAGATAGCGTACAAATAGACGCAGGAAAAGTTGGACTAAGAATTAATCGTGATAAGACAAAATATTTAGTATCAGAGTGAAATAGTATTAACAAATATTTACAATTTAATAATTACAATTTAAAAATTGCCAAAATTTTCGCACAAGTGAAAAATTAAATTCAATATATGACAAAATAATATGTGAAAAAGATATGTTTACTAGTGTTTACTCATAACATAATTTGTAAATAGTATTTTAAAATCTATATATTTAATACGATAGTGTCCGTCTGTACGCAAAAAACTCTAGAGCCTAAACTACAAGGAGTAAGGTAACCAAATTTTTCTGAGGTGAAGGGTACCTCAAATGAGATGAAAAATAAAAAAGAAATTAGAATCTTAGGTAACTCCTGAGCTGAGCTGCGGGTGTTCCATTTTCCAGAAATATATATAAAGGAGAGTGTTTGTATGTATGTAATTTGTTTACTATTTTGTGTTGTCATAGAAACAGATATATATAATTAGAACCTCTCTCTCTCCCTCTATTTAAATTTTTAAAAATGGAGTGTTCTAACCAAATTAAGAAATTTAAATGCCTTATGCAACATTGATAGGTAAATGAATTGGACTGGAAGAGGAGACATGTGATTAGAGAAATTGGGGAAAAATCAACCGAAATGTAATTAAACAAAAAAATTCAAGATTATGCTACGGATACGACTTACATACAATTAACATACAAAATATAGAATTTGAAAAAGTATAAATATTTAAATACTTAAGATCTCTAATCACGAAGGATAATACTATTCGAGAAGAATTTAAATCGACGATGTAATTGAGTAACGCCTGTTATTATGCAGTAAAGGGGCTTATCTCATCAAAGAGGATCAAAAATAAAATATATAAAACAATTATTTTTCATGTTGATCGATGACTAGGGTGACCATATTTCGAAAACACCAAACCGGGACAAACGGTATACCTTTTTTTTAGAACTAAATTGACAAAATTTTGAAAAAAAAATTACGAAATGTCCTAAATATTGAAAAAACAGTAGGGTGTCCCGAAGACTTTTTTGGGACAGAGCACCTAAAGACGGGACGTTTGGTCACCCTATCGATGACTCTGGGAGACGAGAGTAGATTTAGAGTATTTGTGAGATTAATATTGTTCGCTGCATTTATAGGCCAAAAGAAGATGAGGTCACAGGGGGATGGCGGAGATGGCATAACGAGAAATATTGTCCAGATATAGTTAAGGTTATAAAATCGAGAAGGCTGGGATGGGAAGGGGACGTGGTTGGAATTGGAGAAACTAGAAATTGGGAGAAACCGATTGGGAAACATCCGGTGGAAGACCAAGGACCAAGGTGGGTGGTCAATGAAGGAAGGGACATGGGAGAGATGGGACAGGGTAGGATTTGGTCGTAGCTCAGGATAGGGACGCTTAGAGAAATGTGGATGCTGCGGCTAAGAACTTTCGAAAACTGTAGAGACACAGAGTTAGATAAATATAACATGTACAATAATAATATATAATTAATTTACTGATTAAATTAAAATATATTTTACAAGAAAACAAATACATGTCTTATCTACTTATGCTGATTGAAACAAAATGGATGAAAACCTTTTACATACAGACTTTCCAGTGGCGCAACCAGGGGGGGGGTTTTGGGGGTTAAAACCCCCCCCAGGAGAGAAAAAAAATAATAATTGCTGTATATTCAGTGGCGCAACCAGGGGTGGTTTTGGGGGTTAAAACCCCCAGGAGAGAAAAAAAAAATAATTGCTGTATATTATGTTTTCAAATAGAAAAGAAAAAAAATTCTTAAAATATAACTTAGTGTATAATAAAAAAGTTTTTTTTTATTACATGTGGAAATTGATACCGAGGTCAAGGGATGTTTCGAGCTCCTCACTCCACTTCCTTATCCCTGGTTGTAAAATTTAACAGAGGGATAGCGGAAACGCAGGCCCTCACCCCCACAGGGCCTTTGGTGACGTCCAGGAGAAAGTCTCCCCCCTTCTCCACCACAACGGGTAGGGCATTTGTAAATAAACCATTTTATAGAAATTCGCAAACAAGAAGTTGCTCTATCGAGAACATTTACCCTAGACACCAATTCAACCCCTTCCACATTGCTACATACATTAATTGCTAATTTCATAAAGATTATGAAACGAAGACTAATTTCAGATTTTTTTCAAAATAAGAAAAACAAGAAAGGTAAGATTTAAATTTTTTTTTTAAATTAGTGAATTAATTCTTAAATACTTTTCCATTTAAGAATTAGATAGTGAAGCTGGACCTTCAGAAACAACAGATTGTGTTAATAGCAATAGCGAAGAAGACAATAAAGAAATAGTTGATTTCACAACTGAAAAGGTTAATTTTTTTTATTTGTTTATATATATTAACCCATTTGTAGAGCCAGCGTTCCCAAATGGGAACATTTATTTTTATACACCAAAAACCCTTTCAAAAATATTTTTTTCTATATTTATCTACATGATATCTGGTCACCAATGGGTTAAAATCGAATTTCATTTTTTCACGTAGCCAGAGAAGAGGCAGGGGGGGGGGATTCGGGAGCTTCAGTTCCCACACATAAAATCTATTTTTTTCTAAATTTTCTTAAGTTTAATTTTTTCAAATTATTCTACCACTACGGGCGGACGAAAAGCTTTCGTCATCTTAAAGTAGTTTATTATAAATAACTCCTTTATTATTAAGTTTAGGTAAAAATGAATATAATGAAACTTTTAGTAAATGCGATTTCCTATAAATTTAATACGATAGTATGATAATTCTCATAAAAATCGGAATTTATAAAGAAATTCAATAAAATGTGTTTTGACACCTCTTTAAACTAGCATTACTTATGGTCCCATCTTGTCCAAAAACAATCCAATCCCCGCCCATCATTCCAAAAAAAACATCTAAATATCAAATCCCAAGATAATATCTCATTTCGTTTAGACTTAATTTTGGTAACGAACGGCCGGCCGGATCAAAATTTTTTTTTGCAAGTTTGGATTCAGAACCGTCTGAAAAGTGGAAATCTCGAAGAATCTCGGAGCAAAAATTTTCCGATCATCGTAAAAGCTATCCTTATTTCATGAGGAAAGCTAAAATGGTTTACTTATAGCTGGAAAAAAATAATTTCTTTCTAAAACTGTGAATACGAGTAAATAAAATACAAAATTTGCCAGATTTTGTAAAATCATTGTTTCATTTACAAAACTTTTTTAAATATTTAATATAAAAAAAAAAATCTTAATGAAAATTTGTCTTTGAGTGAGCCCGGGGGGGGGGGGGGGCATAGGAAGGTGGAGCGGCTAGTCAAAACCCCCCCCAGGAGCAAATTCTGGTTGCGCCACTGGACTTTCAACCAAATACTATGTATCACTCGGGGGTACAGGGGGCGGAGCCCCCGTCTAGGTGTGAAGAGCGCCGTAGGCGCTCGGAGCAGCTAGTTTTAATTTATTTTTAAATAAATATTATATATTTCATAGAACATTATTCGTTTCTTTTAGATATGTAAATTATATAAAAGATTGTATAATTTCCAGCTAAGTGAAAAATTATTTGTTAGGGTATAAAACTAACATTTTTGAAAAAATCATAATTGATTGCTTAAATATTAGTTATATCTCTGAATAAATAATTTTTCACTTACCTGGAAAATCTATATTTTTTAATTACTAATATTCCTTCAAAAAAAAAAAGATTTTTTTTAATTAGTTGAAATATGCGTCGCGTGGTGGCGCTAAAAACTTTGTTTCAAAAATTAACTTTGAATGTCCGAGTCTTATAGATGGCCTTTGGTATCTACCACAGAGCATACATAGACAGAGTAAATCACTCAATGCTATTTTTTTTTCACCTCAAGTGATGGCAATGATGGCAAACAGGTTGGACATGTGTGAGCGTTTTTACCGACCGACGAGGGAGGCATTTTTAAATTTTTTTTGTATGAATATTGGGAATTTAAAAATTATTTATTGAGATATAAAATTAGCATTACAGAAATCAAATATGCTTTTTTCAAATATCCAAATAAATAATTTAAATTAACAGAAAACTCCACCTACTTTTATGTAATTTACATAAATAAAATAAACGAATAATGTACTTGTTAATATTTAATATGTATGGATTAAAAATTTTCTTCAATGCCAATATTTGAAACGAGAGAAACACATACGAATTGTTCTTAGTGAGAAGGAAATTTATAAATAAATATAAATAAATAATCATTTCTATTTCCAAAAAGATACTATTTAAAAAGATCACAAGAAATCCATAAATCATTGATTAACTAAGAATAATTAATCCAACGCATTTTTAATCATCTAAGTTTATCAAACAACTCATTTACGAACATTTGGGTAAATTTTTAAATGAAAAAAATGTGGGATTTCTCCGGTCGGCTATCATGCAAATTCCAATTGGATAAATTAACACATATATATTATATTTAAATTAAATTATAAATTAAAATTAATAAATAGTAGTATTGGCTCTTTGTTGAGGGCATCTGGTCACATGCAGGCGCGAGATTGTTAGTCAACGTGCTAAAAAATTAATTCCGGTACTTTTAGCGATTCAACCAAGCTGAAATTCTATATATAGCAGTTTTATGCAATTTTTAAACATGTGAAAAACTATAAAAGATATACTGAGAGGAGTACGTGAATATATTTGATTTAATAGTGCTTATTGTCAATTTCTATATTGCTGTGAAATTTGTATTTATTTAACAAATATTAAATAATTTAACTTTGATATTTGATTTGTTGCAATGTAATTTAAATTATTTATCAAACAATTTATAATAAATTTTTCAATTTTATTTGTGTTAAATGTTAAATAAAATTTATATTTATATTTATCAAATAATAAATAATATAACTTCATAAGTTAAATAGTGTTAAGTGAAAAATAAAAATTAGTCAAGAATTGCTGGGTTTGTTTCGAATATTATGGGTACGGATACTATGTGCACGGATGGTATGTCGAGTTTGATATTCAAATAATTGCAGGGAATTCGGAAGGCCTGTGGGAGGGGGTGATCTTCGGTCATTTTTTTGCGGTGCCATCTATTGGGCGCCTGAAGAATCAACCTTTTTCCTGTAACGCCATCTGGTGTTAGAGTTACACCGGTCCCATTGAGGTGATACTGGGTTGGTGGGGAGTATATAAACCAAGGCTATCTCACTCTTACCGGGCCTTTGCATCCTTGTTTAGTTTTTCTGATATATATATGAGATGGCGCTGCAGGCACTCAATTTTTAACTCTACAGGCGTTCAAGAGATCGCACTGCTGCTGCAGGCAAGCTGAGGCAAGCCAAATAGGCTAAGTTTTTATTAAACAGACCATATTTATAACCTGTCGATCAACCCATGTACTTAAAATTCGATATTCCAAACATATATATTAAACTATTTTAAAATTGATTGTTATCATTTCTCAGATGGATAAATCATGAAAACAGCGATTTTAGAACAAGCGAGTAGAAAAAGTTGAACCGTGGAGTGATACCTTAGAAAGTACCCCAAGATGGTTTTGTGTATTTAATAATAATATCTGTCTGTTTTGTGTATTTAATAATAATGTCTGTTTTTGTTTTTTTGTTTTTATGAAGGAATATTGTGAAAGTTGGGAATTAAAAAATTGTAGAAAATTTTCTGTTAAATGAAAAATTATCTATTTGGAGATAAATATTGGTTTAATTTCCAAATAAATAATTTTTCATTAAACTGAAAATTTTCTACAATCTTTTTATGTAATTAACATATCTAAAAGAAACACATAATTTTTTATGTATATAAACAATATATATTTGAAAATTAATAAAAATTATAAAATTATATTTACAAATTATGAGGTGATCTCACTATTAAACATATCATATTGTTTTTATCATATATTGTATTAAATTTTTCTCTTGTGAGACGTATAAATTTACACCTTTGAAAATAGTTTTATTATTAAATACACAAAACATACTATCTTGGGGTACTTTCTGAGGTATCACTCCACGGTTTAACTTTTTCTTCTTGCTTGTTGTAAAATCGCTGTTTTCATGATTAATCCATCTGAGAAATGATAACAAATAATTTTAAAATAGTTTAATATATATGTTTGGAATATCGCGAATTTTAAGTACAATGGGTTGATCGACAGGTTATAAATATGGTCTGTTTAATAAAAACTTAGCCTATTGTCTTGGATCAGGTATACGAGGAAATAGAAGAATAGTTAAAATAGAAAGAAAGTCGTTCATTTTCAATAGACAATGAATATAATATAATTCGAAAATTGTCTTTTGGCCGAAAATATAAAAAATTTTTCCATATTTATATATGCATATATTTAAAAATTAATTCATTAAAATATATATATATATTTCTGAAATTAATTTTAAATTATATAAATATATTAGAAATTAATTTAATATAATTTAACATATAATAATATATTCAAATATTTTATTTTATATATACATAATTCAGTAATACTGATTATTAATGTAAATATAAATAATAATATTTAATATGGCAAATATGTAAAATTTTGTAAAAAAAAACCTGTAAATTTGGACCAAAATGGCAATAAATAAATAAAATATATAATAATATTAATATATTTAATTAATTTAATTTTCTATCATAAAGTAATAAATAAAATAAAAGTGAGAAGAAAAATCTTTACAAATTTTAATTTATATAAGCAACATTATTTTTTTTTTTTTTTTTTTTTGATATCTTTAGTAGTTTTTCAAATAATAAGACAATAATTGTTGTAATTTTTGATGTCTTAATAGTAACTTGAATTTCATAATATCTGATTCAATGAATTTATTTTGTCATGTTAAAACTTAAATAATAAATGAAGTACTATATTGAATATTTATTGGTTTACACTTTTATATAAGAGAGAAAAATTGATTATCTAATAATAATATTAAAAATTTAATATATATTCGTTAATTATAAAAATTAATATCAATAAGAGGTTATTTTTTTTAAATAAAAATTATATATATTAAATTAAATAAACCTAAAAATATTTAAATAAAAAAAAAAAGAATTCTGTATATAAAAATAATTAAATGTATATATATATTATAAAGTCAATTTTTTTTTTTATTGTATGAAACCTTTTTGCTATCATAAAGTAATAAATAAAATATAAGTGAGAAGAAAAATCTTTACATTATTTTCTTACATATCATAAATAAATTTATCCTAAATTTTTTTTTTTATTTTTTTTTTCCCTTATGATTACTAATAATTCAAATAAATTAGAAATAAAAAAAAAATAATCAATTTGTTGATAAAATAAATAATTTATGGTGGCCCTGAAAAGGGCCGTTTTTTTTTTGTTGTTTTTTTAGAAAAAAAATTATGGTTTCTTTTCAGTTTTTTTGGGAAGGAGGACAGCTTGAATATTGGGCAAAACACCACCCTGTGCAATTGTCACTCCTGAGAGTAATTTATTTAATTCCTCGTCATTACGAATGGCTAATTGAAGATGTCTTGGGATGATTCTGGTTTTTTTGTTATCCCGAGCAGCATTTCCAGCCAATTCTAAAACTTCAGCAGCCAAATATTCCATAACAGCTGCCAAATAGACTGGAGCACCAGCACCTACACGTTCGGCATAATTTCCTTTACGGAGAAGACGATGAATTCTACCGACTGGAAATTGAAGTCCAGCACGATTAGAACGAGATTTTGCCTTGCCTTTAACTTTTCCACCTTTTCCACGTCCAGACATATTGAAAAGTTAATTTGTTTTTTAAATCAATGTATACTCAAAGAGAACAGATTGATAAATGTTATTATTTAGTATGAATAGTTGTCTTTTATATATGATTACGATAGTAGCGACCTCTCGCACTGTGATTGGTTGATCTATATAACCCAATCTTACCTGACTTTCATTTAAAAGTTCACCACCATAAGCGTTCCGTATCATTCTGTATCTAGCATTCAGCAGATTTGTTTGTTTGTTAATACGAGCTTATATTATTAACTATGCCCCCAAAGACTAGTGGTAAAGCTGCCAAAAAGGCCGGCAAGGCACAAAAGAATATCACCAAAGGTGATAAGAAGAAGAAACGTAAAAGGAAGGAATCTTATGCTATCTACATTTATAAAGTATTGAAACAAGTTCATCCTGATACGGGAATTTCATCGAAAGCCATGAGTATCATGAACAGTTTTGTTAATGATATTTTTGAACGTATTGCTGCTGAAGCATCTCGTCTTGCTCATTATAATAAACGTTCTACAATTACCAGCCGGGAAATTCAAACTGCTGTACGTCTTTTGTTACCTGGTGAATTGGCTAAACACGCCGTATCTGAAGGCACTAAGGCTGTTACCAAATACACTTCATCCAAATAAATTCATTTCCATCTCAATTTTTTTTTAATTTTTTTTTTTAAATACAAAATAAACGGCCCTTTTCAGGGCCACCCAAAATAATTATTTTATCAACAATTTATATTTTTTTCTAAATTATTATTTATACATATACACTTACTTTATTATCTATATCTCATTCATAAATAAATCTTATTAGCTTATTTATTATTTAATAATCTTTTCTGGTGGGTGTCTTCTTCTTAAACATTTGTTTTAGTTATTATATAAGAATAATTATAGATAGTTTGTTTCTCATAACAAAGCAATAATTGTATCTGTTTTCAAATTAATTTAATTTTTTAATAAAATTTCTAAGTTTTTTCTATATTTTCTTAAATAATTAAATAAAAAATATTATTTTTAAATTTGATTTCTGAACCAAGCTTACAAATTAAAACTTTCGATCTACTTTCTACATTTATGTATTTTTCGCCTCTATTACTTATTGTACAGCAATTTTCTTTATCTCTGAAGTACTTTACATTATTTTTGGATTAAACATAAATAATTTGTCAAGAGATCACTGTGCTTAGACAGATTAATAATTGCATTTCTTTGCAACTATTGAAATGTTTTACTTCCTATATATATATTTAAAAAATTGCTAATTTGTTTTCTTTCTTTAACTTTAACCATGAGATGTTAAAAAATATAACTTATTTATTTATATTTAAATATATATATATATATATATGATAGTATTTAATAGATCAACACATACAATTATAGGGTAAATACCATATAAGAATAAGTTGTATTTAAAAAAAAATCAATTAATTATTTCCAAGTAAATTTATATATATATATAAAATAAATATTATTTGACTAATTTATTTATTTATTTTAATAAAATTTATATTAATTTAAAATAAAAATACAAAACAGAACACACTTTCTTGTTAGTAAGGTTATAAAATAGAAATTTAATTTATAATATATAGATAAAATTAATAAAAAGATTTTTTATAAAAAAATAAAAAATGTCTTGTTAATAAAATATAATATTGGGTGGCCCTGAAAAGGGCCGTTTTTTTGTATTTTGTATAGAAATCGATGATTAAATAATTAGTAATTAAATTTAACCACCAAAACCGTAAAGAGTACGTCCTTGTCTCTTGAGAGCATAGACAACATCCATAGCTGTAACAGTTTTTCGTTTAGCATGTTCAGTGTAGGTGACAGCATCACGGATAACATTCTCAAGAAATACTTTCAATACTCCACGAGTTTCTTCATAAATCAGACCAGAGATACGTTTCACACCACCACGTCGTGCTAAACGACGAATAGCTGGTTTAGTGATACCCTGGATATTATCACGAAGTACTTTACGATGACGTTTAGCTCCTCCCTTTCCTAATCCTTTACCTCCTTTACCACGGCCAGTCATTTTTGTATTATTACTAAAAAAAATTAAAAATCAAACAATGTGACCAAGACGACAATCTCAACTTGTATAAGCTCCATTTACAAACCTTCTCTTTTATATATAAACTCCTCTACCTACAACCAATGGCTGACAAGATTTCTCATCCCCACCACTATACCATTATATCCAAAGTCAAATATATTTATTTAACAAAATATTAATAAATCACACAAACTCACATATTTTATTAAAAATTTAAATTAATTATACAATATAAAAAATTATTACAATATTCTAATAAATCCAAACATTATATATTATTATTAAATCACAACTCATATTTAATCATTAAGAATACCCCCACTACCTACTCTTATTTTACATGGGGAAAAAAAAATATTATTTTTCTTTTTATACTTATTTTATTTTTACATTTTTACTCACTTACTTTCTTAATTTATTTTATTTTAATTTATTTTATTTCATTAATTATATATATTTTTCTCATAACTTACGAATAATTTGTATAATTAAACTAAATCTATTATTGTGTTTATTCATTTTATTATGAATTATTCAATTTATATATATATTATCTAAATTTCATTCTTCTGATATCTTTTTATTTCATATCTTAATTAAACCATTTTAATTTTAATTGTTAATTTATTTTAAACTTTTCATCTCAGTTGTAAAATTCTTATTATAAAAATAAACACAAGAATTTCTTTCTATTAATCAATTCCATAGTTAAATGTATTTATTAATTTAGCATCCTTTTTTCAAAATAATTAGTTATTTTATTCTTTAGATTTTTAGCAAACATTCTCTATCTCTAAATTATAAATTTATTGTTTCATTTATTTACAGATATAATTAAATATTTTTCTTCTTTATTATTCTCTATATTTGAGATTCTAATCTATAATAATATATATATATTTAAATATCTTTATATATTTTATAAATTAGATATATCTCTCTATATCTTGTATATCTTTATTATTTGTAAATATAAAGGAATAATAATTTGAAGGTTATAATAAAGAGATATTAATACATAGACAACTTCATGTACAGAGTACAGATATTAAGCAAATTGCATCCGAATTCTTTATCTTTATTATCACTGAGAATAATTGTCTAGGAGTATTATTAAATAAATATACAAAAAAATTAAGTATTTGTTTGTAGGATTAAAATGTTTCAAAAATTAAATCATAATTAGTTATTTAAAAGTTGAATTTATTAATTATTAACTTTATAAATATAATAACATAATATCTTTTATAATAAAAATTAAACAATCATTAGGTTGTTAATAATATTATTATTTAAAAATATATTTTGTAGTAAGTTAAAATTTTTATCCTAATAAATAATGTTTTGTATTGTATTAAATAAATTTGTATTAATTTTAAAATTTTATATATAATAGAATTCTAGAAATGTTTTTGATGATCTTTCTTATAAAGTTTTGGCGGTATTTTAATATAATAAAATGTTAAAATTTAAAAATAAATGCAACTAAATTCAATATTGTAAATTAATATAATATAACAAAAAATATTTCTATAATAAATTACATTTTATTTTTGTCTTATATTTTAATTTTATTAGGGCATGAGGATGAGAGCACATCGGCAAAAAAAGCGGTAAAATATCCATGAAAAAATTGAAATAATCTTATGTTGAGAAACACTATTTTATTTTATTAAGTATGATTGCATTAGTAATGGTGATGAATATATTTTATTGAAGAATCTATGTAATAAAGGAATTTTATTAAGTTTATTTCAATCATTGAGATAGATAATAAAGTAAGTGTATATGTATAAATAATAATTTAGAAAAAAATATAAATTGTTGATAAAATAATTATTTTGGGTGGCCCTGAAAAGGGCCGTTTATTTTGTATTTAAAAAAAAAAAAATTAAAAAAAAATTGAGATGGAAATGAATTTATTTGGATGAAGTGTATTTGGTAACAGCCTTAGTGCCTTCAGATACGGCGTGTTTAGCCAATTCACCAGGCAACAAAAGACGTACAGCAGTTTGAATTTCCCGGCTGGTAATTGTAGAACGTTTATTATAATGAGCAAGACGAGATGCTTCAGCAGCAATACGTTCAAAAATATCATTAACAAAACTGTTCATGATACTCATGGCTTTCGATGAAATTCCCGTATCAGGATGAACTTGTTTCAATACTTTATAAATGTAGATAGCATAAGATTCCTTCCTTTTACGTTTCTTCTTCTTATCACCTTTGGTGATATTCTTTTGTGCCTTGCCGGCCTTTTTGGCAGCTTTACCACTAGTCTTTGGGGGCATAGTTAATAATATAAGCTCGTATTAAAAAACAAACAAATCTGCTGAATGCTAGATACAGAATGATACGGAACGCTTATGGTGGTGAACTTTTAAATGAAAGTCAGGTAAGATTGGGTTATATAGATCAACCAATCACAGTGCGAGAGGTCGCTACTATCGTAATCATATATAAAAGACAACTATTCATACTAAATAATAACATTTATCAATCTGTTCTCTTTGAGTATACATTGATTTAAAAAACAAATTAACTTTTCAATATGTCTGGACGTGGAAAAGGTGGAAAAGTTAAAGGCAAGGCAAAATCTCGTTCTAATCGTGCTGGACTTCAATTTCCAGTCGGTAGAATTCATCGTCTTCTCCGTAAAGGAAATTATGCCGAACGTGTAGGTGCTGGTGCTCCAGTCTATTTGGCAGCTGTTATGGAATATTTGGCTGCTGAAGTTTTAGAATTGGCTGGAAATGCTGCTCGGGATAACAAAAAAACCAGAATCATCCCAAGACATCTTCAATTAGCCATTCGTAATGACGAGGAATTAAATAAATTACTCTCAGGAGTGACAATTGCACAGGGTGGTGTTTTGCCCAATATTCAAGCTGTCCTCCTTCCCAAAAAAACTGAAAAGAAACCATAATTTTTTTTCTAAAAAAACAACAAAAAAAAAACGGCCCTTTTCAGGGCCACCATAAATTATTTATTTTATCAACAAATTGATTATTTTTTTTTTATTTCTAATTTATTTGAATTATTAGTAATCATAAGGGAAAAAAAAAATAAAAAAAAAAATTTAGGATAAATTTATTTATGATATGTAAGAAAATAATGTAAAGATTTTTCTTCTCACTTATATTTTATTTATTACTTTATGATAGCAAAAAGGTTTCATACAATAAAAAAAAAAATTGACTTTATAATATATATATACATTTAATTATTTTTATATACAGAATTCTTTTTTTTTTTATTTAAATATTTTTAGGTTTATTTAATTTAATATATATAATTTTTATTTAAAAAAAATAACCTCTTATTGATATTAATTTTTATAATTAACGAATATATATTAAATTTTTAATATTATTATTAGATAATCAATTTTTCTCTCTTATATAAAAGTGTAAACCAATAAATATTCAATATAGTACTTCATTTATTATTTAAGTTTTAACATGACAAAATAAATTCATTGAATCAGATATTATGAAATTCAAGTTACTATTAAGACATCAAAAATTACAACAATTATTGTCTTATTATTTGAAAAACTACTAAAGATATCAAAAAAAAAAAAAAAAAAAAAATAATGTTGCTTATATAAATTAAAATTTGTAAAGATTTTTCTTCTCACTTTTATTTTATTTATTACTTTATGATAGAAAATAAGTTTCATACAATAAAAAAAAACAAATATAAAAAAAAAATTGTCTTTATAATATTTATGTAATTTATTATTTTTATATTCACAATTTTTTTTTTTTTATTTAAATTTTTTTATGTATATTTAATTTAATTTTTATCTAAAAAATAACCTCTTATTGATATTAATTTTTATAATTAACGATTATATATTAAATTTTTAAATTATTTTTAAAATTATTATTAGATAATCAATTTTTCTTCCTTATATAAAAGTGTAACACGTTAAAGATTCAATATAGTACTCTTATTTTTTAAGCTTTAATTTGACAAAATAAATTCATCGGATCAGATATTATGAAAAATAAGTTACTTATAAGATACTTTTGTTTTTTAAAAATTAAGACGTCAAAAAATTTTTCTAATTTATATTTCACTCAAAACCACAACAAAAAACGGCCCTTTTCAGGGCCACCATAAATTATTTATTTTATCAACAAATTGATTATTTTTTTTTCTAATTTATTTGTAATATCAGTATTCTTAAAAACAAAATAAAAAATTTTTAAAAAAAATTTATTGATGAAATGTAATAAAATTTTTATTGAATAAAAAGATTTGTATTCTCTCTTATATTTTATTTATTATTTTATGATAGACTAAACTGTTGAATACAATAAATAATAAATATAAATTACCACCCCAAAAATAAACTTATATTATTAATACAATCACAAATTAGTTATTTTATTTTTTTTATTTTTTTTATAATTATTTAAGTTAAGTTATTTAATTTAAATTTTATTTAGGAAAAAAAAATCTCTTTGTGCAAATTATGGATATTTGTTTTTATAAATAACGAATGTGAAATATTTAAATCATTTGAATAATTATTAGAAAATCAATTTTTCTCCATTTACTTTCTTATTTATGATATGTAATAAAATAAAAAAATTTTTCCTGACCTTTTTTTTATCCCTTTTATGGCATGTCAAATTGCCATACTTACTAAATAATTTATTTTATCTAAAAAGTTATTATTCTTTTCTATTCAAAAGTGTAAATCTAAAATGGTCTTGGTTTTTTAAAATTTGATTGGGAACATGGTCAAATCGGCGGTCAAAGTTGAAAATTTCCCATATTTTCAGTGCAACTTCGATCGTATCATTATAATTATAATTATTCTTCCATTATTTTATTTAAACATTTAATATTAAAATTTATATTTCTATATTGTAATATAAATCTTGAAAACATTTTAACCAAAAACATTGTTTCTTATTTTGTTTAAAATTACATTTTCATTCTTATTAAATTAAATGAAATTAAATAATTCTATTTCATTTAAATAAATATATCTATTTTTAAATATTTTTTTCTCTCTCCATTATTTATTTAATTTTCACAATATATTAAGATCATATAAATTGGAATTATTTATGCAATATTGTTATAAATATGAATAAAAGTTCGTTGATAGTAATCCAGATGTTTTAGTTTTATTTAGAATAAATAGAATTAAAAAAATGTTTTAAACTACAATATTAGCAATTAAATAAAAAAAAAAAAAAAAAAAATATTTATTAACATATATTTTCAAATCTGTTGTAATCAATAAAAATGCTTGTAAATTAAAAAATATTTTTATTTAAAAATAATAAATTATTTATTTTTATGCCATTATTATACATTTTAAAGATTTAATATTCAACTGAATTATATATTTAGACAGTACATTTAAAATAAGAAATGGAGATATTTTCTAAAAAGTGGGACATTTTTAAAAATCGGCGGTACCCGGGACAGTACATCAAAAAGCGAGACTGCCCCGCCAAATTCGGGACATGTGGTCACTTTAACTACTTCTATAAAATATCTATTTATTTTAATTTAATTCTGATCTATTTATTTTGAATATTTTGTTATAAATATTTTTTTCTTTTATTCTGTATTGAAATTCATTTCTAATGGCTTTAATGAATTTAAAAATTAAGTAACTGATATATATTATTAAAAAATAAAAAAATAAAAATAATATACTAATAACTTATATTATTTTTTAACAATCAATCAATTATTTCCTTAATAATATTAAGTGATTTTTACTTATTTTATTTAAATTCAAGACTAGATCAATTATTTGCGAAATTCGTGTAATCACGTAGAGAAGAATTTGAAAAAATGATAAGAAAAATATGTATAAATAATGAAATAAAATAAATCTAGTAAAAGAAATTAATTTTAAGTAAGTGAATAATATATAATATTTTTATAAAATTAAAAATAACAAATGAATAAAAAGAAAAGTAATATTTTTTTTCCCCCATGTAAAATAAAAGTAGGTAGTGGGGATATTCATAATGATTAATTATGAGTTGTGATTTAATAATAATATATAATGATTGGAATTATTAGAATAAGGTAATAATTTTTTATATTGTATAATTAATTTAATTTTTTAATAAAATATGTGAGTTTTAGTGATTTATTAATATTTTGTTAAATAAATATATTTGACTTTGGATATAATGGTATAGTGGTGGGGATGAGAATCCTGTCAGCCATTGGTTGAAGGTCGAGGAGTTTATATATAAAAGAGAAGGCTTGGCAACACAAGTTATATTAGTTGAGATTGTCGTCTTGGTCATATTGTTTGATTTTCAATTTTTTTTAGTAATAATATAAAAATGACTGGCCGTGGTAAAGGAGGTAAAGGATTAGGAAAGGGAGGCGCTAAACGTCATCGTAAAGTACTTCGTGATAATATCCAGGGTATCACTAAACCAGCTATTCGTCGTTTAGCACGACGTGGTGGTGTGAAACGTATCTCTGGTCTGATTTATGAAGAAACTCGTGGAGTATTGAAAGTATTTCTTGAGAATGTTATCCGTGATGCTGTCACCTACACTGAACATGCTAAACGAAAAACTGTTACAGCTATGGATGTTGTCTATGCTCTCAAGAGACAAGGACGTACTCTTTACGGTTTTGGTGGTTAAATTTAATTACTAATTATTTAATCATCGATTTCTATACAAAAAATAAAAACGGCCCTTTTCAGGGCCACCCAACATTATATTTTATTAACAAGACATTATATTTTTTATGAAAAATCTTTCAATTTCATTTTTATTAATTATATTCATTATAATAATTAGTAAATATTCTTATTTTGTTTTTATTTAAATTAATTTATATGTTTTCATTAAATAAAACATTGATATATAATATTATTTATTTTTGTTAAATATATTAGAAATAATTGATAGAAAATTAATGAAATACCAAATTTTTCTCTTCTACATCACATTGAGATTATGTCGAAAAATAAATAAGTCTATATTTGTGTGATTAAATATACAAATTTCGTACAAAATATAGAAATAAATTTAAAATCGGAACATTGTGTGTGTAGATATAATATAAGATTGTCTCTCTTATCTATATATTGATTCATTTCTTTTCTTTTTTTTTTCTCCAGTATAGTTAATAAATATTTGAATTAAAAATAATAGAGAGATTTGTCTTTTTATGTTTATAAATAAAAATACCTATAATAATTGCTCTAATTAAAAATATTACATTTAATATACTTAAATTAATTCTAAAAAAATATTAATACTTAAATTTTGTAAATTGCTAGAAATAAATACATCAGATGATGTAATGATAGATATTTTAATATTATAAATTCTGATGTTTCTGACAATTTTAATAATTTAATAATTTTTAATAAAAATTGTGAGAAAAAACAAAAATTAAAGTGCATTTATTGATATAGTTAATATATTGGTGGTGGCCCTGAAAAGGGCCGTTATATATATATAATTAAGAGAAATAAAAAAGTAATGAGAATGAATGAAATAAGAATTTATTTCTTTTTTGGTGTAGTGGCTTTTTTAGGTTTGGATGCTGGAGCCTTTTTCACTTTTGGTGTTTTAGCTTTTTTTGCTGTAGGCAATTTGTTTGCTGATTTTTTCTCTTTTGGCGCAATTGCAGGTTTGGTGGTTGTTTTCTTGACCGATTTTTTAGCAGATGCAGCTTTTTTAGGTGTGGTTGTTTTCTCTTTTTTAGTTGTAGTACTTTTGACAGATTTCTTTTGTCCAGCAACAACTTTTTTTGTTGTTGCGCTTGTCTTCTTCTTGGGTGATGCTGACACTTTGGCATCTTTTTTAACAACCTTCTTCTTGGTACTTTTTATTGTACTACTTCCACTAGTAGCACTTGAAGTTTTACTAGAACTTTTCTTTTCGGCAGTTGCAATTTTAAAAGATCCAGATGCACCTTTGCCTTTTGTTTGCATCAATTCACCAGAAGTAACTGCACTTTTTAAATATTTCCGAATAAAAATACCCAATTTATCCGTATCCACTTTATAAGTAGCAGCAATATGTTTCTTGATTGCCTGCAATGATGATCCATTGCGCTCTTTCAACTCTTTAATGGCATTAAAAACCATCTCTGATGTTTTAGGATGAGTCGATTTTTTAGCTTGGGTCTTCTTAACAGGAGACTTTGCTGCCTTGGCCTTTTTAGGAGTTGTCGGTGTAGTTGGTGTTTCATTATTAGAAACAGCATTAGTAGCAGTGTCAGCCATTGTTGATAAACAAATTTATCTAAAATAAACACACAAAAAAAAACAGGAGAATATTTAAATTCTATCTATCAATGTGACAATTGAAAAGAACTGAACGAGCTAGAATGAGTCCATCTAGCGTTGGGAATTTAGTTTATATACTCCCCACCCTACCCAACTCGTTCGAATAGCGCCCAATGTTTTTATACTGGTGTGTAGATACATACATACATACATACCTTTCTAAAACACAGATATTGAAAATGTTCTTTTCATTTTATCAATATTAACAAATATATAATTTATAAATTATATTAAAAAAATTGAAATAATTAATAAAGATAATATCAAAATAAGTAAATTTCAAATAAATAACTAAAGGGAAATATAATAAATTCACATCTTTTACATTATTTATTGAATATTTGTAGTTAATTAGCACAATATTTTTCAGAATATAATTAATTTATCAAGATAAATAATAAAAGTTTTTAATTGAATGTTATTGTTTTACCTATATTATTAATTGACCAAACTATTTTAAATAGAAAAATGTTAAAAAAATGTGTGTGTGTGTGTGTGTGTCATACTCTAATACATTTTCCCAAACACACACAGAGCTTACCTACTACTATCCCCACTACCTAAATGTTAATTTCCCGCCAAAAATATGGTCACTTGTGAGTGGCCAGATTTCTATATAAGAACATGTGCAATCAACTTGGTTAATCATTGTGCATTAGGATTTTGTTGTTGTAACATCAAATCATTATTGCTCATACTTAGAAAATGGCACGTACTAAGCAAACTGCTCGTAAATCAACTGGTGGTAAAGCACCACGAAAACAATTGGCAACCAAAGCTGCCAGGAAAAGTGCTCCAGCCACTGGTGGCGTGAAAAAACCCCATCGTTATCGTCCCGGTACTGTTGCTCTTCGAGAAATTCGTCGTTATCAAAAAAGTACTGAACTTTTGATCCGTAAATTGCCATTTCAACGACTTGTTCGTGAAATTGCTCAAGACTTCAAAACGGATCTTCGTTTCCAATCTTCAGCTGTGATGGCCCTTCAGGAGGCATCGGAAGCTTATCTTGTTGGTCTCTTTGAAGATACCAACTTGTGTGCCATTCATGCCAAACGGGTTACTATCATGCCAAAAGATATTCAACTTGCTCGTCGAATTCGGGGAGAAAGAGCTTAAATATATATATATATATATATATATTTTTTTTTTACCCCCAAAACAAAACGGCCCTTTTCAGGGCCACCTTCAATTTTATTCTTATATTAACACAAACATATTTTTATAGCAATCTATCTCTTCTAAGAAGAAGAAGAAGAATCTTGATAAACTAATAATAATATAAATAATAGACTAGAAGTAATTTATTTATTCTTTTTATCCTATCATAAAGTAATAAATAAAATAAAAGTGAGAAGAAAAATCTTTACAAATTTTAATTTATATAAGCAACATTATTTTTTTTTTTTTTTTTTTTTGATATCTTTAGTAGTTTTTCAAATAATAAGACAATAATTGTTGTAATTTTTGATGTCTTAATAGTAACTTGAATTTCATAATATCTGATTCAATGAATTTATTTTGTCATGTTAAAACTTAAATAATAAATGAAGTACTATATTGAATATTTATTGGTTTACACTTTTATATAAGAGAGAAAAATTGATTATCTAATAATAATATTAAAAATTTAATATATATTCGTTAATTATAAAAATTAATATCAATAAGAGGTTATTTTTTTTAAATAAAAATTATATATATTAAATTAAATAAACCTAAAAATATTTAAATAAAAAAAAAAAGAATTCTGTATATAAAAATAATTAAATGTATATATATATTATAAAGTCAATTTTTTTTTTTATTGTATGAAACCTTTTTGCTATCATAAAGTAATAAATAAAATATAAGTGAGAAGAAAAATCTTTACATTATTTTCTTACATATCATAAATAAATTTATCCTAAATTTTTTTTTTTATTTTTTTTTTCCCTTATGATTACTAATAATTCAAATAAATTAGAAATAAAAAAAAAATAATCAATTTGTTGATAAAATAAATAATTTATGGTGGCCCTGAAAAGGGCCGTTTTTTTTTTGTTGTTTTTTTAGAAAAAAAATTATGGTTTCTTTTCAGTTTTTTTGGGAAGGAGGACAGCTTGAATATTGGGCAAAACACCACCCTGTGCAATTGTCACTCCTGAGAGTAATTTATTTAATTCCTCGTCATTACGAATGGCTAATTGAAGATGTCTTGGGATGATTCTGGTTTTTTTGTTATCCCGAGCAGCATTTCCAGCCAATTCTAAAACTTCAGCAGCCAAATATTCCATAACAGCTGCCAAATAGACTGGAGCACCAGCACCTAC